>JABSTQ010009564.1:1200000-1548838 GCA_013358835.2 Ixodes persulcatus
ATTTTATTTGGCCAATTTTACGGAAGACAAATATCAGATTTAGTTTGACGGGCCTGTCACTTGTATCATATCTTGAGTAAGCAAATGTTCATATAAAAATAATATATGTCCTAGGGTCATTATCGCAAAATGCTGCTTATGAGTACTTTAGCAGGGTTGATAATTTAAGAAATTTCCTACTCGCCCTGTCAAAACATGCTCGAGTACTGAATTAAAAAAAAGAGGCCGAGACGATACTATTTGCTTATAAAAATTATCTGCGTCATCGCACGATATGTTTTTAGTCTGCAAAGTTCGCTAAAGGTTGGGTGCCCACGAAAACCAAACAGTGAGTAGTAAACTCGCAAGTTCATCTGTTCTGGCCGATTCAGCACATTGCTAGTCAAGCTGTCGATGTGCTTCTTTACATTCACGCGTTAGTCTCTTCATTAGTTTGTTTTTCTAAAAATTGGTGCCATCGGGGACGGCCGTAGACGATGGTAATCTACCCTGTACATCTGTCAGGTATTTCGCAGCCGACCATAATCAGATTCATCAAAGGAATTGGTAAAAACAAAGCCCGTAATGTAGGCTAAAATACACCTCGTAGTCCTCAAAGTGGCTCAATATCACTGTAATATTGGTTGTGTGCTACAAGGAAAATATTCGTATCACAATGTTAGGCAAACACAACGTAAAACAACAACATAGCCGCGTTCACGTTGAAACCGAAACCAACCAAATTGAAGCAACCTAATGGCGCCGAGTGCGTCAGCGCCCTCTATCCGCCGGTGAGGCAACTGCCAAAATGAAAAGGTCTAGACTTCGCTTCACCTTACGTCCTAGCGCAGCGGTGCGAGTGTCACGTGACCTTGAAGAGGACGCGCGGAAAGCGTATCACGGGCTCCGTCCACAGAACGGGATTGGTTGGGATAGCTCGTAGCGTCCGCTGCGTCTGGATGTAAGGTGAAACCGAGAATAGCCTTTGGATGTATACCCGCACAATCACTCCATCCAGAGCTCGGCCCTACGATGCAATACCACTGAGAAGACAAAGAGGCCTGCGCATGATGTCACCCTGAGTGAATCTCCGACGCGCCCCAAGCGGCAAACACGCTACTAAGAGACGCAGCAAAAACGACAGACGCGTCCGTTTTTGGCGTCGCCGTGTACTAGCGTCTCGCTCATTGGAAAACTCTGCGAGACGCGCTCTTGGCGACGCACATGCAAGGTATACACGGCGCTGCATGTATCCACTAATAAATCATAAATAATAAAAAAAAAAAACACTGGCTAGGTGGCGCAAGCCGCCGCCCAATTCAAAGGGTTCAGCGTCATCCGGCCATCCATCCAGTGACGACGTTGGCGGAGGAAAGGCGCTAGCCTTCTGGGAGGTGCTATATGACGTCCCCGCGCCCTTTTATCTCCTCCTCTCCCTCAATTTCTCTCCGTACAGGCAACAAAGGCTCGGAAATTTATAGGCGTTCCGGGTATTCTCGGAACGACCGCGGTGACTGCAACCCGGGCACATTCTGTTGCAATTCTAGAAAGGCTCGAAACCTTTATAGGCGTTCCAGGAATTCCGGAAACGTCCGCGGTGACTCGGGCCACCACCTGCAACAACTGTCGGCACCAGAAGCGCATTCCTTTAGCAGCCACGCTTGACGTCACCATAAACGTCACCACCCTGTAGACTGCGGATGCGGTGTGTCACTCGCAGCTGCACCGCTTCCTGTATGCCTATCTGTCATCATTTTCCGTTCCGTCCAAGGTATGATGATGCCGCGTCATGAACCTGATGTCGGCCGTTTACGGAGAACGAATTATATTAATGGTGACGCTTTGACATTTCCTGGACAAAGTGATGATCGCAGATCGTCTCCACGCTTTGTTATTAAACCTGATATGGTGAATCGCGAAGTCTAGCTCGTATTTTATTGCGTTATCGTTTCACTTTCAAGATTTATTCATGGTTTGCTTTACGCATCTACTAGTATAGCTTTTTCCAAGAGTCTCATGAGACCTCGCGGTCGTCCCACATTGCACTACGTGGCGGGGGGAATTGTGAGGCTGTTCTGTATGCGAGCTCGGGGCCCACTTGGACGCATCTTGTATCCTGGAAGGGGCACGATTCATTGTATCTCATTAGTGACAGTTCAGCTCATCGCTTATACATTATTGACAAGCTCATCACGTATACTCTGTTGTGTGCTTTTCTTCTGCCTCTTTGCGTACTAAAACAAAACAAAAAAAAATTGTTACCAAAACTTTGTTTTCTATTTAGACCATACCGGAAATACGCAGGGCCTTCCATTTTCTCCTCGACACATTACGGCAATCCGATGTTGGGCACGTGAAAGATTATCCACCATGATAGAACAAGCGATTCGTGTTCGTTTAGTCCAGTGGTTCTCAGCCATTCATGTTTCGCGGATCCCTTGGGGATCGGCGGGGATGATGGAGGACCCCATTCGTGGTGAGGTGAAGGGAAAGTATAGGTTAATTATGATACAAATTTAATAAATGGATATAACTAAGTGCTAGTGTGAAGTAGACTTCTACTATTGACATATACACAAGAAAACGCTCCCGAAAATTGGAACGTTTCTTCTCAATCTAAGAAAAAACAACTTTTATTGCCGGGCTTGACTGAAGAGGCTGGGCTTCGCGGACCAGAACGTCTTCACGGACCCCAAAGGGTCCGCGGACCGCCATTTGAGAACCACTGGTTTAGTCCTTTGGGATTTCAGAACGCAAATAAATCAGGACGATAAGAAAACGAGACACGTATCGACTTTGGTGTTTGTTTGTTGTTTCCTTTCTATTCTGAACTCCCAGTGGTGAAGGAAGTTTAGCGCTTCCAGGATGTGCGGGGCTGTCAAGCCGGCTTCGAGTGTACATCGGAACGTCCCCACAGTTCCCCGCGCGGTGCAATGTGGGGTCGACGAAAGGCCCTGTGGGATTCTCCGAAAAGGTTTGTTCCTTAACGGGATCGTCGTAATGCGTCAAGCAGACGGTCGGATCGCCACATCTTTGCGGAATGTCCTAAAGACTATATACACCTCGCCATCGCTTCCCACCCAAGCCGCCAAGCGAAAGATGCCGACTCACTTGACTCTGGATGCATGCGCAGGGTGAAATATTACGCGGAAGAAAGGTCTACTGCGCATCCTTAGAGCGCTTAGTAGGTGTAAGAGCACACAAGGCGATTGATCACTGATCTTTATGACGATTGGTTAGATCGCTGATCCCCGCTCTGAGAGCATTGTGGCCACCGGTCAGCCATCTTACGTCACCTACATGGAGCGTTCTCAAGCCTGGAAAGCGCCACCTCTAGGGGCACACTTTGTGCTCAATCGCCATCGTTCGTCAAAGTAGTTTCGTGAAACTTGTAAACTGTAAGTGTAAAGTGACGAACAATTACACGCACGTTCATTCGACCAAACGCGATGAAATCAGGTAGCTTTGCAGGAACATCGTTAGTAAAAACAATTAGTGAAGGAAACGGCACTGTGATGAAATGGTTGTAATATGCCATGCACAGACCGAGGAACGACGTCAAGGACGGCGTCTAGGACGACGTAGAGGACGACCTCTGGGAGGACGACTTCAAGAACGACGTCGAAAACGATGTTAAGAACTTCGTCAAGGACGACCTCAAGAACGACGTCGAGAACGATGTCAAGGACTTCGTCGAGGACGACCTCTAGGGGGCACACCGAGCTCCCTATAAGGTCGTCCTAGAGGTAAACCTCAAGAACGACGTCTAGGACGACGTATAGGATGACGTCAAAAACGGCGTCTAGGGCGACGTCGATGACGACCTCTAGGACAGCCTCTAGGAAGACCTCAAAGACGCCGTCTAGGACGACGTCGAGAATGACGTCCTCGAGGACGGCGTCAAAAATGACGTTTTCGACGACCTCAAGGACGACCTCTAGAATGAACTCAAAGACAACCTCTAGGACGACGTCGAGGACGACGTCAACAGGTCCCTTCAGCTTCAGCTACCGGCGCTTACGAGCTTACGCAACCGGCGCTTACGCAAACGGAGCTTACGCGAACGGAACTTACGCCACCGACGCTTACGTGATCTTGATTAAGTGACCTTGCACTTCAGCAACGCTCGGTGCGTGATTTTGAGGACATGAGCTTGAGCGTGATTGGGCCTATGAAGCTCACTGACTATGAGTGCTGTTGACTCAATCCAGTTTTGCTCGAGCCTGAGGTGAAACAAGCTCAGGATACCGAAGGGCTTCGGTTTTTTTTTCGACAGTTTAAATAAAGTTTAAACGAAACTACTTCGACAAACGATGGTGATTGAGCACAAAATGTGCTCTATAGATGGTAGCTTTCCAGGCGTGATAACGCTCCGCGTAGGTGACGTATGATGGCCGACTGGTGGCCGCATTTGCTGAGGTGCGATCAGCGATCTAGAAAATCGTCATAGAGATCAGTGAGTAGAGGGGTCAATAGACCCCATAGAGTTATTATAGTGTACGCTAGAGGTTCAACTGGTGCTATAGTGTGCTGTGGCAAATTGAGCTAGACAGCAACAAGTCGGAAATTGACAATCTTGGTTTAAAACAACGCGACAAGACAAGTACAAAGTAAAGACGAGACAGACGACAGCGCATTGCGTTGTCCTTATCTTTACTTTGTCCTTGTCTTGTCGCGTTGTTTTAAACCAAGATTCTTATCAAGCCCAAACATACATTTAGCGAAAATTGACTTCCGGTAATGCATTTCTATCGAAAAAAGCGAGTGCGTGTTTTCCCTGCACTTGATTATAAGAGCAAATATCACGAATAATTCGTAGGTAGATTGGAACATTTCCCAGTCACGCAAACGAAATAATTGATCAGTTACGGCGGTTTTATTTTAAATTCATGGCATTAAAAACGCTCGGAGTCCGCTCCGAGCCATGGCGGTTAAGCGCTCCGGGGGGCCACCTGCTGAAACGGATTCGTATACATGTATTTATGTCCACTGTCGGAGACTGTTAGCGCGAACACGGCGTCGGCGCTTTCCAGCATGACGGATGTACGTGCAAAACGAACAAAGGGCACGTGGAAAACCAAGAGAGACGGCAAGAACTACGCAGTAACACTAGATAAGTAACTCCTTGTGCCTGTAGACGATCAACATAAATTGAAAGCCACGTAATATAGTCCAATGTGCAATAAATAAGTACTGCTTTATTTTTCCTGCCCATGCATATGTGCAAAGATTCCTGTTCTGCGTTCAAAACATCACCCGCGCACGCTCGAAATCTTTGAAAATAGGGAGAAGCTGAAGAATATGTTCCCGATAAAAGCTGCCCGACATGGAATAATAAAACGACACATCTTTCATAGCCCACATACTTTATTCTTTACGTTCGAATGTTTTTCAGCCGCTCGTAAAGATGCACGACGGGGTCATTTTTAAATAATGACAGTACGGGCATATGAGCAATATACCGGGTGTTTTTGCGAAGACTTTCAAAAATACTAAAAATTAGGGCGTTTGAAAAAAAAAAAAAACTGTCTTCGGGAACAATCTACCAGCCGCGGCGGACGTCAGGAATTGTCAAAAACATACTAATTAGCCAGATAATTTATTAAAATTTGTTAATTAACTTTTTAATTAGTGGAAATAGACATATAGACATATGCTATAGCCAAAGCCGAACGCGGCATGTCAGATCAACCGCCTCCGCCGGTGCTCGATCGCCGACGGCGATCGAGCACCGGCGGAGGCGCTTGATCTGACATAGCTCGATCGCCGACGGCGATCGAGCACCGGCGGAGGTGGTTGATCTGACATACCGCGTTCGGCTTTGGCTATAGCAGACGGCGTTCGTAAAATGGCGTCAGCTGTTGCTGGCTTCACGCGGCGGTACCGTGCGTGCTTCCATTCATTCGGCGTTCGTTGCCATGGTGACGGCGAGGAAAGCAGACGTGCGGAAGAACGCTGCGGCGCAGCGATACCAGGTGCGTTCGAAGGCCCTTCCCGCATGCTTTTCAATGGGCGGAAGGCGAACAAAAAGAGTTCGAAATAAGGACTTAACGCAGAAGGCTGAATTTCTCCAGCGCCTCATAATTTGACGAGCCTTACACGAAAAGCATGTTTTTTTGGCCATCCCGCGTCCTGTTTTCTTTATCCGCAACATGGGTCTAAAGTATCAATCTGCCGCCTTGATTTCCAGTTCTACGTTATTATTTGTTCATGAAAAGATGAGCACGTAAATAGCGGGTGCTTGCCGGGAGAAAATGCGAGCGGTGTTTTTCGCACAACGGAAATAAACTATGCGCGTCGCCATACTCTTGGTCTTCCAGGTGCAGTGCTAGCTGGTGTTGTCCAGGTGCCAAACTTTCAGAACTTGACGTTACTTGATTCAATGGTTATAAACGATTTATGGAAATCTTTCAAATAGAAAATGGCGGCTCCCAGGGCCTGCGACTGCATGCATGGAGATGACAGGGGTCTGCTATGGGGAAATGGGCTTTCTTCTCAGTGGAAGCGTCGGAACATTTCTCATAACTTTTTAAATCAAATGATATGCAGTTCTGAAACTTTTGCGCGCTGCATTTGCGAGAAGAGGAGTGTTCGGCAAGGCGTAGCTTTTTGCCGGGGTCACACCACTGATACATCATACAAAAACTGTCTGTAAACATGGGTCCATATCACGTGAGCGAATGACGTTTTAGCGAACATCGTCATTCGAGCGAATCAACGTTTTAGCGATTAACGGGGGCGCGTCTTAACCCAACCCCTCATGCTGCGCTTACGCCGCTTCGCGGCGACAGTCCGCGGTGGCTCATAACAAAAATGTGAACCCCACATGGCCCACCCGTAAACGCCGCTTGGCGGCGGCCGACTATTCGTTAAAGTGCCGTTTGGTGAAACGTGGGCGTTCGCTAAAACGTCATTCGATCCAGTGAGTGCCTCCCCTGCAAACACGAGTCACAGCTAGCAATATCCGTGGTTCGAGTGCCGCCTGCCAAGTGTTCTCCTTGAACTCATTGCCATGCGGTATTCGAAGGACGGATCTCGAGGTGACTCGCGTTCGGATTTGTATGCAGACTTTGTTTTGTATGATGTTTAAGCAATGTGACCCCGGCTTAAAGGAATACTTCAACAAAATTTGAAATATACCCATCGTGTTCACAAATAGGCTGAATATGATCGACAATATCCGTAAATGACAATCGCACGTTTGTATTTTGAGCCTGGTGGCTGTATTTTTCGGTATTAACGGCCCACTCTGGAAAGCGCCGGGAGAGCAGCCAGTGGAGAGCACGTCACATCCGGCGCAATCGTGACGTAGATTGTCTCGGGAGCAGCAAAGCTGCGGCGAGGCTGACGTCGAGAGGATGCCCCAGCCGTTCCAGCCACCGAAGCGGTCGAAGCACGCCAGTCATTGGGCCAACGCAACTGACCGCAAATCTGCTTTTGTGTGAATTTTGAGTGACGGGTTAATCTTCTGTAGTCTTGTAGAGGGAGAATGGCGACGTCTGGGACACAGGAAAAAGAGTCCCGTTGAATGGGGGAGTTCCTCCCTCCCCTCGTCTCTTGTGCTGGCCGTAGAGCTGTCGGGATGACGTCAGGTTCGAAGCGCCACTACCTGTCAAGGTTCAAGGACATTACAAACGAGGCTTGAGCTACATCCACCCACCAAGTGCTCTGTGCTGATCGTTTAATTTGTTATAAAATTCCTTTTCGTGTCTTTTTTTTTTATCCAGATAATTGGTGTGTCCGAAATTTTGTTGTAGTACCTCTTTAAAAGAACGGTTTTGTTTTGCCTAACACAGACTTACAAGCACGCGTACGCACAATTTTTTTATTTTTTTTTTTACAATTTATCTTAGAAATTTTTGTGTTTAAAGCTTGCCGAACTCTTAAAACCGGTTACATGTTGCAATAAAAATCTAAAATTCTAAGTTAACTAAAAAAAAAGACATTTCTAAGATCTGTGCCAACTGGGACGCGAAAGCGTTCAGAACCAAAAAGAGTGGACCGTCTGTTGAAACAGCTAATATATTTTTCTACACAGACATCTTCAATGGAACTTCTGATAGATGTACCATTTAATTTACGTAACCCTTTTGAGACTGTCCGCAAATATCGGATTCTCAACGTATCGCGCTGCGATTTACTACAAAGGTCCGGTGAATGGTGGAAGCTTTGAATTAACGTATCAACAAATAAACTTACCTCGTTCAAAAAAAAAAAAAAAACTGTTTTAGATCTTTTTTGGCGGCTTTCGCAGACGGTGTCGCGAGTCACGATCGTGCTTGTTAATGGGCCACCGGCAGATGTTAGAAGCTTCCAGCTTACCAGACGATCTTCGGAAACTTGTCGCTATGCATTGCCGGCGTGCGTCTCTATAATGTACAATTATGAAAATGCAATAGTTTATTCATAAAAAAAAAGAAAACTCAATAAGAAAGCAGAGATTTATTTCCCTCATGGCTCGCCATTTTTGGCACGGAGATGATCGGTCAGGGAGCCGCATTATCTTGTATCACGTTGCGCCACCTTTCGCAGCACAGACAACTAGGCGAGCACGGTCATGACACCGTCTGCGAATGTCGCCGCAAATTCTCCGAAACTGTTTTTTTTTTTTCTCTTTTTTAAACGAGGTAAGTTGATCTGTTGAATTTTTGCTTCAAGCTTCTACCACCTAGCCGCGCGTCTCTAGTAAATCGCGGCGCGATACGCTGAAAAACTTATCTTTGCGGACCATCTAAAGGCCCCTACGCACAGTTACGTTTGAAAGCGTTTGAGTGTGTTTGACTGCGTTATGTCAAGAAACGAAAGCGAGTCACCATCGGCACACCTGCTCTTCGTATGAAGTGTAGAATCCAATTCAAGCAATAGCTTGGACGCGACATAAGAAGCAGGGATGTCCTGGTTTCTCGCAGCCGCAACGCAGTCAAACGCACTGAAAGGCTTGTGCATGCTTCGCGTAGTATAACGCGAGCAGTCGCAGTTTGGACCAACAAACAAAATTATATCACGAGGAAGATTAAAAACGATCCGCGGTTCGGTTATATTACTACTTCTGTTGGTCGCGCTCTCTTACTCGTACCTTTTCAAAAGTCCGCGCCATATCGCATGTCCGCCATTGCCCGATCACATACTCTGAGCATGTATTGGACACGAGAGTGACGTCAGCGTTCGGCGAGGACTCGGATCCAATCACACGCTTCGTGTTTTCATGCAATGGCGACCTGCCTGCGACCACCAATGTTGCTCGACGGATTTCTGAAAATGGTCTACTAACGGCGCTTTTCGTACCTGGCCGTTGTCTCTCCAGTCGCTGCTGTGCAGGTTTCAGCGTGTTAAGTCAGTTCAGTTGCGAGTCTTTCGACTGCGGTGCCTGAAACAACTGCTGCTCAGATTTGCAAGAAAAAAATGCAACTTGCCGTGATTCATTTTTCTCTTTTTTTTGTGGTCTGAGAGTGTGTATGGTATCGATATTTTGTGCACAGTGTGGATAAAGTTTTGTTGCCAAGAAATTTCTTTGAGTGGGTGCAAATGTTTAAGGAAGGACGCACAAGTGTCAGCCACGAACAACGTTACTAGAACCACTCAGTTGGGAAACTGCCATAGAGCCTGCTTCAAAAAAGTGGCTCCGATCCGTACTCGAGAACCGAGCTAATGGCGATTAGAACGCCGCCATTTCTCCCGCAGCGTCCACTCCGAGAACTGCACGGCTGCACGCCGAGTCGGGCAAGGGCCGGTGGCGCCATCTCGCAGGGCCATCTCGCAGTAGCTATGTAAAGCAACTTTCATGTTTCAACTCGTCGCTAAAGGGTGGCGCTGTTATCGTATTTAGCTCGGCCTCGGTGGACGCCAGCGGCCCAGGTTTCAGGGGTGAGTTTCCCAACTGAGGGTTTTAGTAACGTTGGCCACGAAACAGGCGGTGTCCGCGTCCATGACAGTCGTCAACATTTAGCGTGCACGGGAAGTAGGTGGCGCAAGCTACCGCCCGTTATGAGGAATAGTGACGTTAACATCCATCTATCCATCCATCCATGATCCATTCTGACTGTGTCGGATATACAAGTGACGGTAGATGATGCGGCGAGCCATTTTCAAATCAGCCAAGGATCTTTCTATGCAATAATCCACGTCAGACTTGGGTTTCGCAAAGTTTCTGCGGATAATCTTTTTTTTTTTTGTCATTTTCGTGTAAGAGATTATTCCGAGTAAAAAAAAAAAGTATGTCGTAGACAAGAACGCGCAAAATCGCGCTCCTGTGCTTTCGATGCTTTCATTTGCTGAAACAGAAATAGTATAGCTGCAGACAACAGACGCGAACTTGCTAACGTGTTGTCGTAATGTCATTATTGAGAAACAAAACAGTAATATGCAGCCAAGTGATTTTCGGATCACGTGCAATAATTATGTATATGCCGTCCCTAAAATAAAAAAAAAGCCTTTGTTCAGAGAGCATGGTATAATGAAATAGGGCAAACGATTGCGGGTGTAGTTTAGACCAAGCGGGGGAGACACATGCGAGTATACGGCGCCAGGAAGGTGCAGGGCGACATCGTTTTGCCCTGTGGCGGGCTGTTTCTAACATATATGACGTACGGAAAAAGTGTTTCTTTCGATTTCAGACAGAGCTTCCGATGATGACCGCCAACAATGACTCGAAGCACGGAGACGGCCCCAGCGTCGTCACCCCCGAACTTTTTGCTCATTATTCATGCGCCGCGTGCGAAGTATATAGTTCTTACGAGATTTGGTGGACGAAAGAAGAGCCGATGGATTTTTGGCATTTTTTGTGAAGCGTGTACGTCTCCAAAAAATAACGCAAAAACAAATCTAAGATGCATTTACGCATATTTTCATCCAACGTATGAAGGGTGCAATTAGTAACGTTCCGCGTAAAAAGCCGGAGCTCTTTTTTTTTTTTTTTTTACTATGGTTTTTGAGGTGAGTACGGGTATAGGTAGGTGCATCAAAAACGACTAACAAATAGTCTTTTTTTTTTTTGTCAATGACCAGATTTAATAGCTTTCTGATATATATATTTTTTTCTTTTAAATTTTATTTAGAAACGAAGATGGAAACGAACTGTGTAAAAACGCGCGACACAAGTATACGTTTTAAGTTTGCAGAGGGAATGAAAAGGTACGTTCCTCTACCACATGAACGGCAACTATGGGCTAAGGCAACCACGCGTAAAAATCACTACGCGTCACAAACAATTGTGACGTAAATACGGGCAGTGTTTGCGCGGTTTGCGCGAAAACAATTCGAGTATCTTTTTTTTTTCATATATAATTTGTTTATATTATAAATAAAGAGAGCATTACACCCACAGCTCTAAAGTTATTGTTTTGCTTATCAGGTTGATAATTAGGAGTGTGGTCTCGTTTCTCCGTTCTGGTTGCACCGGACCAACATTCAACGAAGGCTACTAGAAATCATGCAAAATACGCGTTGATTGCTGGCAGTGTCGCGACAGCGGGGGGTTCCGAGGCAGGATGGACTCGGCTGTGGAGCTGAAACCCCGCCCAGGGCAGAAATGTCAGGAGGTGGGAGGTTCTCGTGGAGTGGTTCTGTGGTTGTTGCTACCCTTCTGGTCTCTGCCCCCATCGCGTTTTCACGCACAGACGTAAGGCGATCTCGCGTCTCGCAGACATCCGGCTGGTCTCATCGTCTGGATGTCGCGCTTCTTGAACGGGTCTCTGGTCACCCGGTAACCCTAGCCCACGTTTCCTGCCTTCGGACGAGTGAGCAAGACTACACCACGGGTTCACTACGCCGGCCGGACGATCCCACAGAGATCAGAGTCCGAGGAAGTCGGCCGCACACCTGTGGTAGCGTGTAGGATGACTCGGAAGTCCTGAGAAATTTGTCGCACACCGATCGATGAGTCGCGAAGATCATTCACGGCAACTCGAGGTTTCTTCCGCCGCATCACAGGCATGAGGAATCGATTCCCGATCCTAAGAGCAGTTCGTGCAAGGGTGCAAGTTTGAACCTTTCGAACTTCCAAAACTTCAGTCGAACTTCAGTCGAACTTTCAACAAACGTTTAACTGAAGTTCGACTTTTGTGCGCGTGCGCGAAGTTTGAAAACGAGCTGACACAACCTGGTGAAGGAAAATGTGAAATATTTGTTGGGCGCGTATTGCATAACTGGTTCGCATTACTAACTAACTAAACAATTAAAATCTTTCTCTTTGTATATATATGTATTGTATATATATATATATTTGTTTTTCTTTTGTATCCTGTAAAGATTAGAGGTCATTTTATAAACTAAATAAACTACTTTTATGAAGGATTTGTTTCCCAAAATTTGTAATTTTCGTGCTCTTCTTCAGTTTACTCTGTGTTGATCTTTTGGTAAATCCTCAGTTTACTTTGTGTTGATATTTTGTTTTTAATTCTTCCCCCAAGGAACTGCCTTGCTTTGTTTTTATAAAATATTTCAGTATACTTTTGTCACCTCTGTTTACCTGTTAGGAAGCTGGGAGCCAGTCAAGCTGCTTAGACAGCCTTTTCCCCCAGCTCCTACCATATGCGTTATGGATCTAATGAATAAAAATTGCTATATTATGTTAAATTATATTATATTGTATTATATTATATTAATATAAAAGCCGGGCAACATTGTCCAGAGATTAAACTTAGTCGAAATTTGCGAAGGTTCGCCGAATCTTCGAACATTTTGCTCATGCCGCAAAGCTGATTCGCTACGTAGCGAGATTGAGATGTTACCACACCCTGCGTTCCGTCTGTTTCACATCTCGGCCGCAAGGTCGCGCCGATTTTTGCTGTACATTAGAGACAGCGAAGGAAAAGTGGATTTCAAGACAGTAGAGATTACCAAGCAAAGATTAAGTGAATGGTGGCAGAAAGCGAGAGAAAACTAGGCATTTTCTTATTAACTGATGGCAAGGGGGATTTATAGCCTCACTTTCTTTTCAGTACGGAGTGAATATAGTTTTCACATTTAAATATTCTAAGCTTAAAGGGTAAGACAAAATGGCTAGGTGGCGTAAGCTACCGCCCGATCCAAAGGGCTCAGCCGTATTCATCCATCCATCCATCCATTTGAATAGGAAGTACAGCTCCTTACTTCTCTGCTTCGCGTCTTTTTCTTCCGGATGGCGTCACCTCCACTAACATAGAACTGGTAAACTTTCACGTGTATAAGCAACGAGATAAAGAATGTACAACAATAAAAAAATAAAAAAGAAACGGGAAACGTTAAATTTTATTTTTGAAGCTTTAAAACGAAAGATCTCGAAAAAAAACTGCTCTTTTCAGCGTGCGCGGTTGAATTTAGTCCGAGGCCCAGTGAAAGCAGTGTCGAATGGGCGTCGGAAAAATCGCACGGTCCGACTTTTACGTTCAATCCGAAGCGTAATCTCTCTCCTAAGCAGTTCCTCGTTCTTTCTTGCATTTTCTCTCGCGCCACACCGCGAGCCACAAACCGCCAACCAGTCTGTCAGCTCACCACCACCCATAAAGAGGATAAGGCCTGCGTATGACGTCATCGTTGGTGCATCCCAGACGCGCCCCCAGCGGCGAACAGCCCGAAGCTCGGCGAGAGATGCCCCAAAGACGCGTCCGTCTTGGCGTCGCCGCAAAGTCCATGCCAAGAGCAAGTTCGTCTGCTTCTTGCGCAAGGGTTGCGGTGACGTCAGGGCGCCGAGCTCTGATTGGCTCCGCTTGGAAGGATAGTGGGAAGACCTCAATGCTAGCTGCCTTGAGATCTACCCACTATACTTCAATCAGAGCCAATCAGAGCTCGGCATCGTTCTGACGTCACCACAACCCCCGGCGCAAGGAGCAGACGAAGTTGCTCTCTGCATAGCTGCCTATGTCTCCACTGCACTCTTTGAACGCGTTCGAACGCGCAAGCCAAACGCCGGACGCCGGCGTTCCGCGTTCCAAAGAACTCGACGAGTGCTGCGAAGGCAGAGGCAGCTAGGCTTTAAGGCTAGTTCACACTTGCGAAATACGCACTCGCCGCCGACTGGATTCGCTCGCCGAAAAAAGATCGGGCCGTTCATATTTGTTGCCGCTAGAGCACTATATAGCTCCTACGGAGCAGAGTAGCGCAATCCTTTGATCCGCGTGTTTCGCCGACAACATGGCCGACAGAGCAGCTCGGCGCGAGTCACGTGGTACTCAGGGTTCCAGGAGGCGGCCCGCCCTATGGGAGAATACATGGAGATCGACGCAACACGCCTGATTAAAAATACACTTTACGGCTACGATGTAAAATAGGTAACAGCCGCAGGGCTGAGCGAATCCGCGACATCCTCTTCGCAACACGAAAATGCAGTAAATAAACAACGTGTGTGGAGTGTGCACCGCAGTACGTACCGCTTGTTCCCAATTCGGTTCCAATTAGCTTCCATAGCTCTTCCTTATAATCATTGTCATTGTATCGAGCATACGTCTTGTCATAAAGTAGGACGTGGTTTTTCACCGCTTCTATTAGTAGCTCCGCTGACAATGGTATAGCCACAGGCACAGACGGCACAGACATAGTGGACGCCATTTGCAATACCGTCTGCTCGGACAGGATCTGACGTCAGCAAGCGCCACTTCCCCCGGGCGTTCTGATTGGCTTGCGGCGAGCGAAAACTTTTTTCCGGCGTTGAAAATTGGTCCCAGAGCGATCTTGCTTTCCGCCTTAAAATCTGCCTGCTTTCGTCGCCGGGCGTCAGAATTCCCGCGATTTCGGCCGCCGGTTTGCAAGTGTGAACGAGGCATTAGGTCTACCCGCTAATCGTCTCCGCCGCGCGTTTCCTATCCTCCTCTTTCCCAGTTTCTCGCCGCATAGCCGGCACTGCGTGGATCCACGAGTGATGACGTTTTGGGCGACGGAAAGACGCCGGCCTTCTCTACCATAGGCGACATCGGACAACTCGGTTTCCCTTTCGCTTTTCTTTCCTCCAATTAAAACCTTCCCACGTCGCC
This sequence comes from Ixodes persulcatus, assembly GCA_013358835.2. Taxonomy (NCBI): domain Eukaryota; kingdom Metazoa; phylum Arthropoda; class Arachnida; order Ixodida; family Ixodidae; genus Ixodes; species Ixodes persulcatus. The sequence continues at coordinate 1,214,925 of JABSTQ010009564.1, forward strand.
TTTTATACGTCTCCATAACCGCCTTGTTTTCGCACACGGTCCTCCTTCCACGGCGAACGGGGGCAGTTTGCAAACGCCGTAGGCGAAAAGCCGCCCAACGAATACATACAACCGCCACACTCCAACCGCACTGTGCAGTGGCCGTTTTCTTTTTTTATTTATTTATTTTTCTAAAGTGGGCCGCCGGTCTGGCGATTGCCACGCTGGCCGCCGGTATATAATTACACCGTTTCCGCCGGTCAGCTCGCCAACTCCACCGCTTGGTCAGTCGCAGTACGTGTCTTGCAACTCCCCCCCCCCCCCCTTTCCCGGTCTTTTCTCTTAATTTTATTTTTCTTTTACACACATACAAGGACACATCTCAAGACCGTCATCGAGGATTTAGTTGGTAAAAAGTCGTTGTCTAATTAGTGTGCGTTTAGACAGCGGTAAGTCAGTCAGTCCCAATGGGCGTTTGGTATGTTGGTTGTAGATGAGAAAATTAGCTGGCCGTGCAGTACCACTGCCATACGGCGTCTGCTGTGTCCTGCTTGGATAGCCGCCCAATCATGCGCCACGCGTTTTTTTTAGTTCATCTCTTCCCATTTCCCCAGGAGGGAAACAACAAAGACGAAATTAAAGTTGACTGACACACCCACCCACCCCCCCCCCCCCCCCACACACACACACACACACACACACACACACACACACACACACACACACACACACACACACACACACACACACACACACACACACGCACGCACGCACGCACACGCACACGCACACGCACACACTCACGTATATTGATTCTGCCGTACAGTGCACAGTCCTGCGGTTGTCCCATTCGACTCAACGAACAGTCCGGAATCTCGTCACGTGACGCTTTTGGCGGTCACGTGGTACTCCCCCCCCCCCCCCCCCCCGGCGCTGATTGGGCGGGGAGACGGTGACGCGCGAAAGCGTTTTTTAGCGAAGGCTAGAAGCGCGAGCTCATAGCGTTGGCCGCTGCCCTTAATGCACGTGGGCTTGTGCCGCCGAGATGTGCCTCAGAGCAAAGAACTCGCGCTTGTAGCCTTTCCTGCGGTACATCATAAGGTGAAACGGACTCTCCGGTCGGCGTGTCCACTTGCTAGGTAGAGAAAAACGACCGCGTTAAACCGGAAGTCACGTGCGCCGACTTCCTCCCCGTCACTTCCGGTTTCCCACGGCCTCTCGTTCCACTCACCATTTTTCGCTCGTGTTTATTTTATTTTTAAAGTTGCTCTTTTCGAGGGCCTTTACGATGATGGAGGACGGTTGTTTCCGGTACAATGGCATCGAGATTTTGACTTGAAGAGATCTTTTTGTCGGCGTGCTTAACGGATATGCAAGTACTCTGTTGGGGTTTTCGTCAATCCGGATGTGAAAGGGGAGGAAAAGGGGGGAGGGGGGGGGGGGGGTGTTCAGAGCTTACAACTGCAGTCAATTTAAGAATGCTTTTAAACCCATTTTTCTGGAAAAAAAGAAATGATACCTATAAACCGACACGTTCCTCGAGCGGAAGCAACTCACTACGAAGCTATTTCCGGTGCTGCATCACTGAGATGGTATGGTTACGGAAGCTGGAAGACGTCTCCGACTGGTGGTTCCTCGACTTGGACGTCATTTGTAGCACCTTCGGGACCACTTTTGATGTATTAGTGGGACGGAACGCTAAACCCACCCGTCGAGGTGCCATAGTGCGGTGGGCTAGAAGGAGAGGAGTACATTACGCGGACGAGAGCGGCGCTCCGCGATTCGAGCTACGGAGCGCTGCATAATCTGTATGCGGGGCTGTAGGACCACCCTGCCCACAGAGGCCTAAAATACAAAAAAAAAAAAATGCTTTCACGAAGAAATGGGCGAATTGAGAATTTAGGTTCAGCAAAATGGAACACGACCCGTTATATCTTTTATTTCGTGTTTCACGCCTACAAGTAGCCAAGTACTTAAGGGGTCGTGAAACGTGTTTTGAAACTTCTGACCTATATGCTTATTTGAAGTCCTGGTCCTTCATTACATAGGCGCTTTGCAGTAGATGTGCATGGGGGCCGCCATAACTGACCTTCGATTTTTGTTTCTTCTCGTTACGTTTACTTCACTTCATCGTGACCACATCAAGGCAGGTTATTGCCCTTTCAGATTCTACCGTGACCTTCTCACTAGCATTGGCCTTTGTAGAAGCACGTCAACGCCCGCTTCACTGGCTGGGCATCAGGGTAAGACAAGAGAAGGTCGGCAATGGCGGCTGTTATCTGGCGCGTGTGCAGAGCATCTATGGCCCGCGTACGTTCGTTTGATCGTCTGGATTTATCTACTGGCGTAAAACGGATCATTTCGACTTCCAGGGTATACTTTCCTGCTCAGTTCTTTAAATACGCCAATACCGAAATTTTGTTGGCTGTGCAAGATGACGACGTTGACCGGACTTGACGAGCGAAGTAAGAGCGTTACATATCGCTCCAACGAAGAAGTCATGATGACGTCACGCATTCAAGTCAACGGGTGACATCGGACGTCCGCTATTTAGCTCGGATTATTCTAAGATGGCCGAACCGGGGAATCGGTGGCCGAGTGGGCTAACGCGTGTCAGCTCGGAGGGTGGAGCGAAAGCTTCCGCTGGGAACCTCCTGGGTTCGATCCCCACCGCCCCCGCCCGTTTCGATCTGGAACGAGTTTCGTACCGGCACGCGTTCGTGTAATCACTACTGCGTGATGCACGTTAAAAAAAAAAACCAGGTTAGCGGTTGTACTGCACTGGCTAAATTTCTCATCTACCGCTAAGCGACCGGCCACCCGTTGAGGCGTACCAACATCGCCTGTATAAGCATACAAAGCAAGACGATTTCTCGATAGCCGATCTCTTTGAGCTTCAGCATCGCATACCGCACCGTGGGCGCCTTCCAGGTTTCGTTCGAGCCGTGCGCCGACACCGATGTTGCTTACGCGTACGTCGCGGAGGAAAGTTTGAGGGAACCGTTTTCAACTTGAATCGGCCGAGCCACGTCCCCGATACGATCGTCGAGTGACGAGCCTGGAAGGCGTCCTTGCTTCGACCAGAAAAATGCCGTTCCGCTCGCAGGAAAAGAAGCGAAGAGACTGAAAATAAGAGCGAAACCCAAGTTACTTTCGCGTCAAGTTACCGCTGACGATGATCTCGGTGAAAGAAAACCACAACGCCGTACATCGACGGAAATAGTGCATATTTGTCCATAGACCGCTCAAACCGGATGTGCCGGTGATATTTCGCCCTCAAACTCAAAAATCAGCATTTTTTTTTTTTTGTGGGCGGGGGGGGGGGGGGGGGGGGGATGTATATATATAAATATAAGAAAATTAAGATAAAAAATTTCTTTTCTTTTTCAGAACTTAACTTTTGTTTTTTAATTCACTGGTCCTTGTCGTTTACCCATGTGATTGCGACACATGATGCTTGGGGACCACCCGCGGTCGCTGTGAGAAGTAAGTGACCCCCCCCCCCCCCCTCTTCAGAGACGGTGGTTCCAGAATGTGTATACGCTGTGACGTCACGTCCCGATAGTGGCGATGACTGTGTAATCGCGCATGCGCAGATGGCCCTTTCTTTGATAAAACAGGTTCCTGCGCGCGCGTGGAGCCCACGGCGCCTGCGGGTTATTACGTTTGTTTCTAAGAAAAGAAATACGTTGACCTATTAGCGGCGAGATGTTTTGGTGGCGCCCTCCTGTGGTTCCCCCTTGTGACGTCATTACCTCGCAAACAACAAGTTCGATGGTCTTTGTTATTAGCATGGCGGAAGCTTGAAATCATTGCGCTCTCAAAGGAACACTGCCAACACCGTCAAAATTAAAGTTCTTTCATTCCTCTTATTTCCGTGGATGATAAATCCCCTTTCCGACGTCATAGTCAGCGTTCGGCCAATCGTGGAAGGCCGACCACAGCGACGCTTTCGGTCGCGCACAGGAATAATAGTTGGTGACAGGTTAAAAAGTGTTCGGAGAAAGCTCCTCTCTCCTCTTTAGCAGAGTGGACGCTGGAGAGGAGGAATGCTAAAGAGGAAAGGGCTGGGCGGAGTAGGACATTTAACACGAGCGTGTTGGTGAATAGATACGAATGGGAGGATAAAACACCAAGGACGGGGACGGAAACGGGACTTCTTTCAGCTCGAAAAACGTTGGCAAAACTGAATTTTTCAATTATTACTGTCAACGATTCTTGAGCTGAAAGAAATCCCGCTTCTCTGAACTATTCACCTGTCAGTGGTTATAGTTATTTATGTACTTGAGCCCTTTAGACTTTACTGATTCATCGTTTAACCCAAATACGTTAAAGAAAAGTTTTACATTTGCGACTAGCATTGGCCGAGTAAAATCTCGTTATTCTTTTTTTTTTTTTTGTTATATCTAGAGTTGATCTAGGTTTAGCATTGCGTACCGTCATAACGCTTGTCCTGTCTACGTCTTTTACTTGTCCTTGTCCTTTTCGCTGCAGTGTGTATTAAGTGGCAATGTCACTGACCTGGAGCAAATGCGACGCCTACTGCTTGCATATTTGCTGTTTTTTTGTTTTTCTGCGTGCTCGTACTATTTATGAACAATGCCCTCGCGTCCGCTTTCCCGCAAAACATGGATGGATATTAATGGCTGTACCCTTTGGGACGGGGTTAGCTTGCGCCACCTAGCGTACACTATGGGGGGAATCCGTTCCGGCGTTTCCCGTCGCCTCCCGTTTTTACCCCCTCCCCCGCGGCTGCACGTGTCCGCGCCCCCTGGCGTCACATGACCTACAGTTCCCCAAAACGAGTTTACTACGGTTGATCGAACCCCATTTCGCCGAAACACGTGTAGTCACACAGACGTTTCGTTTCTCGTTTTCTTAAAAAAACAAGCGGTTTATTTCGACGATACCCGCTCGTAACCGAGACGGGTACCTACCTTCCAAATCTCGTTCATCTCGAGTCTACCTTCTTCTCTTCTACGTGTCCACGCACAGCCTATCTGGGTGACATCACACACCGATGATACTACATCGCGTGGACCGGTTGCGGCATGCGTTCGCGGTTCTCGCGCACACGTGCCGACGGCTCCTGTCGTTGACAACACGGCCATCCTCCATCCCAGTCGCCCCGGCTGGGTCTACTTGTCACTGAAACTCTACTATATCTGTGCAGTTTTAGAAACGTTGCGACCGTTGGGTCCCCGGTAGATATTTAACTTTATACCTAGCGGGAGGTACCCTTTCCACAACAGTATACGGGCCTCGGTATTTAGGGCGTAGCTTGCGCAACTCGCCCTTTGCCCCTGGTTTTCTTCCGGATGGAACCTTGCGATATAAACACTCCAAACAGCACGCGATATGTCGCGTGACGTAACGATGCATTCTTGAAAACCAATACTTCTTGTTGAGTAGTGCCATGGTCTTCTCAACGGCCAAGTGACCGACGTCATCGTGGCATCGTCGTACTACTTGCCAACGTGCTCCTCGTGGCACAACCCATAGCAGACGCTCTTCTCCGTCGTCGTGGACCCTCTTGAAAATCCATGCCCTCTGCTAGCACGTACTCGTTCTTGATACGCTGCGACTCTTTAGTTTTTGAAGACCCCTGTAAGCAGTCTTTGACTCCTTGTAACGTTGGATCGGTCTTTTGGGCCAACACCAACCAGACATCATGAGAGAGCTCTGTAGCGAAAACGCTGACGCCTGTGGCGACATCCATTTCTTCGGGTCCCGATGCAGGAGCCCTACTGAGCGCGTCGACGTGCTTCATCTCTGTTGCCATTGCGCACCCGAATTTCGACAGGGATGTAGCGAAGCAGTCGCGGTAGTCATTAATCGTGGTGACAAGTGCTTTCTTTTGCGAGTCAGAAACGAATGGACCGACATCTACGTCCTCTGCTGCAATCAAGGTTGTCGGCTTTTTTTCGCTGTAGTTTACGTATGCGTCGAGGTTGGTGTTAGCGTCTTCTTCCGTGCACCATGTTCCTCTAGCGATTTGTTCGTTTTCAGCGACGATCAGCGGCGTAGCCTCGCTTGCACCTTTGCATTTAATTGCATTATAATTATAACGATATGTTAGTTACGGGGATATATACAGTTCTCCCAGTTCGTTTTTTCTCAAAACACAGGTCGGGACGTAATGCCCACGCAATTCGTGGATACTGCCATCAATAAAGATGTCTCCGTGGGTTTTCTGTGTCCCTTCTCCGGAGTGGAGTGCGATAATCCCGACGTAGCTTGGAGGGATTACAACCGCTTCTTTGACCCAGAGGCTTACGCGTCGTGGAGGCAGGACCGGTATCAGTCCCGTCCTTATCATCAGTCGTGTCACGCTCTTCAAAAACGCGTCTTGCGACGTACCACCGTAACATGCGATTGTTCAGTAAAAGGCTGTCCGACAAGCAGCGGAACAACCTGCACTGCGTCGCGCACCACGTGCACCTTGACATTGGCCTTAATTAGCTTGGTCGACCGTCAATGTTTCTTGGAAACTGCCTAAAGGCGTCGTTTTTCCAGAGCCAAACCCGTTGATTGTGAATGGATGATTCAACGGTTCGTAGGTCACGTTCATCAGCTGCTCTTCGCTTTTTCGTAACGTTACGCACTGGCTTCCCATGTCGACGAAAGCTTTGATTGGCTTGTCGTTTAGAATTGCCTGCATGAAATACATCTCGTTTGGCGCCATGCAGTCCCACGTCTTGTTACCTTGTTGGGTTAGAACGGTTGCTTTTTTGTCACTCGTGTTCGTCGAGTTTCTTTTTTGAAAGCAGTCTTTCGTCTCGTGACCAGATTTCCCACAATTGGTGCATCTTGCTTTTCGCTGAGGTTTCGGGCATGCAGCCGAGAAATGTCCGTATGTCGAGCAATTAAAACAAAGTGGCTCGCCTGTTTCGTTGAATCGTTTTCGTGGAGCCCTGGTCGTCGGCTCGGTGTTGTCTAGACCGTGATTTTGACGTTGACCAGTCGGCGGTTGATGGAGGGTTTCGGTCAGAGTCAGACTCTGTTTGATCACATCGACTTGTTCATGCAGTCGCTTCATGCACCGAAGTAGCTCGTCTGGGGTGGCGTAATCTCGCACGCTCAGAGACCGCACTAAATCTTCGTCTTCTAGTCCAGTGATCAGGTACTCGATGCACGTCCGGTCGTCCAGGTTGCAGCGTCGTGCTTTTGCCAGCTTGTCATAAAAGTACGCTTCGATGGTCTCGTGGCGCCCTTTCTTTCTTTTCTCCATGTCCCTGAAGACGTGTTGAAAACTCGATGCCGACGGGAAGGCCTTTTTCATTTCCACTTTCCACTCGTCCCAGGTTCGTTGAACAGAGGTCAAACCGTCATACCATGTTTTTGCGACGCCGTGAAGCTTAATGAGAGCAAAGCAGGTCGTTTGTCGATCACTCCATTCATAGGCCGCAGCTAGATTGTCAACCTTGTTGAGCCACGCTTCCACCGTAGGCTGGGTGTCCGATGACGGATCATACACTGGCACCAACTGGGCGCTTGTCGTAGCCAGCCGTCCATCCATGGCGCTCGAAGCCCCTGTTGGTGGTTGACGTTGTGGCGACTGCGTCGTTTGGAAAATCTGGGCCGCTCCTTGGAAGGCCTCGCGTACCGCAGTTTGTATCGTGGCCTGCATGAGCACTTGAAAGTCAAGGACTCTGGACGTTGTACCGTCGGGAGCCAGGCCGTGGTCGCTTGACGTCGCGGTGTCCTTGGCCTCCGTCGTCAAATTGTCGTGTCGGCGATCGTCGTGGTCAGAGTGTTCGTCGCGCACCTCCGCACTGCTCAGCATATCTGTGGTCGTCGGATCAACCTCTCGTGGGGTCCCCTGCCCTTGTCCTCCTGTCGTTAGCTTACGTCTTCTCGACATCGGGATTTACGTGGACGAAGCTCTCGTTGAGGATCTCGGGTGAAGCCAGAATTCGTAGAGCGCTACTTACGTTGTAGCCTTCAATCCGAACGGCTTTTCAAGTCGGGGCCTCTCGATCCCACTTCTGAGCTTTTCTGTAGTCACACAGACGTTTCGTTTCTCGTTTTCTTAAAAAAAAAAAACAAGCGGTTTATTTCGACGATACCCGCTCGTCACCGAGACGAGTACCTACCTTCCAAATCTCGTTCATCTCGAGTCTACCTTCTTCTCTTCTACGTGTCCACGCACAGCCTATCTGGGTGACATCACACACCGATGATACTACATCGCGTGGACCGGTTGCGGCATGCGTTCGCGGTTCTCGCGCACACGTGCCGACGGCTCCTGTCGTTGACAACACACGTTTTAGAGAACGGGCACGTTTTATCAAAGCTTGGGTTAGAGAAAGCGGAGCCTCAATTTAGAGATACTCCGTGTATCGAAAAGGAACGCTGTTTAAAAAAGGCTTCCCTGCGTCGCGCGTGTTTCACTAAGGCGTGGGCTAACACCCCCTCCCCCCCCCCCCCCCCCCCCCCCCCCGTTTACGCCGCTTCGCGGTGGCAGTCTGCGGGCTCATTACAAAAATGTTAACTCACCTGAACAATCCGCACACGCCGCTTCGCGGCGTATACGGATCGTTCAGGTGGGTTAACATTTCTAGTTCATAACCTAACATCTCAGGTGAGTTAACATTCTAAGGCATTTGATAGGGTAGCTCATACTTTACTATTGCTTAAACTATGATATCGTGGATCAGACAATTTTTAACCAATCGTACTCAGCACACTGTATAGTTAACGATTCCTCCTCTTCCTATTGTCCTGTAACGTCCGGAGTCCCCCCAGAGAAGTGTTCTTATGCCCTTACTGTTCCTGATATTTGTATATTACCTCCCTGGTCACATAATATCCTGTATACGACTTTTCGCAGATGACTGCGTAATTTACAGATGCGCGTCCTCACCTGGACGATCAAAAATCTCAACAAGCTGACCTTACCATTCTTACCGACTGGTGTAAAACGTGGAAAATGAGAATTAAATTCTTCTAAAACGCAACTCCATTTCTTTCGCGCGTACTCATAGTTCTATCACTTCCATAATCTGCTTGCCAGCCCATTACCGAGAGTCCGTCGTGCAAATATCTCGGTGTACACTTATCTAGCGATCTCGCATGGAACACTCATTTAAAGGGACCATGAAGGCAATTTAAATTTTTTTTAAAAGAAGGTGTTTTCGGAAGCATTGGGGTCCTGGCATGCCACACAATTTTTTCTAGAACTTTGTGACTCTTATTTCTGTACCTGCAAATAAATCTGCGAAACCGAAACAAACATTCAGATTTCTTCCCTTTTTCGCCTCTGGAAAGAGAAGTGACGTCAAGGAGCACTGTCGGCATCGGTAGGATTTAGTGCACAATCAGTGTGGTTCCCGTGGTTCGCTATAGTGCACGGCGGTCTGTGAAGAAAACCTGGAAGAAATGGGCGGCAACGCCGCGCTCGCAAACGAGTTTGAGCTCCCGTTCAGCGACCTCACGCCGACTGAACGGGAGATGGTGGTAAGGACGCAGAACTCTGGATTGGCGCTTTACGAAGGCGCCATAGACCTACCACCAGCTCCTCGGTCGCCGCCTCAGAGCGACTCCGGCTGACGTGAAGGTGCTGCTCAAAGTCTTCTGGTCGGAAATGCAACAAACAAATCATGACACCGCTGTCCACAGCTCTACGCAAGACGACGGCGCGCAACCAAATGCTGCGCATTGCTGCATCGGTCGGCAGTTTATGCAAACTAACGTCGCCCGATCGACCACACGTCTTTAGCCGACCTTTCGCGCAACCTACTACTGCACATAAACGCGGCATGATTGGTGAGACACCAGTTCGCAAAGCAAACACGAGACGACGCACGAAACCAGAACCAAAAGTCCGCCGCCCCCGGCGCTCGTACCTTTTTCTTTTTTTTCCACGGTTGCTCGATGCTTGTTACGCGCCCGAGGTAGCAGTGCGGGATGCGTTCAACCAGTGACAAACGGAGGGATCGCTTCAGATTATGCTTTTATACACGGTATGAAACCTATTAATTCCCAACTACAACTTTAAAAGATTATCCAACGTTCAAATGAACTTTTTTCATCACATCTCACCACCGAAATCGAAACCAAGAGCGCGTCTATCGTTTGAACCAATCGCCAGACGAGGAGCCCGTTGTCGTCACGCTTCAATGGCGCACTTTAGTTCACCTTTCTGCCGCCTCCTCGGTGGGGTCTCAGGCATCGTTCCCGGCGCTATTATTACCGCGCCTGTTTGCTCGATTGGTGCGGCACCCAAACTTCTGTTCGGGCTAGAACTTGGTCAACAGTATCTGAGACGTGCCTGGCATCCATTTCAATCGTCGAATAAAACTTCGAAACTGCCTTCATGGTCCCTTTAACACGCATCCTGTCTATCGCTAACCGCTCTTTGGGCTATCTTTGACGCAATCTAAAACTGGCATCAGTAGACAGTTTTAGTATAGCGTTGCTGGCTCTTACGTACGCAATACGCAATAATATAGCGTACGCTAAAAATGACCTGCTCGGACCGAATTTAGTTGTGCGTTACGTTTTCGAGTGAACACCGCGCATGATCTTGGTTAAATTTGCCAGAGCCGGAGAATTCCGCGTGCTTATAGCGCAACCATGCTCCTGGAAAGAAATATTTAAGATGAAAACGTGTCCAATCATTTTATTTCAAATTAAACCAAGCCGCAGCTGCCTCGTCAAGCGCGCTTTTCTGCGGGGTACAGAGGCTACGAGTGCGTAGCCAAATTCGATCACGGAGCCTCCGTCAGTCGTCCCGTGGAAACGGCAGCTTTTATCAATGCTACCGCGGAATGAAATTCATGACCTACTGATGTCCAGTGCATAGCGGCGAGAACTTCGGCGATTTCTTTTAGAGTCGTTCGTCCGTCGGCGATGAACTGTGCGAATAGGCTTAGCGTTGAGCAGATCGCAGCGTTGACGCACATTGCGAGCGGCGAACATTGTCACTGTGCACTCCTTCAGCTGCACGGCGATCTGATTCGACCGCGGTAGCTCCCAGAAAGAATTGCCGAGCTGAACACCACGCAATTTTACGTAACACAGAACTTCGAAAACACCACGTCGCCCTTGCTGCGCCAGTCGAGGTAACCGCCATCTTGAAACTGGCGCTCTCGTTGGGTCCGAGATCTCTCGAGAGCGTGCCGCAAGGCCCGCTAGCCCGCCACGCAAAATCCCCAGCGTTGCGTGCGTACGCAATACGCTAGCTCTTCTATTGCGTTCTGCGCACGCGCACTCCCGACCCGCAATTTTATTGCGTACGCAAGGCTTTAGCGTACGATCCACTAAAACTGTCTAGTAAAACAACTATACACCAACTCATGTTTACAAACAAACCGGAGCGCCCCTAGCGGACACCACCGGCGCCGCGCATGCGCGATGGGGGTGTGGGCAAGAAGCCCGCCGTCGCCCATAAACAAACCATTGAAATGCGATGTTGTCGGCGTCTCTGTGAGTCTCCCTGCCCTTTTTCGCGTTCGAATTGGTGATTCTACGTCGTCCTGGCAATGTCTGACTACTTGAGCGGCGTCAGCGAAATTACCGGGGCTCGTTACACCGCAAAACATCGCGTGAATAACGTGGCATGCGGCGATTCATTCCGCGTGTACGCCGCAGAATGTACGCTAAAGCCTGATTTGCATGATGAGATTTCGCTCGCAATTTTCAGTCGCGACGTTGCTGGGGCTGCAAAAGCCTGAACCGTAGCTGAGATGGTCGACGTCGGTACTGAAAATCGCAAGCAGAATCGGACCAAGTGAATCAGGCATAACAAGTCGGTGATGGCCCCTTGTAACAATGATCAACGTCTCCTTGTATCTATCGTTTACATCGAGCCTGCTTCCCACCCTTCAAACATTAGTCTTTTGAGGCCTGCACTTACTTCTTATCGCAAGTACCGGGCGAACATTTGGCGTACGGGCCGGTGTCGTCTAAAAGAGCAGACGACAAGCAGAAACGTTTGAAAGAGCAGACGACAGTTCGAACGATCAGGCGGCCGTTTGAACTTGAACTTGAAGACGCACTGAACGTAGTCCGCTGCTGGTGCTGGTCCGTACAACTTGACGGTTTCCCGGCGTTCATGTTGGAACAAAACAAATAAATGTGTTGACCACAAATATCCGTGAATTCAACCCAAAGTGCTTCCCGCCCAAGCAATCGTGGTCCGACGGCGTCTGGTTTTCCCTTTTCACGGCACATATCCACGTTCTTGGACGAACCGAACACATGAAAACTGACCTTCAAACCTTTCTCGACTCTTTTAGTACAGTCCCAGTCGCGGCTTTTGACGAGAAGGCAGGTTTTTGTCTGGTTCCTTTCAAAACAACGCAGGAATACACGTCTGAAATGGGGCCTTCCGCCCACAGCCCCAGACCGGAAGTGCGACCGACGCGCCACCACCGCGCCGTGACGTAACAGAGATGAGTTCGTGTATAGTCGGTTGCAACCTAAGAACGAAGGGCGAGGGTAAGACGGGCCGGGGAGGAGGAAGCAGACGGAACGGTAAAGAGAGAAGGAGGTTTCCCCCTCTCTTCTCCGGCGTTCCGTCTGCTTCCTCCTCCCCGGCCCGTCTTACCCTCGCCCTTCGTTCTTAGGTTGCACACCATTTCACGCAAATTTCGATGGGCGCCGCCATCTTAAATCACGTGACCCGTCTGCCACAAGGTTGCTTCATTTTCCGCTCCGCAACCCTCCGTACGCCTTGCTGTGCTACTGCCGGATTCATTGTTTCCGCGCTTCTCGTCATTCTTTTCCTGTAAATTACATTGTCCTACGTTGTCTTCTTATATAGACGAACACGCGGCCCTGACGTCACGCAGCTGCGGTGGCGCTGTCGACGGCACTGCGCATGCGCAGACGCTTCGCTTCACGCGAATTTGGTTTCTGCGCACGCGCAGTGCCCACACCTGGTGTGGGCAAACACGGGTTTGTTTGTAAACAGCGTGTCGGTATATATAGTTGTGTTCTGATATTGTGCGAATCGCTTTTTAAGTCTGTTTTTTTACGTTTTTCTGCGTTCGGAGTCAGCGGTAATTCGTGTGACGCGATCATCGGCCGCGATCACGACCGGCCGCGATATGGCCCTTCCGTGGGTGGACGACCTGAAGCTTTGGCCGAAGATTCAGCGCTCATGTAAGTATCAAAGATGTGTACTGTGTTAAGTGTGACATGGCTGAAACGGGTAGCATGGCAGTGATATGCTGAGAGCGGTCGGCGCCGCGATAGCGAGTTGTCACCTGCGGACTCGGTCTTGTTTACATTACTTACTGGGGTATTCCGCTGGCGCTCGCTCGCTGTTTTAAAGTTAGCGTTGTAGGTATTTGAGCGGTAATCGTGTCAAACGTCGTTTCTGTGTGTCGGAATAGAAGTGTAAATGTACCGCATTCGCGGTGCGTACGTGCACAGCGCGAAACTGTTAACGCGAACAAGCAATCGCTGGTTTCTGCTGTCTTTCTCTCAGAATCGAGACGCTGTCATGAAAACTACTACCGCCATCGAAAGTGCTCATCTGGGGCACTAATATAAGCGGTAAAATGTTGTGCCCACTAATACCATTTCGAAGTAAAATTCGAAAAAGTGTCTATCATGTTGGCGCTGACAGTGTCGCGCTGTGTACACATAGCTACACGGCTAGCGCGGGCACAACGCCGGCGCCTTTCTTTTAATTTTGCTTCACCCCGGAAGCAAGGGAGGCAAAGTTTTACCGCCTAAGTTGGTGCCCCATATGAGCCCTTTCTATCACTTGACAAATTTCGGTGGTAGCTGTTCATTTGTCAAAGTGAAGTAAGAAAATCCGGCTACGGCTTGTTCGTGCTGTGTCGCTCTGTGTACACTAATTTGATGACTGTCTAGAGGTGTCGCTACGCGTAAATTTAAGGAAGGATAATAATATGATGAACTGGACGAGACGGTAGTAATTTGGTGATATGAAGAAATTTAGATTCTTTTAAGTGCATGACTGAGTTTCCTGCTGAGTTAGTATATTAAAAGTGGTCAATTGTTCTGTTTATTTCATCTGACTATTTTCGTACACAACTGTAGAAGCTGGGGGCATAGGCATATTTCAATTCTATCCACGTGATGCCATATCTTCCAGTGCCCCTCGTGTAGTATTAATTTGTTGGGTGTAGTTGAGTAATGCAGCACTGGGATTTTTCATGTGGTGCATGCTTCTGAGACTTGAAGGCTCTTATGCACTGCCCTGTGAAACACTCGCTCGAATTGCAGGTTTAGTGCCCTAGAGGCTTAAAGCTCACCTCATTTTGCTTCGTTCCTTAGTAAAATTTAAAATGTACTTTGAATTAGAGCTGCTTGGTACAACACCCTTTTTTACAGTTATCTACGAGTACATGATCACCAGGCAAGACATCGATGGCAAGCCATCGCAGAATTTCAAGGGGTTTGTCGAGGCGCTCAACTTGTTGGATTCTGGCCACGTCGGAACAATCCTCGTGCGGCAAGAAGCTGGACTGTGCGAACTTAAATCAGAAGTCAGGTCCTCACAGACAGTGTCTAAACTGTACGAGACACAGGTCACCTTCACAGACAATGTCATCTCAAGCATCGTCTGCTCCTGTATGGCTGGGCAAGGGCAGTCGTGCTCACACGCAGCAGCACTTCTGTTCAAGGTTGCAGAGGCAACGAGCAGAGGGCTGACTGGGTCAGCGTGCACTGATGTACAGTGCAAGTGGAATGCTTCCACTGCGAAGAATGTGGTGCCCGCACCCTTGGAGGTGATCTACGGACTCAAGTCGGGCAAGGCTGGATTCCCCCAATTCGACAGTCATAGGGCACTCCAAGAACATTTCAAGTGCTCTGGCTTCAGGAGCATAGAGGGTACCATCCTGGCATCTGTCATGGACGCCCGACTGAAGCGCTCCCCTTCAAGTTGTGAGAGGTAATGCCTAACAACTTAATTGCTTCCTTTCATTCCTTGATACCTTGTGTGTGAACAACTTTTTAGGCCCACAGTCCCATGGTTGCCACTCCGGCGAGCTCGTCTGTGGCCCATGCAAGAGCTTCTACGAGGCCAACGTCGCACTGACCGCAGCAGCGATAGCTTCGCTGGAGGAGCAGACCCGGGGCCAGGACAGCAGCCAGTGGCAGACCGCAAGGAAACTGCGGATAACTGCTAGCACAGCTGGGTCCATCCCAAAGACGGCCTCCCCAGAGAAATGGATTGCCAGGCGTTTGAATAATACCTTTTGTGGGAATGAGAACACAAGGCATGTATTCAGGTTTATGTTGGTGCAGACATGGATTATTCGAGTACTCTCAGAGCAGCGAAACGCTGAATCATGTGAACAGAACAGCGCACAAAAAGACAAAGACAGAGAGTAAGGAACATCCACAACACAAAAGCGCTGGCTCGCAACTGAATTTATACACAAAAGGAAGAAGAAGAGGACGTTCTGAAAGACATGCAGGGCACAGAGTGCGTGTCACACGCGACACAACACCATTTAACTACAATGGCTGTATTTACATGGATGCGACCTTAGCGCATCGAATCGAGATTTGACTATTTTGATTGGTACCAGATAGGTAGAAGAGGAAGAAGTAGGAAGACAGGCTGCGTGCGATTGGTTCCTGCTCGATTCGATGCGCTACGATCGCATCCATGTAAACGTAGCCAATGTCTTTGCCCCATAGTCCGATCTAAAAACAAGGTTTTGGTTTGTTTTTAAACCGAAACCTTGTTTTTAGATCAGACTATCAAACCGAACCGAAACCTTGTTTTTAGATCGACTGACTGAACTTCGAAACTCTAACCAAAGATTAATAAAAAGAAACGAAAATTCCCCGACGTTTCGGGACCAGCTCGGTCCCTTGGTCACAGGTGACTGTGGGTTGGGCGGAGGGGGAAGCCACTCATGTAGGCCGGTTGCGATCGCTGCGTCCGGGTTTTTCCACGAAGCGACGAAGCCCTGACACATAGACGCTTGGGAGACTGCCCGACGACCTATTGATGTTACCTTTTGTTGTCTGGATGTACCAGGATTCTAGGAGCAAACGTTCACGCCAGTGTCGTTCCGTGCCCAAGATCTCGCTTTTGTCGAAGGACACGCGGTGACCCAGTTTCACTGCGTGTTCAGTGAGGGCACTGGCTTGAACATCGTTCTTTTTCACGTCTTATTTGTAGCAGCGGAAGCGCTCCGGGAAGTTCTTGGTTTCCCCCACGTAGGCTGCAGCTCATTCTGCGCACGGTATGCACTAGATGAGGCCTTGATATTTCTCCTTTCCCGGTCTGTCCTTGGGGAGGGGAAGTCGGTGACGGATAGTGGACACTGGTTTGTGAGTGACCGCAATCTCATGTTTACGACGGACGCGTCCGATGGTCTCGCTGACATTCCTCACGTATGGCAGGCACAGACGGCTCAAAGGAGCTGGGGCTCCTTCAATTACCCACGCGGCGGCTGAGGCGGCTGAAGCAGACGCGCAGCATGACAGCCAGCGAAGCGCTAACTTGCGCCCCTGGCGCCGACTCCTGTTATCAGGAGTTCGTTGGAAAGAAACGGGCGAAAGAGTCATGACAGCGAGCGTGAAAGGCGCGCATGCGCAAAGCGAGTTTCGGCACGCGCTCCCGTGCCCCGCAAACTTTTGCTCCCGACTGTACATCCAGACAACAAAAGGTAACATCAACAGGTCGTCGGGCAGTCTCCCAAGCGTCTATGTGTCAGGGCTTCGTCGCTTCGTGGAAAAACCCGGACGCAGCAATCGCAACTGGCATACATAAGTGGCTTTCCCCTCCGTCCAACCCATAATCACCCGCGACCAAGGGACCGAGCTGATCCCGAAACATTGGAGAATTTCCATTTCTTTTTTATTAAAATTTGGTTAGAATTGCGAATTTCAGTCAGACTATTATTTTCCTAACCAGAGAGATTTATCGAAAAAATGTTTACGTTCAAATGTGTGCCCTGCATGTCTTTCAGAACGTCCTCTTCTTCCTTTTGTGTATAAATTCAGTTGAGAGTCAGCGCTTGTGTGTTGAGCATGTTCCTTCTCTCTGTCCTTGTCTTTTTGTGTGCTGTTCTGTTCACCATGTCATCATACCAACTTTCCCAGCTTACAACACTTCTGTTGAATCATATTCTTTCGACATGCTGCAAAAGCTGCATTCATATACCAGCATGAACACCAAACGGAACAGTCACTTGATGCTGTCTGTGTCAGACCACCAGACCATCACTGCATCAGCACATGCTGATGCAGTGATGGTCTGGTTGTTTACGTTTACCTTGGTGTTTTATGTTCATTAAACGTTCAGGTGAAGTTCAGCACTAGTCCTGTCCATTTCTCCCCTGCGTCTCTGTTTGTTTGCGCGCTGCTACCAGTTTGAAATCGTGAACCAACTCGCCTGCATCGCCACATTGATTGGCTTTGGCAGGACTCTCCTAAAGCTGCTTGCAACATTTCGTACTATTCAGCACCAGTTTTCCCAAGGCGGAAAGAGAAATTGGTGCACAGACGCTGCTTAACTTTCTCTTCCTCGATCATGAAGTGCTACGCATACTGCAGGTAGCCATTCACTTAGAGGCTTCTACAGAGCAAATGGGAGATAACGGCTTCCGGTTATGCAGGTAACACAAAGTTGTCATCTGTGCTGCCTTGTTGCCACTTTACTCCGAGTTATAGCTTCCCCGAAAGAAAATCAGTCCCAGAATTAAATGATCAGCCCTCGTAAATAGTAGCGACCATGAGAAATCGATACATGTCAAGAATTTATAAAAGAAACTAAAATCATTTTAAATGCACTTGGCATGGGAGTGCACAATGCTTGGGTACAGGAACTAAAACCGATTACTTCAGCGTGAAGAACACTTCAAAGTGTCCATGAAAAAGGTTTTTACAACATGATGCGCGTTACAAAGTAGCCGTCTGACTTTTCGGACTTTGATGTGATTCGAAATAAGTGAATAATTGGGCAGTCTGAACGGGCCCCAATGTCACAGATGGCTACGTGCCAATATCGGAATAAGCAAGCATGTCCAAAAAATCGATTCACTGCTTTACTTCGTTCACTGCTATACTCCGTTTCACCTTATGTTGTACCGCAGCGAAGGCTAGAAGCGCGAGCTCATAGCGTTGGCAGCAGTCCTTAGTGCACGAGAGCTTGTGCCGCCAAGACGTGCCCTAGAGCAAGGAGCTCGCGCTTGTAGCCTTCCCTGCGGTACATCGTAAGGTGAAACAGAGTATATACTCTCTTTCACCTTATGATGTACCGCAGGAAAGGCTACAAGCGCGAGCTCCTTGCTCAGGGCACATCTCGTCGGCACAAGCTCTCGCGCATTAAGGGCAGCTGCAAATGCTATGAGCTCGCGCTTCTAGCCTTCGCTGCGGTACAACATAAGGTGAAACGGAGTATAGGCTAATGTGGCGGTGGAAGAATTCATAAAAGAAAAACAAAACATTTCAGATGCATTGGGCGTGGGAGTGCAGAATGCTTGGAGTAAAACATTACTTCAGCATGAAGAATGCTTCAAGGTGTCAATAAACAAGATTTTTACAACATGACATGCATTATAAAGTAGCCGTCTGACTTTTCGGACTTTGATGTGATTCGAAGTGGATAATTAAGCAGTCTGAACAGGTCCCAGTCCACGGACGGCTACATGCCAGTATCAGAATAAGCAAGCATGTCCTAATAATCGATTTGCTGCTTTACTCCGTTCACTGCTGGGCTAATGGAAGTTACGTGCTTGTTGGACCAGTTAGCCAATGGTTTTGCATTGTGTCTGCGCACACTCGCGTGCAAGGAGCAATGTCAAGCCTTCAAAACAAGGCGATTGATTGGTTCAGCGACCGTGTTGCTTTCGTTGCCCTGTCAGCTTGGCGTCGAAAAGTGCAGAGAGCGTGAGCAATGGTGCTGATAAATTTACTGTTTTGTGTTATGTGCTGGCAGACATGGCAAGAACACCGAGCCGAAAGCACGGGCCTGGTATGGAGAGGACCAGGACTGCGTGGTGCGGCTCTGCGGCCTGACTGTTCACGAAGGGAACCCATGGCTGGCGGCCAGCCCAGATGGCCTGAAAACAGCTGGCAATGTTTTAGTTGAAATCAAATGCCCGACACCAGACACTCTGAAAAAGTATGGCTCTCTAGAGGGCCTCCTTGAATCTGGCAAGTATGACGTTAGGCAAGATGGCCCACACCTTGTACTCTCGCCCAAGGGGAAGAACGCATATTACACGCAAGTGCAGCTCCAACTGTATTGCTCTGGGCAACACTCATGCGACTTTGTAGTATTTGCAGAGAAGAAGGGCTACATTGCTAAAGTGCCGTATAACAAGGCGTTCGTTGAGAGCTTGCTCCCAAAACTGAAATCCCTTTATTTCGAACACTACCTGCCGGCACTTGTTGACAAGGATGCAGGTTTCTGAAATGCCAAAGGGCCAAAAAAAGTAAACATTCACCAGAAAAACCACTGCTTATGAGTGACATTTATTTCAGTCTTCCTTAATAAGCGATGGATGCAGATTGCAGATCCCTGCGATGACAGTAAAGGTGTTGTCGATACAATTGCTTCTTGCAAAGATTGACGAGGGTATATACTTCAAAAACCGAAAACACTTCACACGGCGAATGGACCTTTTAACATGAATGCGCAGTTTAGACAAGCGACGCGAGTAAACCACTTCAGCATCTGAGAGCTGCTTTTTCTGCTTTCTGAATGAAGGAAGTGACAGCTTAACTCCATAAGGCAGCATGTCTTCAATGGTGAAGCCTTTATCTGCTAAGATTTGATCCCCTGGCAGAAGATATCTCAGCAGCCTAGAGTCTGAGGTTATAAACCGGTCACTTGCACGGCCTCCATAGGCTTTTGAGATAAACATTATAAAGCCATTTGGTGCGATCACATGGAGAACTTTGGCTGTATTGTGACTTTTGTAGGGGCTGTACGTCCGCCCTCTTTTTAGCATGTATTGTGCCCTGTCGACAAATATTTCGAAACAGTCGATTATGCATGTTGTGCGTGGGAAATCTGCGAACACTGACGGACGTGTTGAGGCTATCGTCTCTTGTGGTAGCCACATAACCAGGTACTTCCGCGAAATATCTGCAAGTACTTGAATCCAAAACTTGAAAATCTTGCTCGCCATACCTACAGAGACGTGGAAGCGGAATGCGAGATCTACGAGCAACAACCCTAACCTAAGCCTCATGAGAGTAAGTAAAATCTGGTCATTTACAGCAAGCTTACAAGTCATTTTTGCCTCTGACGACGCAACTCTGGTGTATTCTTCAAACAGTACTTTTGATAGACCTGTGAAAAACCGGAATTTTTTGGCAGGCAAAGTGTCACAAACTGAAAATGCCGTTTGTGTAGCACGTGTAGCTCTGGTCACCACAACAGGGGAGATTGGTGTACAGTACGAGTGGTCCTTCTGCTGTCCAACTTCGCACTGTATACCAACTTCTACCTTCCGGATGCCACTACTGCAAGTGCATTGGGGGGCAAGAGTTGAGCTTGGTGATAGTTCATGTACGTCAATATCCTCCCCTTGGGGGGCACCACAATCCACAACCAAAGACGGTGGAGATGGAGGTGGAGATTGAGGCGGAGCTTGAAGCAGAGCTGGCGGCAAGTTGGACAGCGCACTGCTTGAGTGCACACCAGCGGGTGTAGCCAGTGCTGCATGTCCTGAGAGTGGGCGCCGGGGTCGCTTGCGGCTTCCCCTGTTTTTTGCGACCTTCAAATAAAAGATGAGAATGATGTCAGAACAGTTTTATCAACATAGACATGTGAGAAACACACTTAAGCTTGGACTGGGGAGAAAAATGGAATAGCGGCAGTGAAAAGATCAGTGCTGCCTATGTCCACATTCTGCCTCGTCGGTGCCTGCTTTTATGCTTCAAATTGTTTTGCCAAGATTTAAAGTGTTTCCAGCACCCCACACTCAAATGTCTGAGCAAATTGCACATGCACTTCTTGTTCTACCAAGTGGCAAATCCTGTGCTCTGAATGGTAATTTATTTGTAGATAAACATAATTCATACAGTACAATGTTTCATACCTCGAGCATGTTTTACAGTACTGATCCACTGTACTACCTGAGTGTGCAGTGAAATAGTCGAGACCTAATGTTATTTTTCATTCAGCGACTTTTGATAGCATGCTTTAAAAGGAAGTAGTGTATCCACATGACTCTAAAAGTCAGAATTGTCACCGGAACTTACCTCATTTGTAGTCCTCAAGTTCAATGTCGGGTATGGATTCGTCTCAGTCGGTCTACCGTCGACGAAGTGAATGGAGCAAACCTGTTGATGTGAACACATATCAGTTATAATATGAGCGTACCGTCCAAGCATTAATGTTAGCATGGTTGATAGGTAAGTTATGCTGTTATCAATGTACTGTTTACAGCTGACCTATTCGTGGAAGATATTGAGAGATTAAATCAAAGGCGTTCACAACACCAAGCATCTACAAACTTTGGAAATTGAATCAAGGTGCATGCGGGGATTGTACTAGGTACGCGCGCTGGCGTCTGCAGCAGTAATTAAGAGATCTAGATCAAATAAGATGTTGCCCGCGTGTTCGTCGTCGCCTCATGTTTGTTTACTTCAAATCTCGTACACGTAAGGCGAGCGCGTGCAGCGTGCCTAACTACATTCGTCGCGTGCCCCAGGGTGATTGGGAAATTTGCAAATAATCTCTTCACGATTCTACGTCTTTAATTCACGAGCGAGAGGCTCGTAAACTTGGATTGAGCGCGTTGGTAAGATTCAAAAATTTACGAAAGAGTAAACAAAGAGGGCAGGGAGAGTAAACAGAGGACGAAAGATGTTTGTCCTGTCCGTCCTCTGTTTACTCTTTTGTATATTTTTGAGAGGCTCGTGCTGGCGTTCGTGTGCACGCGCGTTCTCTACCGGCTACCAATACCTCCCGAACCAGCGATGTCTGAAAATAATCCACCTCTTTACGAAATCACCGGTTCAAGAGTTTTCGGTAGAGAACGCGCGTCCACACCACGAGCGCTCTCACGAGATCTCGCTTGAAAGCATGCCATGGCCGCTCGTGAATCCATGGAACGCGAACATGTGTTTTCATACCAGAAACTCTGGAACCATGATTTCGAAAGAGGTGGATTAGGGGCCTGATCTCCCGGGAGCTGGCTACGGGTTCATTTAAAGTCTGTTTGCCTGTTTCGACTCCGCCCCCAACAGCAGGGTCCGTCTACGGAAGCGGCGGCCGCGGCGTCGGGCAAAGTCCGTTAACACGAGCCGTACTAACCTTTGCGTGCTTGCTGGGGTTCAGATTTTTCCGCTGCAGGTTAGCGACCCACTTACGTCGAGTTTCCTCGTTTTTCTCGACTTGGGGAAAGCAGTACAAGGCATATGGCTGCAGGCACGGGCAGTCTTGATGTAGCAGCGGCGCATGTAGTTCGCACGTGGAGGCGTTCCATGCCTTCAAAAAACCTCCGCAATTTTTGCAGCCTACGACGGAACACGTCTTACCGGCCCGGTATGAGCTTTGCTTTTTTCCTATAGCACTCATGTGCTGTTAGAAGCCGGGAAAAGGCGCTGAAACGGAATGCCCTCCACACAACCCCACGGCGCAACATCAGCAACAACGCCGATTTGAAGCAACCTTATGGCGGCTGCTGCGCCAGCGCCCCTGTAGGCCGGTCTGAGAACTACGGAAATGAAAAGGTCTATAGACCTTTTCGGCCTCCGTCGCATGGGCGCTGCCATCTTGGAATCACGTGACGCGGCCGCCATAAGGTGGCTTCTACTCCTCGCTCCACTCTCCCCTCCGCGCCTTGGCGAAGGCGCGGCATTAGCGTTTTTCGTCGTGTTTTACCGCGTTTCTCGCCTTATTGTAAATTGCCACCTGATGTTTACATTTACAACTTAATTGCATGCCATCATTATGTGCACGACTACATATGCAGTTAATTTTGTAACCGATTTTGACTATTTTCACCGTCGGCGTACCGGATACGCGTGAGGAGGGAGGAGATATAGAAAGCGGCGTCAGACCTGGAGCATATTGAGCCCAATTATTTATGACAACTTAAATTTACACAGTGATAGTAGTACACAGTGATAGTAGATTACATGTATAATCGCGCATTTGACCAAAATACTGCGCAGCATATGAAGCTATGTGTGTTTCCTGAAAGCCTCCGGCCTTGCCTTCATAACAACTTTAAAATAGTTGTTTTTGATTATATAGGACATATAAGATATACAGGTGACGAACGTTTAACTCACATTTTATCTGATGCTTGGGATAATGGTAACGTCCACATCGGGCGATTTGTTTGTGCACGACATTACACCTAAATGTGTTAGACGGTCTTAAATTGTTTTTGCTATAGAAACGTTTGCTTGATTTGTTTATTTATGAATTTAGAGAAACTGTACACTATGCTCGGTCACATATCTGCAGTCATTAAAGGGTGTTAACATTTTTGATACAAAATTTAATTGATGAATTTTATTTATTTTAAACACAAAGACCCCTGTGAAATAATCTGTCACGGGCAGCTTGAGAGTGCCTAGGGCTCGCATGATGTGATGCCGAAAAGAAGCCATCTACATGGAAATTACCCAAGTTCAGGGTTGTTGATTTTAAATCGCATCAGTTTACATGGAGATCTGCCATGAAGGTTCATGAAGTCGTGCCTTGCATTCGGCTTCAACCAAACCTACGAGAGATCGCTTCTCTCGTACCCTTAATTTTATTTGTCAAAGTTTGTACAAAGACAAAATTTCAGATTTCAATTGATGGGCCTCACTTATCTCATGTGCCAAGCACGTCGTAATCAAATGTCAGTAAAACAAATAGTTCATTTTCTAACGTCAACATTGTTAAATGCTGTTAATAAGTACTTTAGCAAGGTAAATAGCTAAATGAATTTCCCACCCGACCTAGGACGCGGACCATCGAAATATATCTCGAGTACTTAATTTTTTTAAAGAAAACAGCCCGAGACAATATCACTTATTTCTTAGAATATCTGCGTATTATAGGAGACATTTCTAGTTTCTGAAGTTCACAGAAAGTTGGTGTCCGCGAAAATCAGTCAGTGAACTTGCGACTTCGTGCGTTTTTCGCGATTTAGGGGGTTTTTAATCAGGTTGTGGACCTGCATTTTTACTATATATCTACTCATTAGTCTCTTCATTAGTTTTTTTTTTTTTTTTGAAACTAGGGTCAGTGGGTCAGGCAGTAGACGATGGAATCCTCCTTGTGCATCGCAGTCGTTACGCCGCCGAACCTGACCGAAATTAGCGACGAACATGACCAGATGCATCGTAAAGCGTTCTTAAAAAAGTCCGCGAATATGACTCGAAACCACTTCGTGGTTCTCGAATTGGCTCAATACCACCGTTTTATTAGTTGTGCGCTATAACGGGCACATTTGTATGACGAAATTAGGCGAGAATCACATAACACACCAGCACAGCCGAGAGCGCGCTGAAACCGAAACCAATCAAATTGAAGCCACCCAATGGCGCCGAGTGCGTTAGCGCCCTCTGTCCGCCCGTCGGGTAACTACTGAGATGAAAAGGTCTATAGCTTACACTACACTTGTAAGGTCCCAACTCGAATACGCGTCATCCATTTGGTCTCCTTGGCCACATTCATGGGTAACAAACGTAGAGGCAGTTCAAACTCGCGCTATCAGATTCACATTTTCAGACTTCCCACGAAACACCCAGTATCACTTCACTAAGAATAAACTCTAACCTCGATCTACTTTCATCCAGAAGAACATTATCACGCCTGTCCCTTTTTGACAAGATCTATTATCATAACAGTGACATCAGAACTTCATTGCTATCTCCACCTAATCGAATATTTTCTCGCATTGATAACGCGTGTAAGGTACGCCCGATCTTGGCTTCCTCTGTCTCGTTTCTTAACTCCACTTTGCCGTTAACAATAGCGGAATGGAGTAGACTGCCTAACAGTATGATCCAGATAGACCATATCACATTCATATCACAACTAAGTGGCCATTTGCAACTGCACTAATAGTTTTTTTTAGTTTATTATTTATATGTTTGTTTGAGTGTTGATTTATGTTTTGCTATGCCTCTATCTAACAATGTTTCAATGCCCCCTAACCCTTTATGTAATGCGCGTGAGGGCCCTCAAGGCTTAATAAACGATGAAGATGATGAAAACAGCCCAACTTGAAGGAACACAGGCGTCCGTCCGGGTTTTTCGCTCGTTCCTAACCACTCAGAAAAGCACCGGCAGTCCGATGCTTTCCTGAGTCGTCATTCTTGTCCAGCTCGCTTGCACCTTTGTATTTAATTGCATTATAATCATAACCTTTTCCTTTTTTAAAGCGCTGCTCTTAGGCGCCCGTTTCCGGCTTGAGCGGCGTCGCCGTCGCCGTCGGCGTCGGCGTAACCGCGCGGTGCATTATGGGTAAATTTTTCCGAAGGGACCCGAGGTCCTCCCGAAGGAACCCGAGGTCGTCCCGAAGGAACCCGAGGTCCTTCGGGAGGACCTCGGGTCCCTTCGGGAGGACCTCGGGAGGACCTCGGGTTTCTTCGGGAGGACCTCGGGAAGACCTCGGGTTCCTTCGGGAGTTGCATGCAACAGGTTGCATGCAACCTTTTGCATATAGCTTGTTGCATGCAACTGGCCTGCAACCTGGGTTGCATGCAACTGGCATGCAACGAGTTGTATGCAACCTGTTGCATGCAATTCAGGTTGCATGCAACCTGGTGACGTTATCGGCATCCGCATCGGCATCTTCCTCATTACTGATGACGTCATCAGTGACATCACTGATGACGTCATGGGCATCCGCATTGTCATCGTCATCATCACTGATGACGTCATCAGTGACGTCACTGATGACATCATTGGCATCCGCATCGTCATCATCACGGATGACGTCATCAGTGACGTCACCGATGACGTCATTGGATCGTCATCGTCAAGGTCACGTGACCCCCCCCCAGTACCCTTCCCTCCTCCTCCTCAAGAGCTGCGCTCTAATTTGGCGTTACAGGGAGTTGTAAACGGCTTTCATTTTTTCTTTTTTCTTGCCCTCTTTCAGTATAACCGTCTATACGTCACAACAGAATTCAACGATAAATTTTAAAGGAAATATACCAACATAATTTGTCACGAATATATATGCGACAAAATCTCTGTCTGTTTACAACATAATGGTGGTTTTGGTTAAACATTGTGAAAGCAGATGTAGTTTAATGTTAGTTAATCATCACATAATTGAAAATATCAGTAGAAGATTTAAAAAGGTTACAAGCGATTTTAACCTTTTAAATCATCATGAACCAACTAGCTCGAACCAACGTTTTCATTCAGTAGAAGAAAAAAACGCGGCGTCGTGATGTTGGTGTTAAACGAGTTTTCGGACGAAACTAGAGCCTCTTCCAACATGTAGCTTTTTGAAAGTGCGCTTTCCATTACAATCTCCACCCCATTATGTTTTACGCTGTTTTACTTCCGCCTTCTAAAACAAGCTCTCTCTCGCAGCGACCCAGAGCCACCACCCCCGTACCGACGCGACCGCGAGCCTCCGACTAACGTCACTTCCCACGTCACCCGTCCTCCTTATCTTCGCCAGGTAGCCTAGCCTATTTTCAGCCCCGCAGGGAAAGAACACGCCGCGACGACTGGAAGCGGATCATATACCACGTGACGTCGTCCTAATGAGTCATCTGAGCCTCCGGTGAGCGTTCGATACGTCGCCCCCACGCGTCCTGCCGATTCTCCCATCACGCCAGACCGAATCACAAAGCAAGAAGCGTGGTCGTATCAAGCCACGGTTATGCCACGGCCTTCCGTGCACGCCGACGGAGGCGTATCTCGGTCGTCGTAGCTCCAGCACGCCGACGGCATTGACGTACGCGAGCTCTTCCCGTCAGATATCCGTCCGGCGACGGCTGCTCGTCGGTCGCCACCACCGACCGGTCGTCCCAGACAAGACGACGTCGCCGACCTCGTCTGTGTCCGAACGGCCCGTAGCAGCGGCCACGAACAACGTGACGCAGCCAACGCAGCCAGCGGGGAGCTTGAATGGCTTCCGCCTGTACTCGTTCATTCAGGAGAACGTCACTCCATTGATGGGCAGCGCCGCCTCGCGGACGCTCCTCGCTACCCCTCGCCTCTCTCTCTCCCCTCCATCCGCTCGAACAACCTCCCCACCCCCACGCCGAGAACACTGTCCTGCTCGTCGTTGTGGGGCCGGCGCACGAGAGCCGACAGAACCTCACGCGTTTCTTTTATTGTTGGCTTCTAGCCGCCCACACCCGTACCCGAGGCAACAACAGTTCCCCAACGAAACAAGTTGAGGGGCGCGTCGAAGGACGTGGGTAGAGCCACTCTGGGTAGAGCTACGCGCAGAGCTACACCCCCGGACGCCTACGCGCGCGCCGCCATCTTGAATTTGCTTTCTTGCTAGTTTTGTTTTCTCTTGCTACTACTCTCTCTGGAAACCTTTTTTTACCCTCCATCTTTCTCTCTTCCGCAGTCGTGACGTCGCGCTAGCGACGTCCAATCGGAGGGCGCGCTTGTCCGCGCGCCTCGCTCCCATTGGCGGAGCGCGAGAAGCAGACAGCAGCGCTACTGCCGTCTGCTTCCCGAAGCACGCGTCGGCGTCGACGCTGCCGCCGCCGTCGCCGCCGGGGAGGACGACCAACATAGCCCATAGCCGGAGCAGCAATGGCGGTGTGTTGATGGTAGCGCCGGTTGTTGTGTCGTTTCCTCGCGTTGCCTGAATCCCGCATCGGACTCGAGTCGGGGCCTCCCATGCCGCCGACGTTCCCCGCTCCAGAATGCCGTCGCGCGACTACTGTACGACCGTGATGAGCGGCGGTGGCGCTTGCCCGACCGTGGATCCCGACTGGGTAGCCCGGCGAGTCCGCGAATCGGCGTCCGAGCTTCTCCTGCTCGACTGCCGGTCCCCGGACGAGTTCGCCCGGTGCCGCGTGCGGGGATCCCTGGGCGTGAGCCTCCCGGCCTCCGTGCTCGTGCTTCGGCGGCTCTCCGACGGCAAGCTGTGCGTTTCCAGCGTGCTCCGAGAGGCTCGCCAGCGGGAGTGCTTTCAGTCGCGGTACCGGGACGTGCCCGTGGTGCTCTACGACGCCGACGGCGCGTACGGCTGCGACGGACAGGTGACTGGAGTTCTCGTCCAGCGATTACGTCAAGATGGCTGTCAGGTGTACTGCCTGAGCGGTGAGTATTCTTTTTATTGTTTTTTTTTTTTGTGGTGTTTGTGTGTGTGTGTGCATTTGACCCGACTCCACCGTCGCACTCGTAAACACATCTATTTTACGCGCACTATAAGAATATGAATGGAGGAGGGGGTTGTGGCTTATCAACGCAGCGGTCGATCGTCCTGCCACGCTCTTTTATCTTTTTTGTTTTATTTTTCTCCGGTGCTGCTGATTCAGGAGCGATGGGCGAGCGCGCGTGTGTGGTGTGTGCGTCTGTCTGTTGTTACGGTATCGTCTTGGGTTCGTCCCCGCGTTGGTCGAGAGGGACGGCTTTTCCATTAATGAAAGTCGAGCCTCACTTCCTTTCCTCGCTTGGCGCGAATGCGGACGTGTGGCCTTGGGCTGGCGAACAGAGCGACAGACCTTAGCGTATCGCGTTGGCAGCGCGATTCTTTTTCTTTTTTTTTTTTTACCCACCTTTTTTAATATTTTCTCTTAGTTACCCACTTGATTTTCGTCCTTGCTGTACAACCTACCCGGCGGAGGCAGAGCTGAAACCAGTAAACATCGTGGCTCTTTTTTTTTTTTTTTTTTTTTATTGCTGCCTTTTGCAGGTGCGTGTTTTTGTTTTAATTTGTTGTTTTTGAATAGCGTGAGTGAGCGGCTCTGAACAGCAACACTTGTCCCCTCGCCTAGAACGTATTTTTAAACCTAACCCCTTCTCCCTTCGCCTTTTTCTTTTTTGTGTGTATGTGCTTACTGTGTGTGTGCGCGTTCGCGTGTTTGACTTTTAGGCTAGGCGCGCAGTTGTTTAAAAAGAAGCACTCAAAGCTAGAAATAAGCAAATAGACAAACGGTAAAATGACGAAAGAAGCTTTTTCTCCGATGCGAAAGCTTCTGTCGTCTCCTTCCGTGCAACTTGTTCGTTCGGAATTTCTCGAGTTATGTCACCCATTCACTGGGAGGCTCCGATGGGGTGAATGCACGCCTGCGTGCGGCAACGCGTTCTCGACTCTTCGACGCGCGTTTTCGGCGAGAATCCGCGCAAAGAAAAAAAAAACAAAAAAAAAACGACGCGTTGGCGTCGACGCTCTTCTTTTTCAACCGACGAGGACGGAAGCTGTGTGTCGCACTTTCACTGCGGAGCGGTTAGTCCATTAGTTTTAGTGACCTCGCGCCTATTAAATGTGACGAGCCCAGTCCGTCAGGGTGACTCATTTTAATGTGTACACCGTCGGTTTATTACACCTCATTTCGTAGATCGTGTATTTAATTGAGCGCCCCTTAATTTTTAAAGATTAAAGAAGGCGTTTGACGTATGTTTGTTGAAACTTTCAAAGTGCCAACTATAAATTTTAAATTATAAAAAGGATAAAAAAAAATCAATTCTTTTAGTTGGAGGCGACAGTGGTGTTGAGGCCATTTGAAACCGACCAGATGCTGCTTGATACGTCACTTCCGGTTGCTAAATTGGCGCGTCGCGTTAAGCATGTGTATCTTTCTGCGAGAGCTGAAAAGCTATCCGAGCGGAAATTACCTTTCATTTTTATTGTGCGTAGCATACCCGCTAAGACGTATGTTTAAAAAAAAAACTCGCCATGTCAATGTAATGTGTTTTTTTTTTTTTTCTCCGGTGAATTAGCATACGCTACGCTCTATCCAATATGTACGGGGTTAAGGCCGTAAGGACTAACACATTTGGCACGCCCTGCACTGTTTGAAATCAAAACGTACATACCTGACATTGGGCACGCCAACGTAGTTTCGTAAGCACTTTTTATGCCTATTTTTTCACAGCTCAAGTCAGAGATTGTAAAAATACGAGAAATCGAGCGAGAATGGTGGCCTACAGGGGCAGCATGCGGCCCGCGACTGTTGTAAACCCGGCCCGCAAGCATCCCGCGACCGCGAGGCCCCGTTCCTTACCGTTCCCATGCCTCGAGCGCCGCATGCGTTGATTAATTTCCGCTCGAAAATGACCTCTGCTCATATATTGTGTTGACACATTTTGCACTCTTCTTCCTCTTTTTCTTTTTTATTGAGGGGGGGGGGGGAGTATAAAAATTTGCTTCTCAGTCCTTTCTTATGTAAATCAAACGGAATGGTAATACCAATGCTAGGCTACAAGGGCGAGCACTTTACTCAAGGAGGCACCTCGGCTGCATGACCTCTTGCTCAGCACAAGCAGCTGCCAACGCTAAATCTATAAGCTCAGGCTTGTAGCTGCGTTAGAAAATGCCTTTAAAATACGAGAATTTTCTTGTAATGCTGCGATAAAAATCGCGAGGAAAGGCAAAACTGCAGTACGCAGAGATTTTTTTCTTTATGCCTGTTGAAAGCATAGTTAATTTTGCGACAGGTAAAGACGTTGTGCTTGCTCTTGTAGCGAAAACTGCCGGTACGTTCGTGTTTTCAATCTTCTTATAACATCAGGTTTGGGCCCAAAGTAGTCATATATGCAAATGAAGGTAAAGCTGGCAAAACGACGAGCTTACAAAAAAGCAGAAAGCACGAGGTTCCTTCTCTAGAAAATATCTGGAATGTTGCTGGGGCAGTCGGCTGCTTTGCAGGGTAAAACACAATTGCTCCAAATTTGTTTTTGTCCCAAATTATCGAAAACATTGCCGCCCCCCCCCCCCCCCCCCCCTCTTATCCATTGGCCCTCGTCTTTTCGGGGGTGGGCTTTCTGGTCCCCACACTCTAATAAATTTGAGACCCTATACCTTAAACCGGATGTTCTTCGTCTGCACACTGGTTTGTGAGCTTGCTTCCAGGTGGTAATTGTTGGTATATTTCGTTGAAAGTATTCATTATCGCGATCATCTCGCTCATCGCCGGGCTCTGCTATTGAGTTTCGGCGTTTTTGCGTTCAGCAAGCCATCCGGGAGCGAGCTCATAAACCAAACACACGGCCTCATATTTTGTTTAATTTTTTTAAATATTTCACTAGATCAGAATTGAGCTCTAAATAGATGGACTTAAAACCTATTGCGAAACTAGGTTCCCGTGCCCAATTTCTGGTATGTGTGTTTGGAATTCGAATTTTACAAGGCGTGCATAATGCGTTGGTTCTTGTTTGTTTTTCGAGCCGTGAGTCACTGTTTGTTTTTGAGTTTGCGGCTCACTTGTTTAGGGCGCAAGAGATGTTTGTGTGTTGGGATGGGCAAAACCATGACGCGGTGGTTGTATTTTTTTTTTACGGTATCTCGCCGTTCCTGCCGATTTTCCACATTCCGGTGGTGCTTGATTTTCGAGAACTTCCAGGGGTGCTATGTTGCGCTTTTTGGACTCCCAGGAGACTTGGAAGAAGGAAGTGACGTCAACGACTAGAGTAAACGCAGATTGGATGTTGACAGAAGAAAACAAAATCAACATCCAATCTGCATTTGCTGCGCTGTTGACGTCACTTCCTTCTCCCTAGTCTCCTGGGAGTCCAAAAAGCGCAACATAGCCCCCCAGCTGAATGTCGCGATCTCCCCCTTCCCTGCTGGTTAAACTAAAAAAAGTTACGCACGTGGCTTGCATTAGCGAGCCACGTAGAAGCCGCTGATGCTCGTAGCAAGCCACGTGCATCAGCGGAACATTTTGGTGACCTCGCTGCCGATTGCGTACCTTCTGCAAAGTACAATTCACACAATCGTTTTTGTTTTTTTTTTTTTTCGGCAAGAAGTAGCAATGACCGCCAACTTAGCGCTATGGCGGCATGTGCGAGCCATGTATTCAAACTGACCACTTGTGTTCTGGTTAACATTGTTTTCGTGTCAGGTGCAAAAAAAAAAAAAAATATATATATATATATATATATATATATTATTTTTTTTTTGTTTTGTTTTTGTGGGGCTCATTGCGTCGTTGAACTTGCATCGTGTACTGGAACAAAGAATTTTGGAGGTGACCGCCGCCAATCGTTGTTGTACCGACGTGCGTGCACGCGTTTTTCGGCGTGAGGAAGTGACGTCATCGGCCGCTTTAAGACGATTACAAAACTCCCATCCTGTGGCCAAGGTCCGGCGGCGTTCTTTTTGAACAGTTTCCAGGGGTCAAGCGCAGGTTGTCCAGAAATGTAGATGTGGAAAAACATTTGTAAACGACCGGGTGCGGCTGAAAACGTCGCGTACGTTCGTCAGAAGAGGCATGCACGCTGAAAAACCGTGACACGTGTCATATATTAACCGCACAAAAAGGAAAAAAAAGAAACTGCGCAGTGGCGTTGCCAGTAACTTTTTTTTTTTTTGGGGGGGGGGGGGGGTGGAAACTGGATGGATGGATCAATGTTAATGGCTATACCCTTTGTAACGGTCGGTAGCTTGCGCCACCTAGCCTAAGTCTCAAAAGACAAACATAGGATTCCTCCCGCCCTTCTAAACCAATTTTCTCTCCCTGTCACGAGGCAGTGTGGGATATCACCAGGATGACCTTCGGGGGATCGGGCTGAGGTGGCTGGGATGTCCATGACTTGGGGTGCGGAAAGGATTTCGCGGGGGGGCGGGGGGAGGGGGAAGGCTGAAGCCCGAAGCCCCATAAGTCTCCCCCCTGTCTACACCACTGAAACTGCAGTACTGCGATTGACAGTCTTTTACTGTTTCGCCCTCCATATATTGTTGTCACGTCATGAAAATACGCCATCTACATCCTCCGAACCTGCGCCAATAGAATGGTACCACGCTTTATACAGTGGCCACACACCACACACGCAGAAGAATAAGTATTGCGGTCAACGAACTTCCATTGTTTGTTGCTCCATAAATAGTAGTAATAATTATAATGCTCGTTGCCGCGTCACAAAAAAAAAAAAAAAGAAGCAAGTTTTTGCTTTGTTTGAAGTCGAATATACGTCAGTTGTTTAGACAGCGTGACTTTAGCCGTCTGCCTTTGGGGTATGGC
Organism: Ixodes persulcatus; assembly: GCA_013358835.2. Classification (NCBI taxonomy): domain Eukaryota; kingdom Metazoa; phylum Arthropoda; class Arachnida; order Ixodida; family Ixodidae; genus Ixodes; species Ixodes persulcatus. Next base: position 1,247,925 of record JABSTQ010009564.1, read on the forward strand.
GGCATTGTTACACGCCGTGGTTAAGAAATTTAGCCAGTGAGGTACACGTTGCTCGTTGAAATCAAAACGGGCAGGGGTGGGTATTGAACCCAGGATGACTGGCACATGGTTCGTATACGCTGGGCATATTACCTACGTTTGATTGTCAGGGAGGGATTCTAGGTGTGCACGTGAACTTATTTATTCATTTATTTGCGGATACGACGAAATAGGAGGAGGCAGGGTATACGAGTGGACAAACAACTGTTCCGTAATCAACAGAACCGTCCAACGGCCCCCTTTAAAATGCAGAACAAAGGGGCGAATAAGCTACGAGTAAGTGACGAACTTCGCCCGGCGGCACGCTCGCTTTGCGCGCGACGCAGCAGTTCCTGCGCTGATGCCATGTTCTCGAAGCAAAGAACGTCATTCTCTACGGGGCTTTTCACGTTGCAGCGAAGCACGGACAATGCCCCCCGACTCTGTTTGACCGGTTTGGTCATTGACATGTTTGATACGTGTGTGACCATGTTGACTTGACCCCGCGGTTGTCGCACACGCCCGGGTATTGTAGGTTCTCGACAACGAAACTTCTCGTCGCGCCGATATTCGATTCTTACATCCCGCGGTCGAACACTGCAACACAGTGAGGCCTTTTAGGTTTTGCGATAAAAATAGCCATTTCTTGGTCACATATCGAGGATCGCTCACTGGTGGGAAACTGCCCTTATCCTGCAACTAGTCGGACGTTCAGCGATGACTGAGCTTTTTTATACATTAAAAAAAAAAAAAAAAAAACGAATTATCCAAATAGCAAGGAGCGTGCTTCGAGTTGTGCCTGGGTAATTTGCTCGGATAGTGTGGCGAAAGGTCTATTAAAACGCCCGGAAAGTTGGTTACAATCCTTAGTAACAAGCTCGGTAGGGCAACGCAATCAAAATAAACAATTTAAATCGTCTTCCAGGTCGCGCTACAGGCACCCAGCATGATCACTGTGTAGATAAAAGCAGCCCCCCCACCCCCTTTGTCTTTCCAAGACTAAAATCTGTCCCAAATTATCTAATTTTTTTTTTTTAATTGCTCGTGCGTGTTATTTAGCTGAATAGCTTACTCGGGTACCTCGGTGACTTTTATTACCCCCAAAGCACCATGGGTTGGGGGCGCCTTTTTCTTTTTATCTCCACCAGAAAGATAAAAACCACGACGACATGGGGAGAGAGATGCCAAAAAGTCAGACGACGACTTCGCTGGCTCGCCTCCGCGGGTAGCTTTTCTGGTAGGCTCGGCCGCTCGGCGTTGGCTCGGCTGGCTCGCTTGGCTCGCCGCTTAGCTTATCGCCAACTGATGTCCTTCCTCGCAGGGGGAGGAGAAAAATGAGAAAGAAGGAGGGAGAGAGACTGGTCGACTGGTTCACTCGGAAAAATTGTGCTTTTGCCTTTGCAGCTGTTTTTTTTTTTTTTACTTTCTTAGCAGTCGAGGAGCGGATGTTGTTGGTACTACGGCGGCGGCGGCGGCGAGAGGGAGGGCAGAGGCGAAAGCAGAAGTCGACTGAGTCGACGCACTGCCTCCCCACGCTTTAGTATTTCGCGTATCTTTTCTTTCGGTTTGTTTGGGCGAGCTGTTCGTCGAGGGATGCGGCGGTGCATCTCTCTCCACTTCCCTCTTGGTTTTTTTGTTTTTTTTTGCTTTCTCTCTGTCGGTTGGTTTTCTATCTTTTTTTTCTTTTGTGTATTGCGAGGGAGAGATAGAGGAGGGGGAGAGTGTTGTTGTAGTTGTAGCTCTCCGCGTGTTATTCCGGAGGGAGAGAGGGGGCTTTGGCTCCTGGCCACGTGCGTTGCGTTTGGTCTTGCTCGGCTGCAGTCCTTGCTTGTTTTTTTTTCCCCTCTTCTTATTTTACTTGGATAGAACACATCCGGTGTTTCTGTTAGTTTCTTTTTTTTTTTGTTTCTGCTACTGCATCTTGTGGGGGAATTTTTTTTTTCTTTCTTACGCGTTGCTCGGTTTCTGGGAGTTGTTGGGTGTGCGGCGGACTGAACTGTCGACTCGATTGTGTCCGGCGTTGTTCTTTTTTCTTGGAGTGGTGGTGGTTGGACGGTGGCCATTATGCCATTATATATAGTCTGGCCCCTCGACACCATTTAGTGCCTGGTTGCGTTGGTGAATGAACTGCGAAATAATGAGCCCGTCGCGGCGACATGACCAAGTTCGACTTCTTGGAACTTTCAACGCCAAGTTCGACCGGAAAGAGAAAGGTTCAACCATGGCCTCCGAGATCCCGAAGCGCGGTTCAACTCTCGCGCGCATCCGCAAGCATTTGAAAACGAGCTGACAACCTGGTGGAGGAAAATCGCTCGTTCGCATTACTAACGAAAGCATTGAAAGTGCCTGGGTGGTCACATTTGAAATCGAACACGCGTGTCGGGGAGGGTGTTTTGATTTACCTATATATATATATATATATATATATATATATATATATATATATATAAAATTTTGAAGTGGAGCTAAGTGAAAGGTTATATTTCAGGAAGTAAGAAAGGACAGAACGAGCGGGTTGGTAGGGATAATTAAACTTGAGGTTTAATTATATTTCAGCTGTTTGATTTTTGTGCCCAGTTCTGTTAGTTTATAAATGAGTAAAAACGAAAAAAAAAGAACTATTTTTTATATGTCTGATATGCGGCTTATTTTTAGTTTAAATAGATTTTTGTTTGTATAATTCATGCCAGAAATTTAAAAAAAGCTACACGTCGTACCTTTGACTTTTTGGTGACATGTTTTGGTGCCTTGTATCTTAAGATTCATCACGCGTATTGCTTACTGAATACTGTACACCCGCAGTCCTCTACATGGGCTATAGACTGGTACCGATTTAGTTACTTTATTTTCGCGAAGTAATTCGTATAAAGTTTCAAGTTTCATCGCAAATTAAATTTAACCATATATGTATTTTCTGTAGAAGTAACCAACCACGGACCCGAATCGACAAAATGGTATAGTTTCTCCAGTTGCCCTTCCTGCTAATCTTTTTGGGCTCAAAAAGCTAAGGGCAGTGGCCTTGCAAGTGTTTGGGGGGCGGGAGAGGGTGGTGGGAGCTGACGACGCGGAGGGGAGGGGGAAGAGGGGCGTGTTATGTGCACGTGCCGCCATACCTGTCCCAATTTAAAACTCCACTAGGTTCGACTTTTTTTTTTTTTTTTTTTCTCCCGAATTTGGGTGTTTAGTTTGACGAACCTGTGTCTACTTGTGCGCGTGCGCGTAAATTAGAGACCGATCTGGCACCGCCTGGCGGACAAGGGCGCGGCCATTTTAGGGACCTGAATTAGTAAAAGAAAAGTTATGTTTTTTTTTTATATGTTGCGTAAATATTGGTAATTATTCCGACATTTCAACGGACTCCGAAAACGTGTCTCTTTGTACGCAGATCGTGAGTGTTACACAACTAGCCGATAGATGGCGCCAGTGTGCTCTCTCGTCCTAAGCAGTGGGGCTAGATGATATTTATCAAGAGGCCCTGACGTAACCCTTTCATCAATAAAAAAAAAAAAAACCGTTTAACCACCACCAGCAGTGGGGAGCGGTTGCAGCGCAGTCGGACCACACTCAAACGCAAATGTCTGCTCCACACTTCGGGGTTTCACGCATTTGGCTTTCCCCTCGCGTTCCCGGCAGCCAAACATTTTCGAAGATCCCTTCTAGCTTTCAACCGGGATACTAATACAATCTAAAAACTATCGTAAACCTATACTCACCGTCAGGGTTGCCTTTGTGGGAAGTTGGAGATTTTTTTCGGCGCGTAGTTCATTTGCGCGACGCGAAACACCCTGCAACGTTTGTTTCGACACACCCTGGCACTCTCTGGAACCCGAATGTTTCTAGCCGGTTGGCCAGCCGGCGCTTTTATGTCGCTTGTCTCCGGCGTTTCTCTCGTCTATTATGGCGAGAACTGCGTTGCTCTCCGTGTCTCCACGGCCACCAACAGAATGAGAACGCCCTGTCGTTTTCATTCTGTCAGTGACTGTAGTTGCGTAGCAGAAATCTACGCGTAGCTGTTTTTTTTTTTTTGTTTTTTTTTTCCACCACCGCACTTGCCAAGTTGATCCCTGCCCCCCGGGGGTGATACCAGATAAACGCGGCGAAGTGGCGCAAGGGAGATTTTATTGTCGGTGTTTTGTTCTTTTATACTTTCAGATGAGCGCGAATAATGGGACGCTGCCAGCTTTACGGTGTCCAATCGAAGGGTCTATTCCTATCAGTTCGTAAACCATTGCCCCGAGTTATGCGAGTAAATATCGTATGCCATTAAAAAAAGAACACTATGCGGTATGTGCAGGTCTATACTCTTCGCCACTTTTACGAGGCAGCTCGTGATTTGGTTTGTGCTGTAATGTAAACAAAAACAAATAGTCGTAGGGGAGGGAAGCATTTGAAGTTTGTGTACATTGTAATAAGCGATAAGATTTGTTTAAAGTTCGAGGGCCATCTGAAGTAGAATAACAGCCGTGATACGAGGAAGAAACATGATAAACTTGCTGTCAAATTTCAAGTGCAGAATTTTTTTTAATGTTTGTTGTTTTTTGAGACTGTCCACAATGCGAATCTGTTGCCCCCGATAGCATTGCAAGCGTCGCTACATTTGAATCTTGCGCTAGAGCCTTAGATGAATTGCTTTAATTACGAGTGGCTAACCATGTTGCCAACTTATGTTCCCTGTGAAATAGAACTTCTTCAGGTGTTATGTATTTGTGCATGATTCATGCATAAACGAATTGCAAGTGGCAGTTGCAGACTCTCATAGGGATTTCTAAACATCAGTATTTCTAAACAGCTGGAGCTAAAACGGTAAATTCTAAAAACTAAAAAAATAAATGGCGCACGTTTATTTATTATTTTTTTTTGAGTATTGGCATTTGATTCTTAGGCATCCGCGCTTTCCTTGTTCTTCTGGAAGCACTTTTTCTTCTTCTTGTGTGTTATCTTCGTTTTGTTTTGTATCTGTACTACGCGGCTATACTCCTCCTTGACACATAAAAAAAAAAAGGTTTCGCGCATTGTTTATTTTTTTTTTTTTCCGGTGATGTTCTGCCACTCACAACTCGTTGATTTTTCGTCGCAAGCCAGCCGAATCAGTTCAAAAAAAGTCTTATGTTTCAGACTAGCCGAGTAAACGCTGCTGCTTTACACAGTACCGTGTTCTTAATCTACGTGAGCTTTAGTGACGTAACATAAGGTTAGAAAATGGGGTTGTGACGCAGAATGGATGTTCATGCCTCTCGCTCTGGTTTGTAGTCCACGCAGAACTCGCCGTCGTACTCGTGGACGTGGTCTCAAAAGGGAGTTTTCGTAGACCGCGTTTCCCCCTCCGCTAAGCCCTCCGCAACGAAGAAGTTGCTACTGCACCTGCGCGCCGATAGCCTTGACTGTAAAGTTCCTGGTATCGTAGCGGGTTGCGGAGGGCGTTGCGGGACGGCGAAAACCATCTACGAAAACTCCCTAATAACTCGCGTAGCGCAACTCCAAATGTTCGCGGAACAACGCCCTTCGGCATAATACACATAAAAATCCCTGCACTCTAATCGAAAAAATAAAAATAAAAGAAGACGTAGGATTTTTGTATTTTTTTTTTTTAAGAGTTAGGGTACTTACGCCCTAGTTTAGGGGGCAAGTTGAAACACTTCTTTTAAAGAATGAGATAGAGGTTGATTCTAGCGTAGTTTTATCCCGTGAATCTGAGTTTCACGTTTGTTTTCCCCGAAGGTGAAACTAAACGCGAGAAAGCACGAGCTCTGACCAGTCGTGACGTCATGCTATAGGCTCTTTTGACCGCTAAGAGCATGTCTCTCGTGTGGGCAGCGCGTGCAATTGCAAGCTTGCCAGGTATATTCCTCCGCATCGACAGCAGTCGCAACGTCCCTTTCTGAGCTTTTTTTTTCTTCTTATTTTGAAAATAGCCAGAGTGCGCGTGCATAGCTTTGATCGGCGCCGAAGATGCGCGAAATCGAAGATTTCGAAAAACTACGTTTATGACGTCACGCTTCGGGCAGGAGGGAGCTTCGGCGGTACTTCGAAAAGGACTTTCTGCAGCCTCCGTGCATCATATTGATTGAAAAAAAAAAAAAAAAAGAAGATCCGGATATTCGAGTTTTCGGAGACGAAATCAAATACAGAACCGCTTTGGTTTCCCCTTTAGGGTGCAACTTGGCTCCTCTAAAGAGGCCACTGTGAGTCCTTTTCGGTTTAAAGTCCCATTCAGTCGGGAGCGTTTGCTTGCGATCATCCTTGGGTTCCGTGTCAGTCACCGGAACATCTGTGCCCCGAGTGTCGCCGCGTGCGGGGCTTTCTCTTTGGTCTGGTGGGCTCGCTTCAGAGGAAGCACGGACGCTCCGGCGGCTTCTCACATAAGCAGACGTAAGCTGTCGTAAAGTTACGCGACCAGACGGTGCAGTGTGTGTGAATCGGCGGGTAGAGCATGAAGTCCTCCTTTTGGGTGCTGTTTTTTTTGCCTCCTTTTAGGTGTAACTTGGAGCAGACAGATGCTCACCAGCAGTCGAGGGCATGCATGGCCAACATTCTAAAACATTCCGTTAAAAAAAAAAAAATAATGAAGGAAATATTAAAATTGTAATAGACCGATCTCACCAGCCAGTTTGATTACGCCACCGCTGCCGCGATGCATGGAGGGAACTTTAGTCCTTCTGCACGTGCGACAACCTCGCTGAAGCTCCGCTAGTGTATAGAGCACGAGACGGCCCGAGCCCTCTCGTGCACTGCCGTCTGCCTCCCGTGAGCTGAAGGTATGGCGGCATTACGCATGCGCCGAACGTTTAGTGAAATCGGTCTATTGATTTCCGTTCACGACACCCCGTCAATCACAGCCCTCGGGAACATTACGGGCTTTTCTCAAGAAAAAACAAAAAGTTATAATTTTGGGGATGTAGCCCATAACATTCAATAGAAAAGAAAGTTGTGAAAAAAAAAATACTATAGACGCTTTTAGGCAGCTGTACATGGGCGCCGCCATAACCGACCTTCAGGTTTTGTTTCCTCTTATTCCGTTCGCTTCACTTCATCGTCACCACAGCAGGACAGGTTATTGCCACTCTAGGTTCTACTGCGTCCTTCTCCTCAGCATAGGCCTTTGGGGAGGCTCGTCAACGCTCCGTTTCAGTGACTCGCTATGTCGGGTAAGACGAGAGCAGGTCAGCAATGGCGGCTGTAATCAGGCGCGCGTTTGGATTTAATTACTGCTCATTGATATTTTATGGCGTTTATTTAAGACATTCCCGGAGAACATCTCGACGTTTGTTGTTGTTCGGTTGAAATTCTCATTTCAGTGCTCGTGCGCCGAAGCGTTGATCTCCGAGAAAGTTGGGGACGTGCCTACGAGTGCCGGGCGCGCGCATCGAGCGTGATGCCCTTTCTTTTCACGCTACAAAATTAGTCTCGGAGGGCTTTTCGATCGCACCTCGTACACCGGTCTCCGTAGACGTACGCAGGCGTGTGTCGCGGACGAAGAGTATACGTTATTAGCGGATGCGGGAAATCGTACGCGCTGGGAGGGCGAGAGAGAAGCGCGTTCGGTCCCCTGACAGCACAATGGAGGCGCCGCGCGTAATGGCCAAGGCCGCGTCTTTCAGGAACTTGGGGTGTTCGACTCGTCCGACGCCACTCTCGATCAGACGCGCCGCTTCCGGTTTGGGAACGCGCCCGGTTTCGCGTAGCCGCGTCACACAACGACGACGACTTCGCAGCCGCGGTCACACTGTGCAGTCGTCGTAACGAAAGACGCGACGTTCGTTGCGGTCGTTAGGGGCTCCGGTACGAACTGTATCGGATGTGCAGAAACGCTTTCCTAAAACTCCCTAATGAGTGCAGCCTCTGTTTTGTAGGATAGCAGTTTGACCGGGCGTTTAGGCCGTGAACCGCCGCCGACGACGCATCGCTTGCGGCGAGAGGGTTTATCGATGAATGAGAGTGACTTCATCTCGGTGTCGTCTTTTTCTCTCTACTGGTCTGTCGGGCGACACGCGATACTCCCAGCTGATAACTTATTGCTGGGCCGTTGGGCGCCGACGGAGAAAAACAAACTGATTACGGGGCGCACCGCGGCGCCTCCACTGTAGTCGTGTCAGCACGTGGGCTGGAAAGTCTCCGCTCCTTTCTTCCGAGCCTCCTGCAGGATCGAGTCTCGGCGTAGTAATTGTTGAACGTCGTCGCCGTGACTCGCGGGCTTATTATTTTATTTACTTTTGCGCGCGCAATGCGTTTGCTTTGAATCGTAATCTACTCATTGTCGGCGGGGACGTCGCCGCGGACTTGTCGAACCGCGGGGTTCGACTGCTGGTTTCGGCGAACCTTGGAACTCTCGTCAAAATTCGATCCACTGTTCGACTTCTCGAACGGTGTGTTGCCCGACTACGCAAAAATTAAAAAAAAAAAAAATTATTAAAAAAAAAAAAATTATTTATTTAGTAGCTCGTGCTAGACTTTAGAAAATATTTACAAACGCTTACGCAGTATAAAAGCTACCATGTAAACAGTTGACGTCGTAGCATGATATAAAAGAAATCTTACTCGCATGCGCATATTAGCGTAGCATCTTTGGAAATGTTGTCGAACTCGGCGTTGAAAGTTAGAAAAAAGTCGAACCTTGGCTGGTACGCGGCACGTTTACTCGTTGTTTGAGCAGAGGTGGGGTCAACGGGACGGCCGCCAGAGCTGCGCATGCCCTGGAACCTAAACGAAGCCATTTGGGTTAAGCATGAAACGCCAGAGCAATGTCATAATAATATTAATTTACTTCTACTTTTTTTTTTTTTTTTGCGCGACAGTCGAATTTTTGTTTTGTCACATAGAATTGCTGCGAAAAACTATTCACAAATCACTCTTTACGAAAAAAAGAAAAGAAAAAGAAGCAGCAAACGATAATTGTTCGCATTGTGTATCGTGCTCGAAAGTCATAGTGTTCCGTGTCATAAACCCGCCACAATAATTAATAGCCCTCAGACAAAAAAAAAAATAAACTGAATCTGACGCTGTCACAATTATTATAGCGCAACATATTGCGGATGAAAAAAATGACAAACGGATGTAAAACATTGAATGTTTAACGAAGTTAACTCGCGCCTGCAAACTAAAACAGACGGCATCGACCATCCTGCGTCGGCAACGGAAGGGTGACTGTATATACACGCGGTACGTTTGAGCGCGTTTTGGACCACGAGGGTTGCGTCAGGTTCGGCGAGGATGGATGATATTGGCTATGCCCTTTGTAACGGGCGGTAGCTTGCGCCACCTAGCCCGAGAAAATGGTTTCCTCCCCCCACTTAAATACAATTTTTTTTCCCTCTATACACCTTTTCTGCGTGGGCGCCGCCATCTTCAATTCTGGGACTTCCCGTATGCGTGAAACCATCGCTTTCGTCTCGTCTCGGCACTAGAACGTGTTAACATTTTAATTGCAACCGTCAGTCGTTCTAGTTATGACCCTTCTATACTTTTTACTTGTTCGGGGTTGTAATGTCTTATTTTTTGTTCGGAACGCATACCGGATATGGGGACAACGTGGCTGGGTGCGAGGCTAAACGAAAAAGGTGTATATCCCTGCAACTATCACCACCTGACCGGGGGAATGAACCACTAGGCTGATCTTTGGGGGATCGGGCAAACGCAAAATAAAAAGAAGAAAAGGAAAACGCACCCCTGCCTTCTCCCCCTGGCGAGGGAGTCTCCAATTTTCCTTTGGTGATAGTTGGCGAGGACGCCGATGTTATTCGGTGTACTTTTTTCTCTTCGGCTCGGTCTCAACGTGCTGACGTCAAAATTCTGGTGCAGCTAGGCTTCGATTATTTCTAGGTGGTTGGAACCTGCAGCGGGGTTCGAACTCCGTCCCTCCTCTGCGTGGCAGCCGCGGACGTTGCCAACTCCGCCCACGCGCGCGGGCGGCAATGTACGAGATATATGGGGCAGGGATTAAGCCCGAACCACATAGGGCGTATTTGCGACGTATTTGCGGGCGTTTTGGCGGGCGTAATCCCGACGTACCGCGGGCGTCGGGACGAGCGCTTCCGAGGTCGGCGTAAATACGCGCGTATTCGGCGATCCGACCGAGACAGATCTCGGCGCATCGGCGTATTTCGGCGTGGCGTATCCGGAAGCGTACGGCGCGGTGCCGGCCAATCAGCTTCCGAGTTGAGAGTCGGAAGTTGCTCGAGAATCGGCTTGCCTAGCTATGCGGCCGATGGCTGGCTTGACTCGGCCGCCGAAATGGGAGCTCGCTTGTCGCGTTCGCCGGTTTATTGGCAAACTGTTCAAAATCGCTATATCTCTTTGGAACGAGCAATGATCGACTGAGACAGAAGAAAATACCATCTATGTTGCGGGCGATCTGAAAAGAATTACAAAAGGAAGGGTTTTGAGCAGAGATCGCGGCCGTCCTCCTGCCGGGAGTTTTTGGCAACTTGACGGCTGAAACATGGCCTCCGAGATCCCGAAGCGCGCGCGCGAACGCTCGCGCGCTTCGGGATCTCGGAGGCCATGGCTGAAACGAACATTTTTTAAACAGGTGTTAGCAAATTAGGCTTTGGTTGCTTATAAACATTCAGTTATTTCTGTCTCCTCACGGAACGCAATAATATAGCAGCCTATCTACATTTTGCCTCCTTTTATGAAAGGCGGGAGTCGGGCTACACTGTACCGAACGCCGAGGAGACGTCGACGAAAAGCGTCGTGTGTGGTTTGGCGACCTTCCCCACTTCCCTTCTTTGAAAAAAGCGCTCGCCAAATCCCGTGATTACGCCCGCTGAAACGCGCGTAAATTCGTCGAGAATACGCCCTATGTGGGGTCGGCCTTTAGGAAACGTGCGCTGCTACCAAAAACGTCGTCGTGATCGGCTTTCCACGATTGGCCAAACCACGGGCATAGCGGAGCGCGTCACTCGAAAATCGGTCCAGAGGGATGCGTGGCCCCGGGCATCCATCTACGAGGGTGTCGTGGAGTCTGTCCAGGCGGCTCGTCCACGACGACACTTGTCGCTTTCTTTTTGCAGCTGCACCTCGAAAACACTTGCCCCCAGCGCTGCACTTGCTACCAGCCACCACCACAGGCGATGCCCCGCGAGGACCGGTCGCGTCCGTAACGTTGGCGAGGGGGCCCGTTTCCCGAAGGGGGCGATTCAGCCGACTCGCATAGTCTCACTCTCTCTCTCTCTCTCTATCCATATACATATATACAATAGAGAGGGTAATGCCAGAGACCAGTTGCTGCTCTCCATATCAAACAACTCTCCTCACTCCACAACATTTGCGTTTGTCTATATTTATGTTTCGAGGCGACGTTGTAGGAGGGTGTTTGAGAGGGATCGGCGTTAAAGGGAGAGAAGGTCGTGGCGGTGTGGTTTGGATTTGTAGGGGGGAGGGGGAGTAGGGAGAGAGCGGAAGGGGTTCCTGCTTTGCGTAGTAGAGGGGAAGGGCAGAAAGTGAATTCGTAGACGACAGAAAACAGGAACGAGCGTGAAAAGGAAAAGCAAAGGAGGGCAAGGGTGGTGAAAAGCGAGAGCCGATGGTTTCGGGGGTAGCGAGGGGCTGTGCATTTAAAGGGTGAGGGGATTCGAAGGGAATGGGTAGCATCCGTGCGTGCGTTTCTCAGTTTGGAATTTTTTTTTTTCTTTTTTTTGGTAGCCGGGTGGTTGGGAAATGCGTGTACGCGGAGTGCGTGAAAGATGCCGAAGGATGTTTTTCGGGCATGGGCTTTTTAGTTTCTCCGTTTTTTTTTATTTTCGCTTTTTTTTTGGTGGACCGTGGCATGTTTTCGCCGGTGGTGTTTTTTTTTTTTTTGTTGTTTCTTGTTTCGTGCGCTTAGTTCGGCACGCCAGGGAGTGTCGAGCGGCCGGCTGTATTTACGACGCGGAACAAGGTCGTTTCTCTCCAGCGTGTTTTGTGTGCTCGAGCAGATAAACATCACAAGTAGTTTCCAGTGGTCAGCTTGTAAACACGTGACATCGTGCGTGCGCATTTTCTCTGTGCGTAAACCAAAAAAAAAACAAAAGAAACAACAAAAAAAAAAAGCAATAAAGCTGCACGTGCTTTCCGTCATTGTCGTCGTTCAAACTGGTGCGCAACCAAGTTCCTCAGGACCCGCTTATCAGGATCCAGACTTGCGCTTTCCTGATTGCGCTTCTTCGTGATGACGTCAGGCACGTTTGATCTCCGAACGCGGCGAGTCAGTGTGGCCGGCGAAGGGGCGCCCCACGCTGATTGGCACGGTGTCCGTGACGTCATAGCAACGGAGCGTTCCCATGTGCTGGGAAAGTGAGAGAGAGGGGGGGAGACGAGAGAGCGTGGTGACGTCAGAACGCCGAGCTCTGATTCGACTGATTAGTGGGTAGACCTTAAGGTAGCTGCTTTTGTCTCCACTGCACTCGTCGAAAGCGTTCGAATGCAGAGCCCCGCGTGCTCTCGTCTCGGTGCGTTGAGGAGGCGCAGTTACGTCATTCCTCTCTGGTATCACGTGACCTGACGTCACGAGACGTGTCGCGCCAATTTCGTTTCTCTCTAAAGTTAGCGTGAAAATTGATGCCACGTGACCTTTGTACAGAGTCGTTTTCTTCGTTACATTTAACGAGGGAAATCTATGAAACAAATGTGGGCTATTGAATTTAAACGATTGCTCTTCGAATACTGCATTTTGCGCATTATATAACTATACGCAGCTATACGCTCGTTGGACCTTGCACACGGGTTGCGGTGATCTCGCAACGCCCAACTCTTATTGGCCGATATAAAGGAGGCATGTAGCATCGAGGTCTACCCACTATTCCTTTCGATCGAAGCCAATCGGAGCTCGGCGCGTCGGTCCTTCTGGGGGTCACCGCAACTCCGGCGCAAGAAGCAGACGACTTGCTCGATCTCCGCGTCGTCTGGACCAGCTCGTATGCATAGAGCAAGTCGTCTGCTTCTTGCCCAGGAGTTGTGGTGACGCCAGGACAACCGACGCGCCGAGCTCCGATTGGCTTTGATCGAAAGGAATAGTGGGTAGACCTCGATGCAAGATTCCTTGATGTGTACCCACTATTTTTTTTTTTTCCAATCAGCCAATGAGAGCTCGGCGTTCTGGCGTCATTGCATCCCCCGTGCAAGAAGCAGACGAATTTGCGCCCCGCATTGCCGCCGAATGCACACGTATGCGTGCCCGCGGGTGTAAAAGGGCTATTCCGGGTCGCTTTTAAAGGTTCACGCGCGTCACTGGAGTTGGCGTGGGTTGCGCCGCATAGTATATGTCGTAACGCTGGGCGCCGGTGCGTGCGTGTGTGTAAGCTCTTTGCGTGCGGGCGCGGCGCTCTTCTGACGCGACACTGCGTGTGTTGGCAGGTGTTTTAGTGTGTGGGCGTGACCGCGACCTCGGGGCGGGGTGTTGATGTTTCATTCGTGTGTGTGTGTGTGTGTTTTAATTTCATCCTGATGGTGTATGAGCTACGCTTACTCGATCGACTGGTGTTTTGTAATAACTTGGTTGTTTTTTTTTATCTGTAATATTATCGAAAAACGTGGTTCACCCCCCAAAAAAAAGTTCCTAGATTTTTTTTTTCTTACACAGATCGCGTTAGGATTAGGAATTGATATATATATATATATATATATATATATATATATATATATAAAAGAGGAGAGTTAAAAGTTAAGTGTAAGACGGAAAGGCGTAAGCGGACTTATGCCCTGTTATGTTTAACTGCGAGCGTTTCCCAGCTAAATTTAGCGGGAAAATTCAATCATGCGTAATTAATTATACACCGATTCAGGTGGTTTTCCACGATAATCTTTGTGTGTGTTTGTGTCTGCGTAAGGGGGGGGGGGGGGGGGGGGAAGGCGGGGGGAAATCCCGTTAAATTGTCGCGCTCACTTCACTCTAAATGAAGATGACCTTAGCTCGACGCCCAAGCTTAGAAAAGTTCGTTTACACTAGACCAACTCGACTCTCTGACGCCACTGCACTGCGGTGGCGCTGCTGTCGGCACTGATCATGCGCAGACGGTTTCCCTCATCCGAATCTGGTTTCTGCGCACGCGCATCACCCGGTGTGGGCAAACGCTGGCTTGTCTAGAAACAGAGTGTTGGTCTATAGACACACAGGCAGCGCCGCTCTAAACATTTCCGTGCCTTCCGACTATTCATCCGTAGAATTAATTAAAATAAAGTTTTTTTTTTGTTTTTTTGGTCTTTTTTATAGTTTATGCACGACGTCGCCGTAAACACATTATGAGCCCTCGTATTTTGATTTACGGATTAAGCCGTTGCTAAAATTAGAATCAGATAGATGTAGGCTGTTCTTCATTGCCACGTGCGCTATGACTGTTTTTTTTTTATTTTTTAATCGACGTTGTTTCGCGTTTATCTTTTTTTTTTTTTCTTGACTTCCCTCCGCTCGTTGACTGTTTACTAAAAATAAAAACTGTGCGAATGACTCCGATGTGTTTTCTTCAAAATAATTATGAGCTTTTTATCTCTTTTTTTTTTACGTTTTTTTGCAGCTCGGGCGTTTTAATGGTATACACTGTGTAAGTATAGATTGCCTAGCTGATTCATCCCTTCGGCGCTTCGGGTGTTTTCTTTGCAAGGCCTCTCGAATTTACAAAAAAAAAAAAAAAAAGTGACGCTGTGACGTAAGATTCGCCGTGTTACGTCATGTCCTCCCACGCTGCGGATTCTCTCCAAACTGGAGCGTTGGCGACGAAAATATGATTTTTCGCCGCTGAAAAGCACGTCACGGTTGTCGCGGTGACTCACGCGACGGATTTAAACCTGGTTGCTCTGGCCCCCCGCCCCTTCAAAAAAAAATGGATGGGGCTGTTTACGCGGGTTGGCGTTTCCACTTTTCGGAATTATGGCTTTATATAAACCTAGAATACTGCATAGTGACGCGCGTGAGCGAGCAAAACAAAAAGGCAAACAACAGGTTTATAATTTACGTAACTGTTGGCTTCCGTTTTTCGCTTGTGTTGCAGAAATACATTGTGTTGTGTGTAGGGTTTATACAGCCGGAAGGTAGTCTGCCTGAACGGGTGACTTGCCACTCGGCTGTAGACGAGCAACGGCAATGCGGTACAACCGCTAACTTGGGGTCTTTAAGTGGCCGATGCACACGACGGACTAATCCGCGGACGGATTGATCACTTGACGACATGTCCGCGGTTCGTCCATCTCCCAAGCGCATCCACACGAGGGAGACGACGAGCAGACAGACGCCAGCGAGGACGGACCGAACCTGTTCGCCACCCCACAGTGTCGCGTAACTCCAACATCGCACCGTGGCACCGTTGTCCGAGAGAGAAATCGACGTTTGCTACCGCGATAAAGAATCGTACGCCGCTTTTACGTACAGATCGAGACAGAACACCGGGGTATATGCTTCGCGCGAAGCGCCACTTGCTTTACTAACCCGAGGCGTGACAGTGACACAGGCATGGTCCTGCTCGAGAAGGGTTCGGCGTAGAAGTTACGAAGTTCTGGGCTCGCGGAGGGGCGTTTGGAGATGCCTGTACGCTCTCCGCGCTCATGCGCAACACTCAAGTACACCACAGCCACAAACAAGGTCTTGCTCGTTGAAAGCCTGATTGGACGTGCAAGAATTATCGCTGCGTGCTAGACGAGTTTTGACGGAAGCTTCTTGACACGGACCCGGAGGAGTACCGGAATCTGCGTCGCGTCAGCCGGGCAAAGTTTCTGCAGTTTCTTTCACGCGTGGAACCAAGAATTGCCCGACAAAAGGAACCAGCGAAAGCAGAAAACACAACGGTGCACCATTTTTACTTTAATCGTTAAAAAAAAAAAAACACAAAGAAAACATTGTACCGGTGCCAGACTAAACGCTTTTCGAGTCGATCTCCCGCCAAAAATCCGCGAGTCAAAAGGCACTCGCTTTCTCAATCCGCGTACGAGGCGCGGATCGCAGTAATCGGTGACGTGCCGGTCACGTGGCACACGGTCCGCGGACGAAAATCGCCATTCGGTCCGTCGTGTGAATCGGCTATTACCGTGCACCACACAGTATTAGCGACTAGATATTCGGTGGCGCCCTCGTTCGGTTACCTTTCGTGACGTCATTACCTTGTGAACAACAAGCTCGATGGTGTTTGTAATGAGCACTCTGGAAGCCTGGAATCAGAGCGGTCTCAAATCAACACTGCCAACACCGTCGAAATTGAAGTTCTCACATTCCTCTTATTTCCGACGATGAGACATCCTTTGCTGACGTCGTAGTCAGCATTCGGCCAATTGTGGTGTGGTGGGCCGACCACAGCGGCACTTTCGATCGCTCACGTCGCCAATAGGTGATACCCGACCGCACGCCCCGGGTTCTGCAGCGCCAGCCTTCGCTCCACGTGCTCCGAGCTGGTGTGCGCTGGCCCACTCGGCTACCGATCTCCCTCTTGTGTGCTGGTGTTTTCATGGCCTGGGAGAATAAGAAGTATTCACTGGACGCCATATTTGTGGGTGCTTTTTCGAGCGCATGCAATAGGTTGCTAAGACCGGCAATCTTGATGGTGTGGAATGCACGTTGCCAAAGAACTGTGCAAGCTCGCCATGAGCACGCGCTCAGCAGTTGCGCACACGGCTAGGGCAGCCAGTGAATACCCCCTATACTATATCTCTTTTTATTAATCTATTTGTTCGATTCTAATTCGAATACATAAAAAAAAGCGGATTGGGGGTGAAAGTCACACGGGTGCCGCCTTTCATTCATTCTAGCAATCAATCAATGTTTTTCTTCTTTTACCCTGGGTACGCAAACGAATGCCCTGCTTGACAGGCCTCATTACGCTACGGGGGCTGCAGTAAAACGTGGCACAGAAAAACAAAAAAGAAAAAAAAAAAGGGAATGCTTTTTTTAGGGAAGTTTGAATGGAGGGCAAAACTAGTTTCATAGACCGTCGAGACATCCGGTCGCTCTATTTCGGCAGGCTTTCCGAGCCTGTTGATGTCGAAATTCCTCGGACGATGAGGTTCCACGGGAATCACGAGGTTGGGGATGTGGTGAGAGCTTTACGTTGTGCCTTGAAACAGAGGGAATCGGTCGTCTTACCGGAGTAGAACAAATTCCGCGGAATCTCTCGCTACCCGGTCTCTTAGCTAAACCACCTGCAGCACTGGTCATAAAATATTGCCTGCATTGACCCCAAAAAAAAACATGTGATTATCGGACTTGATGTATTTATCAGATTCGGCGGACAATACACGGAGAGAATAGCCGTTGGCTTTTGAAAGCTATTCAAATAGGCCAATCTCACTAGGCGTTCCACACACGCGTGACGCCGCCATAACTCTAGTAGGAGGCAGGCGATGGTGCGCGAGACAGTCCGTGCCTTCTCGTGCTCTGCTCGCGCCGACAC
Source organism: Ixodes persulcatus (assembly GCA_013358835.2). NCBI lineage: Eukaryota > Metazoa > Arthropoda > Arachnida > Ixodida > Ixodidae > Ixodes > Ixodes persulcatus. Next base: position 1,265,288 of record JABSTQ010009564.1, read on the forward strand.
GCAGCAGGGCATAGCCTCCTCTATTGGCGACGTGCGCGACCGAAAGCGTCGCTGCGGTCGGCCTTCCACGATTGGCCGAACGCTGACTATGACGTCGGAAAGGGGATTTATCATCGACGGAAATAAGAGGAAGGAAAGAACTTTAATTTTTACGGTGTTGGCAGTGTTCCTTTGAGAGCGCAATGATTTCAAGCTTCCACCATGCTAACAACAAACACCATCGAACTTGTTGTTTGCAAGGTAATGACGTCACAAGGGGGAACCGTAGGAGGGCGCCACCAAAACATCTCGCCGCTAATACTCACAAAGCCTTGCAGTTCGACAACGGAGCCATAGAGTGCCCGGTCGCAGATTTGGAGCGCGAGGATCTGGTAGCAGAGAGCATCAAAGAGCCAAACCTTGGACGTCAGCGCACAGCTTTTGCAGCGGCGAGGACCAGAAACACACTTGTTCGCTCGGGAGAAGTGTGTTTCGGCGTCTCGCCGCAGTGGGGCGCCAGTCACGTGGCTCTCCTCTCATCCGTTGTCTGCCGCTCCACCTTTTCCGTTTCGGCGGCCGCTTCTCGTGGCGATATGCCAGGCTTTTTCAGTATTTACGAGGCTATGACCAGGGTTGTCGTGCGCGTGCACAAGAACTAAAGTTCCCACGATGCATGCCGACAGCGGTAGCGCATCGAAACTGGCTGGTTAGATCGGTCGATGCGTAGCGCAAGTTCGTCTGCTTCTTTCTGCCGGGGGTTGGGGTGACGTGAGAACGCCTAGCTCTGACTGGCTCTGACCGAAGGGTAGTGGGTAGACCCCGAGGAAGCTCGCTTTGAGGTCTACCCACTATCCTTCAATCAGAGCCAATCAGAGCTCGGCGTTTTGACGTCACCAGAACCCCTGCAAAAGAAGCAGGCGAACCTGCGGTCCGCATTGGTGCAGTCCCCAATCGTAACTGCCGTCTATGCGACATTTGCAACGTCACCCGTAAAAGCAATATTCAAAAGTTAACCAATATATGTTTTGTCAATTAGCCGAGTGATAGTGTCGGTTATTCCCCTATCTAGAATGTCTGTCAAGCCTGTTAAAATGCGCGGGGAAGGTGCTGTCTGTGTAACTCTCACTACCTTGGTTGGCTGTTCGATCTGTGTTTGCAGTGTTGTCATAGTCTTGAGGACGCGTACTGTCTTTTTTTTTTTTTTTTACTTTGTCTATATTTAGAGCTGAAACTCTTTTCCGTTGTGTATCATGTTTAAGAGGGACTCATTAATTACCCCGATGTTGATACAGAATCAGTACGCGTTAACAAAAGCTCTTTCCGGTTTCGTGATTTGTTAACGCGAATTTTTTATATAAAAAAAAAGATCAAAGTAAAAAAAAAGAAATGACTTCACGATTCTTTGTGGGCGTCACACATACGAGCAAATACCCTCTTTCCGTCGTATCATAACCATTTTTGTTTTACAACTTTAAAGTTGTAAAGTTCCTCAGCAAAAGAAAGAGCGCTATTAAAAAATTCAGTACTTTCCGTTTTGAATATTCGCTTTAAAGTTCGCCTCGTCCAAGGACCTTTCTGCCCTAGGATCACTACATAAAGTTTATGCCCGTAATTCCCCCTCCCTCCCCCTCTTTCTCCAAGGACTTTGCGACGAACCGAAAAGCCTGCTCTTAAAAAGCTCTTTCATCATTACTTGTTGCTTGCTGCAGAGAAAGGCTGCGTTTGAATGGCGGCTCTTCGTTTTTATAGCGGCATCACCGCGTGGCGGGCACGATGCTTCGCATCCACTTATATATACATACACACACAGATATATATATATATAAATAAAGTGTAAGAGAGAGGGAAGAAGGATGGCTAAAAAGGGAGCGTATCTCCCGCTGGGATATTACCGCGCAATAAGCTGACCTCGCTTTCCATAACAAAACCACTAGCCGCATTTTTCTTTTTTCTTTTTGGCGTTGACGACGAGCAACTCCGTCTCGGCTCGTACGTGTGAAGCGCGTTAAAGGTTACGAGCCTTTACGATACACAGTAGAGGACGCCAGGCGTCTTCGTTCGCGTGGTCACGTGTCACGTTCCCAGCACCGGATTGGCTGGAACGCTAAGCAGCGCCCGCTGCGCATGATTGTAAAGTAAAACAAAATAGACAACGTGATTTTTTTTTTTTTTTTGAACGCTGCAGTTAACGCAAAAAAAAAGACAAAATTATTTTAAAAAGAAAAAAGGAGCGAATGATGGATGCTTTTGGGGTTTGTGCGGCTGTTTAGGGGGGGGGGGGGGGTGTATAATAGAACCATGGAAGGCAGCCCGTGGTGTTGGCCGCAGAGCGGCGGGTATGTTCCGGTGCTAATCCGACGGTGAATGGGGCGTGACGAATGGTTTTGGGTGCGAGAGAGTCGCATCCGATTCTATCGCTCTTTGGCTGTAGAGGTCAGTCGTCTCTTGCGGGCTGTCGGTGGAATAAATAGAAAATAATTGTTTTTTTTTTTTTATTAGTACTCGAGGAACGGTGGCTGGTGGAGGAGATAAAGAGCTATTCGATGTCTCTTCCGAAGTGCCGTATATTCCGTGGACTCCGCTCTTTTGTGTTATCACTGGTGGTCGACCCGTTCTGAGGCGACGCAGTTTGGGATCGGAACTTAGCTTTATAGCTTTAAAACGCTCTCGTTGCTATCGAGAGTTGAGAGTTGTAACGAAGTTTCCCCGTGCTAGCGCGAAAAATTAACAGAAAAATTGTCCGTTTTTATGACCTAGAGCGTTTGTTTTCGGGAAATTTGAGAGGTAAGCCACGTTGCAAGTCTACTTGTTTTTCACTTCAAGAACCGTAGTAAAAGTAGTCCGGCTACTCGCGGAATATTACTAATTTCCCCCTTTTAAGAGATAACTAAGATATATGTAGGTGCATTTTAGATTAGATGTATGACCCCTTATCAAGAGGTACACGTTTCAAACGCCAAAAGCATCGCTTCTTACACCGACAACCGAATCTTGTTAGAACTACTTCGCGTATAAACACAGCGCAAAACGTTTTCTTTCTTTCTTGGGGTTGCAATAAACCGCATTCCTACGTAGCAGAATGCTGCTCTGAAGCGTAGCTTTGTGGCTCTATAACTACCTAAAGTCCAGGGAATCCACAAGTTCCGTCTCATTCTTTTTTTTTGCAACTTTCTCTCCTACGGCTGCTTGCAACTGTGACTTTTTTTACATCTTTATTCTTTTTTTTTTCTCTCTTTTTTCTCTTCTCCCGTTCAGTGTTGATTCAGCTGATTTAGTCGCTTCGCAGAACTCATCAGACCACTCCTCGCAAAGTTGCTCCCCCGTTGCTTGATGACGCTGTCTCCTGGCGCGGATGACTTGGGCGCTCTGGGAATATCCTTCCCGGGCAGGCCGGTATTCCCGGAGGTCTCGGTTTTGCCGCTTGTGCTAGTCGTCGCAAGACCGGAAGTGTCTCATTACGGCCGAGCGAGAACCACCAAGCGGCGTTCATCGTGTCCGGATCCGCGATCCGGCGGAACCCGGGGTTTATTCTGTTCGTATATCTTTTTCTTTACGATGCTGTTTTTGGTCGCCACGGTGAATATCCGTGTCGTCTCCGATGTTAGTCTTTATCGAATGAAATGTTTCTCTTTTTGGGGGGTCCTTATTTAGTGACTCTAGGGGGTCCCGGCGGCGTTGAGATATACCTGCCTCCATCGTGTAGGACTGGAAGGTGGGCGACAGAACAAACAAACAATCTTGGAGGTTGTCTCAGATAAAATATTTAAACCGATAGTGAAAAAAAAAAAAAGAAATAGAGAGGGGGGGGGGGTAAAAACGAGTGTGTAACTGTTACGCTTCTATCATAAATGCAGTCTCTGTTGGCGGATACAGCGACGGCAAAACAATGTTTTGCCGTCGCTGTATACGCCGAAAACAAGATGGCGGCGCCTTTGTGGAAAGAGTCTAAGTAAAAAAAAACGGTCATGATTTTTTTTTAATAAAAAAAAATGGGTAAGCGAAAAAGTCGTTATCCGGGTAATTGTCCAAACTGAAAAAGTTTTCAGAAAAACTTGTGTGTAGACATTCATTTGTTTATTAACAACCGCGCTTTTTTTTTTTAAGTTGAGGAGCATGGTGCATGTTTAGAACCCCGCTATGCTTTTAAAAATCGAAGTATCTGCGCACGTTACGTTCGGCCTCCTAGGCGTGACGTCAGAAGCGGGGGGTGACGTCATCACGCCAAGGCGATAGCGCCGACTGTTCAGCAAAACACAAACAAACGCTTCGCTCAAGAAAAAAAAAATAGTGGTCTTATGCGCGTGCGTTGAGCACAAAGAGCAGGTGATTAGACCGGCCTGTTTACCAACGAGTTATCAACAATGAGCGACCGGAGTAACTCGTATCGACTCCGGAAGAATCGTCAGCGTCATTTTTATTGGCGACCATAGCTGTGTGCGCGCCTGCTGACGCCGATCTTCCGCAGTTCTGTGCGTTCCACACCGTCGAGATTGTAGGTCTTAGCGTGCCTATGAATGCGAGCTCGTTCTGAGCATGCGCTTTAAACGGCGCCCTGAAATATTACGTTCAGTGAATATCTGCGTCTTCACACGACAGAGAGAAGGACCACCGGGGATCGTAACTGGAATTCCGTGTTTTCGGGTTTTATTTTTCTTCAAACTATTTATTTTTATTTTATTTTCATTTTTTTTTTCCTACGGGATCTGTGTTTTTTAATAATAATTTGGCGGCGGGCAAAAAAATAAAAGCCGTTTATTGGAGCTTTTGTCGAAGGTCAAGATGTCGAAAGCCAACTCGTCGAAGGTGATACTTGTCGAATAGGCCAACTCGTCGTATACCAGTTTTGCAGGATGTGCAACTCACCGAAGGAGGCAACCTGTCGAAGGGCTGTTCGTCGAATCGGCGTAAGAGGGTTCAAAGGGGAAGAAAAAGTTCGTTTTATTGTTTTCCTTCCCCCCTCTTCCCTTCGAGTTTTTTTTTTTTCTTTTTTATTGTATGCCAGCTATCTAAAAATACAAATATCGATGCAAAACGTTTGGCATTGAGCCATAAAATATGCGGCTTGATTCCTGGAAGATTTGGGAGTTCAGCTAACAAGATTCAACCCTGGCTTTTGGGCGAGTTCGTGCCGAATGTTTGAAAACATGGTTGCGCTTATAGACAAGGTCAAAGGGGAAGAACAAGGCACATGGAGGAAATTGAGAGTTTTAACCTAGCGTTTTTGTCATGACTGCGTTGCTATAGCGGACGGATACGGGAGCGGTTGCCGTCATTTTGCGAAGCAAGGCTACAGCACGCAGCGCAAAGCCCGCAATTTACAGTGTGCGCAAAACTGAAAATCGTCAATATATGGTGCGCAAAATGGCGGAGCAATAATATGCGTTTGTGTTCGTGCATGAAAGCTAAATCGCCACATGCTAAATCGCCATATTCGAAAGCTAAATCGCCACGTCGAAGAGCGGTTCGTCTTCGACAAAATGCTCTTCGACGAGTTGGCCTCTTCGACGAATCGGCCTTCGACGGGCTGGCTGTCGACGAGTTGGCCTAGACCCGGGTTTCCCCATCCTCCAGGCAACGTGCACGTGACCCGAATACTTCACGGTACCGATAAGAGAACAAACTGGGAGCGTGGTTCCCGAAGAAAAGAGAGTTTTAGTAGATCGTTCCGATATCTCCGATACCCCCGATAGCGACCCGGTGCGTGCGTAGATGCGGCGGCGGAGTATCGGGTATCGTTATCGGACTCATTCGGAACGATCTACCAACACTCTCTGAACAAAGCTGCCTCGCAGACAGTTCGGTGCGGACCGTGTTCCGGATCAACGCAAAATAAGGCTGCAGATGAAGATGTCCTTCCAATAAGTTTGTCTTGTGCAAAGACAGCTCCCATTTGAGCTTTTTCGGTGTTTGCCGAATTGGAGCGTTCGGGTTTTATCGGTATTTCACCAGAGAATACGGAACCCCAGTCGTAACGCCGCGACCTTTGTTTGCCCCTGTAGGCGGCTTCTCCGAGTTCCACTCCCGCTACCCGGAGTGGTGCGACACGAGCGAGTCGGACCTGCTGTCGTCGCCGGTGTCCTCGCTGACGACCACGACGGCGCTGCTGGGCCTCGAGACGCTCCGGATCTCGACGGTTCTGGGCCCGGACTGCGGGTCGCCCAGGGACTCTTCCGTGGACGACCCGGACCGCTGCGACAGCGGACTCGCCAGGGACGACAGCCCCGGGGGCGCCGACCCGCCGTTTCCGGTCCAGATCGTACCCTTCCTCTTTCTAGGTGAGCCGTTTGGTGCGTCGTTCGTGCATGCCCGGTCTGGAGACCGGGTCGCTTCTTTTCAGTCGTCTGCCGGATTCAGTTGTTCGTTATAGGGAATTCGTTATTAGCAATTTGTTATTAGTTATGCGTTAATAATATGAACAGTTTGGTACAGTCATTCGTTATCATTCATTCCTTTGAATTAATTTGTTATCGGTCATTCGTTATGGTCGTTCGTTATTAGAGCTCATTCATTAGTATAGGTCGTTTGGAATCAGTTAATTCGTATTAGTCATTTTGTATTCAGTCTTTTGGTGCCAGTCATTTGGTATAAGTCATCTGGTGTCACTCACTTGGTGTCATTAATTCAGTATCAGTCACTCCTCATGAATCATTTCATATTACTTGTCAGTTAGTCATTATAATTCACTCGTTATTAGCCATCCGTTATGAGTAATGTGCCATCATCGATCCGATATTAACCACAGCAGTCTTCATCGGTCATCCATCACCAGTCTTAGCCATACCTCATCGGTCGAATCATCCGCCATTTGCCATAAGTCATCTTTTGTAATTTATTCGCAACGAGCCATCTAGTGTCCTTATCAGTCATTTTCCATTCTTCATCAGTCACTCACCATCCATCATCTGCCACCTGCCAAAAAAGGCGCGCCTTTTTCAGTCATCGATGTTCCATCGATTATACGCCTTCCCTTTGACATACATCGCCATCAGTAATCCGTCATTATAGTCCGTTACAACTCAAGAAGATAGGGCGAGGTAAAGGAAGGCCGGGGAGGAGGACGCAGACGGAGCTCTGGAGAGAAGAGGATGTTTCCCCCTGTCCAGCGTTCCTTCTGATTCTTGAGCTGTAACTTCCATATCAGTTCATTTGCCATGCTATCGGCGTCAGGCATCATCCGGCCAATTCAGCGGAGGGACGATGCTGGCTGTGTGTGAACAGGGAAGCTTGCAGTTGTCCAGTTGTCTAGAAACATCCGCAAAAAAAAGTCCTTTTGCATTCGATACGACCATAGCAACGGAACGCGTCTCCAACTGGTGTGTTTAGCGTCCTATCCCGTGACGTCACGAGAGCCAGGGTAGAGTGTACTCTTGTCTAGCCAGAGTGCTGTCGGACGCCGTGAACCTGGTGGTTGGCGATAGAGGTTCTCGCACAAAGTACGAGCGTCGCTGTCATCGCGACGCCTCCACTCCTGGCCGGTAAAGCTTCCGTGGACTGTCACGCGGCTAGAGAGCGACCCGTAGCGAAACTTGCCACGACCGCTGCTGTGATACCGCCAGGATCGCGGCGGGCGACAGCGTGACACGTCTATGACGTCACGAGGCGGAAACCGATGGACCGCTCTTTTGGACTCGTCGGAGACACACCAGTCGGAGACGCGTTCCAGACACCTTAGAGCTGAGTTGGCGAATTGTGCCGGTTGTCGGGCGAGTTGGTGCTGAATTTGAGAACACATATAGTAGCGACAATACATGGTACAGGCGTCTGAATGGCAGATTACGTGAACATAATCTAAACGACCATCGGGACGCTCGTCACCTTTGTGTTCATTGTCACGACTGTGGCTGCGCTCCCGCGTCCCCCCCCCCCCCCCCCCCCCCCCGTGCACTGTCCTTGTCAGACATAAGGATAAGACCGTAAGGACGATTATTGAAGCTCACATAAAAATTCACAGGGTCTCTTATGTTATCCCTAAGACGACTTGAAGGCGAAAGCCCAGGCGCCGATGCATTAAAGACAGACACCCTTCTTAATGTGCTGGGTCATCCTTCTTAATGTGCGGAGTCATCCTCAATGTGCTGAGTCATCATCTTAATTCGTTTAGTCATCAACTTAATACCCCTAGTCATCCATTTAATTCACTTTAATTCCTCTTAATTAGCTTTGTCGTTCTTCTTAATTAGCTTTGATTACTCTTCTTTTTAATTCCTCCTAATTCACTTTAATTCTATTAATTCACTTTAATTCACTTTGATTCCTCTTAATTCGCTTTATAGTCCTTAATTCTCATTCATTACTCTTCCTTTTCTTTAATTCCTCTTAATTCACTTTGATTCCTCTTAATTCGCTTTGACATCCTTTGAATTTCATTGCCTCCAATTCGCCTCAGTAGTCACGTAAACGTTTTCGTACCTTTCTTGTCGCCGACGTGTTTTCGCTCAAGGACTTTGAAGGTAGGCTGAACGATGAGACATATAATAAGGCTTTCGCCTTAATAAAAGAAGATCCGGCGCAGCATGTGTCAGCGTAGCCTCCATAGAACTTGCAGATAAGGAAATTGTGTTCTGGCAAGTGGTGGTGGTGAGGCACTGGGTGGGCTGACAGTGGTGCGGTGGAACAGCGTATATAATGTCGCTTCTTCCCGTGAATGAACAGTTGATCGTTAGTGCAAAGTCGGTTCCAGCTCACCCTCTTTTTGTCCCTGTCTTTGGGCGCTACCGTGTGTTCCGGGTCGGCTTTGTTTCGGAGACTCGAGGAATAAAAAACGTGTCTCGTCGGACGCAGGCAACGAGGAGAACTCTACGGACCTAGAAGCCCTGGAGCGCAACAACATACGCTACGTGCTGAACGTGACGCACAATCTGGCCAACACGTTCGAAGGACACGGCTTCAAGTACATGAAGATCCCCATCGAGGACCACTGGTCGCAAAACCTGGCCAGCTTCTTCCCCCAGGCCATAGCCTTCATCGGTGAGTGCCCTTCTCCCATCGGATAGATCGATAAACGGTAGGGTTGTGAGAATATTCGAACTTTCGAATAATACGCTGTTCGATGTTCGCTTCGAGGTGAACTGCGACATTCGTACTTTTCGAAGTGTTGATCGCGGCGGGGTTATCCCCGCTGAGTGCGCTTCGCACCGAGCACCTGTGTACTGCGGGGAAGCAATACTCGCGGAGCTCGCAGACTCTGTGGGTAGTGCTTCCCCACAGTGCACGGGCGCTGGGCGAAAAGCGCACTCGACGGGGCTAACTCTCCCCGATTATGCGAGAGTGCATGTTAGGCAGCGATGTATTGGCATCCCGCGTTCATCATTCGTGCTTTTTATTTTTATGACATGGCATGTTTAGTACATCCGCAGTTTTGTCTACGCTCGCGTTGAGACTACCCTCCGAGACACGTGCCAGCGGCTGTGTCTCTCTCTCCATGTGTCCGTCTCTTGGGTAAAGCGTAGCCGGAGATGTCGTCCGTAAAAGGGCGTCCGTCGCGTGTCCTCGTAAAAAGCGTTGCGCCACCTAGAGTGCTCTGCGTGCCGCCGTCTTGACGAGGTCGCGTGGGCGGCTGTGAACGAATCGATACTGCGAGAGGAGCGAGCGCCTTTTACCGCGGGCACGCACACGCGTCGGTAATGTCGGCGTCGTCCGTTCTCTTCGGGCGCGTTTTTTTTTTTTTTTTCTTCGGTCCCGCGAGGGTTCAGTTACCCTTTTTTTTTTTTTTTTTTCCGCGCCGCGAAAGAATAGGTGAGCTACGATGGTTAGTCGTAACGAGGAACGTAACGAAGTTGCGTTGTCCCTGGTGGTAAGGATAATTAAATTGTCAAAGGTGGAAGGGACAGTGGAGTGTAGGTTATCATCGACATTGAAAACTATATAAACGCAGCAACTAAGCTTTACACATTCTCTCCTTTTATTTAATTTTTTTCTTCTACTTTTGAATTTTTTTTTGCATTTACCTTGCATTACACACTCGGGTCGCTATTTTGCGTCGTGATAAACTTCCGCATGCTTGCCTGCACTTTTTTTCTTCTTCTTTTTTAATGCGCAGTTTTTATGGGACTGGCTTTTAGCGCTTTCCTGTCGCGCGGAATGTAGCCTCAGTAAATCACGATGTCACGTGACACGGTGCCGTCGTAGTGTCACGTGGTCACATGGCGTAACGTCTCGCGATACCTTGACCTAAGGTGAGACCGTGACGTAACTCAGAACCTATAAATGCAACCCATTTGGAGCGCCTTTGGAATATACACGAAAGAAAGAGGCAATTTATTAATTTTTTTTAGTGAAGTTTACAGTTACTCGAGTTGAAATCTAACGAAGTGACATGCACACGGTGCCACCCCTATGAAGCTGCCCTTGTGTCGGTTACTTTTAGTCGCAAAAGCCTAAATAAACTCTCGCGCCTTTTTTTTTTTTTGTAATGTTTGTTGAAGTTTACGTGTGCTACGCCTATAATGATGTTCATTTCGATTTACAACACCGATCACGTCGGAGTTGAGGTCTTAATTTCATTGACGTTGACGCTTAATCAATGTGAATTCGCGTTTTTTGTTGTCAACAAGATTTTGAGTGCCTAAAAGCCGAACTAAAAAAAGCTACAACTTCTTCCGAAAATGTAACCAAGCTGCATTTACTTAGCTTGTAACCGAATACCTTCTCTTAAATACTTCTAATTAGTCACTAACGGCTCAACAGTTGCGGGGCATCGACCTATAAAAGCGTCGAAAAACGTTTTACGAAGCTATAAGGCGTGTGGACATAATACGTTTCTTGGGTTGTCTGTGATACTTATTTTACAGCTCTCGCTACTGAGGGTAACCGTAAAGCCAAGAGGAACCGCAGTTTAGTTTTTGACGAGGGGCGAAATCGAATACCCTTCCAGGTACCCCTCGGACGTTGTTGTCTTTTAGACTCATTTGTAACGTACAGTTAACAGTTACCGTTACCGTTAACGGCCGTTACGGCTATAGGATATATGTTTCAAAACAGCGAGTCCCACCCCCTGTTACGCCTAAGCCGTGTGTCGGTGATTGCCGTAACGGTAGATCCAAAATCCGGACTTGCGACAAAAAGCTGCTTTGTTTCGTAAGGTCGCCACGGCGCGAGCTGATCGGCTGCAAAACCCTCGGGTGGGGGATTGGCGAAAAAAAAAAAAAAAGAAAGAAAGGAAACAAACGAAAGGAAATACTGCCTCCAAGCCATCTGGGTCCCTAGAAAGTTTGAAGACGAAAACAAAATACAGCTAACAAGTTGCGCGGATGAAATTGGAACGGATTTTCTTAAACGACATTCGAGCTTTCCTCTTCTGGATTTTTTTTTATATATATATTTTATGTTGACTCGTCTTTTTTTGCTGTGTTTTGAAGATTACGTTAGTTTCTTCACCGTTTCAAGGGGGGTGGAAAGAAATCAAAACGTCGGTAGACCGCACAAAGCTTGTTGTGTAATTGCCACAATCGATTATTCTTTGTGTAACTCTGGGCCAGTTTTATATTTCCTTTGTTTATGTTTTACGCGGAAGCTTTGTGTTTTTGCGCGTATATCGTTCGTTCGTTTGACATTCGGAAGGTGGTAGTTTTTTCCTAGAGGGTTTCAGGGAACCGTTTTTGCGCATCCGATACGGTATACGATGGGTCTTCCGGTACGAACTGCACATGCGCTAACAAAGAACACTCGCGCATGCGCAGTTGGTACCTGAGGGCCCATCGTATACCGTATCGGACGTGCAAAAACGGTTTCCTAAAACTCACTAATATTAAAGTCGGGCGTGTGACCTTTTGGACGTTGCGGGTTACCAACCAGGAGAGACCAAACACGCGGCTTTGACGTCGTACCACTTCGCTGCGGTGGCGCTGCTGTCGCCCCGGCGCGTGCGCAGATATGCTACCTACATTCGATAGTACTTCGGCCGCGTCTCGCGGGCCTCGATCGTGCAGGCCCAGCAAAAGCACGGTGGAAGGAAACGAGCGCGCGCTGAATGAAGGCCGAGCGGTATCAGATTGCCGGTGACCCTATTGTTGCAGTATACTGTATAGTGGCACCAGGTACGGCAGGTTCGAATCCCGGCTCGCTCGTTAGGATTGAGCGTTAAAAGGGGGTCTGCAGGGGGACGCAATTTATTATTTAGAACCCTGACTGGGAGATGCCAGGTATCCATCGTTGGCTTGGCAAGAAAAAAAAAAACGAATTTGATTTTTGCATGTTTTATACTACAGGGTGTCTCAAATAGCGGCTAGGCTCTTTAAATCGACCGCAAAAATACGGTTTCTTAACCTATCGCGCTACGATTTTGTGCAGCGTTGCCCACAGGTGGTGCATTTTTTCTTTTACATTTTCAAAGAGCGAACTTAACCGAGGAAAAAGTAAAAAAAAAAAAAAAACGAAAAAGGGCTTAACTCCTATGAAAACGCAGCGAAGCCACCGGTCTTCGTACAGTAGGGCGCCATTCGTAGACCGGTGTGGCTTCGCTGCACTCGTCGAGCGCGTTCGAATGCGAGAGCCGGACGCCGGCGTTCTGACACCCCCTCGCGCGCATAAAGCAGTACCCGCTTCCAATATTTCTCGTTAATAATTCCTCGCTTTTTAACGCGGTCGGTTGGGGGGTGACCATGGTTATATTACACGTACCTTGTGCACACTTCTTAATGGTCTATCTAGCCTTTTCTCGTCGCGCAAATTACAGGTGGGGATCAGAACTAGGTTGGGTGCTTGTGTTGTGCATGTTCCCCTCGAGAAGTGACTAAATACGGTTGCTCGTTACTTCGGGCAAATGTAACGAAGATGCTTTACTAGTCCCTCTTTAAGAGAAGGAACCAGGTCGATACTTTGTTACAAAAAAAGTTAACGCGTTACGTATACAAGCCGGTGCTAGGGGAAGGGTACTGGACAACCAATGTTAGCGAACGTTCTTGCGGGCCTCTGCCCACTTGAAAAAAAAGAAAAAAAGAAAAAGATACCCCAAACAACAACAACACGGTTTGAAATGATATTTCGTGCCGCGATCGCTGGTTTCAGCATCTGCCCCCTTGCTACAGGGCCCCTCGCTCGGTCCCTCTATATGGCTTTAAAGGAGCGTCTCTCTTTTATTTTTACCCTCGCCCGCTGCCGCCTTTCTCTATATTCCACTCTCTCTCTCTCTCGTCTTATTTCACTCTCTCTCCCGTGAGGAGGGGAAGGGGGGACGAGATGAAGGAGCGGACCGGATGGCCAAAGCGGCGAAATTGCCCACGCAAGTTGTTGGCTTTCGTCGCGTGGGCTGAAGGAGCCTTGGTTGTTTGCTGCATTTCCCCCCCTAGCCACGGCGCCAAAAACCTCCGCTACGCCTTCCTCTTCTCCGATATGTTTTTTAGTGTTTTTCTTTTTGTGTTAAGCTCCCTTTCGTTGCTTTCGTATCACTTCTTAACTTTCCTTGTTTTTTTTTTGTTTTTTGTGGGCGTGCTGATGTTTTGTTTTTCTCGTTCATCGGTATGTTTTTTTTTTTTACTTTTTTTGTTTATTCTTTACTGCTTCGTCCGACCGAGCCAAACCGATCTGAAATTTCTCTTTTACCAGGTATTATTTTTTTTCCGTGCTCCCGTCGTCGATCTTTCTTCGCCACTATTATCTCTATTTATTTCTCTTCCAATATCTCTTTCTTTCTCATATCAATTTCCCCCCTCTCCCTTCGCGTTTTGTAGTTTTCTTGTCTCATTTGTTTTGTGCGCACGTGGGCAAGTATTTTTTTTTTTTTTTTCATGCGCGCTATATTTTTTCAATACTTTATCATATTGTTGGCTCGCTTTCGTAGCTCTTTGACGATTAGTCGATTAGTGCGAGCGCAGAGAAAACTCGCGCAATTTTCCTCGCTTGTTTTTTCTTCTTTTTTTTATCTTATACAGTTGCATGTTCATTGAGCAAATTTGTCCGCAATCGACTCGCTGTGTTCTCAATAAAAGCGAGGGTTCGCCGCAACGGGGAGCCACCACCTCAACACACACTAGCGCTCCTTACCCACATTCGGACCCGGGAACGTCTCGAATGTGCACCACGCGCCGCGCGATCTCGCTATCCCCCCCCCCCCCCCCCCCCAACAAATGAGAGCGTTCTCCGCAAGGGCGGCGCCACCGCTTAACACACACTAGCGCTTCTTACCCATACTCGGACCCACGAACGTCTCGAATGTGCACCACGCGCGCGATGCCGGTGTCGCGTTATCAGTTTTCTCTCCACCGGCTCGCTATTCCCGCAGCAAATGAGAGCGTTCTCCGCAAGGGCGGCGCCACCACCTCAAAACATACCGGCGCCCGTCCCCCGTACCCGGACTCGGGAACGTATTGAATGTGCTTCGCACGCGCGCCGACTGTGTGGTTTCGGCGTTCTTTTCGTCACCGACTCGCCGCTCTCCTCCCAACAAATGAGAGCGCTCTCCGCGAGGGGGCCTCGACCACCTCAGAACGAACTAGCGCGCCTCCCCTACACCCGGACCCGTGGGCGTCCCGAATGCGTGCCCGTTGCACGCGCTATCAGAATGGTCTCGGCCTTCGTAAAAAAGAAAAAAAAAAAAGAAACGCCCACGTTGCACTGAGCTAGGGGGGACCCATTCGTCCGCATTTGTTGTTCACGACTGTTGTAGTTGTTTATCGTGTTTTCTTACTCTTTGGTTTTTGTTTTTATTTTATTTCCTGTTTCTTTTTGGGTTTGGGTTTTTTTTCGCTCGCGTGCGAAGGGTGCAGGTTTAAATGCTCCGGGACCGTGTGGGAGGATACGGGGGACGCTGATTATCACGTGCGATTCGTTTTATGCCTACTTCGAAATTCCGACGACGTGATATCCCGTCGCCCTGCTTTAGAGGGCTGTTTTCTTGCGGAAGGTGGGTGGGTGTTTCGGATCGTAAGAAATGCTGCTAAGAAGAAAAAAAAAGTACAATCGTGATTACATTTGAATGGTAATCAGCTGTAGCTCGCCTCGATATGGGGACCAAAACAGAACGACGTATACACCAACACGCGGTTCTGACGTCATGCGGTGGCGCTGCTGTCGGCAGAGCGCATGCGCAGTTCTTGTACGACGGGTTCTTTTTGTTGACCGGTATATACCGTCTTTTACCCTCGGTGGATCCAACGGATCTTCTCGAGAAAGCTTGGTCGCTCCTGACACTTTTTTGTGGTTCCGAAATTGAGGTACGCTAGTGTATGACATTAGGGAATTGTAGTAGACCGTTTCCGCAGCCCGCTAAGCACCCGGATAGCGCTCCGTAATCCGCCACAAGACCTTGAACTATGCAGACAAGGCTGGCGGCGCGCGTGCGCAGCTGCGGCGTTTTCTTCGGGGATACCGTAGCGGAGGAGAAAAACGATCTACTACAACTCCCTATTATCTCGTGCAGTGCCGAAAGAGAAAGGGAAATGTGTTACCGAGTGGATGGGGCCGCGTCGAGGCTCCACGGTGTTTCGTGTCAGCCAGCGGGTGGATGCGCCGGTAAGCCAAGAGTATAGACCTTTCCAATGTTTACAAAATCACAGTCCAGCGTGCGATCTTCACAGCCCAGCACGTGCGTGTTCGTCGCTTCGGAAAGCGAGCAAAGCACGCGCCATACGCACGAACGCTCAAAATGGCACCGGCCAAAAGCTCGTTTTTGGAAAGGTCTATACAAGGCCTGGTCGGATCGACTAATGGTGAATTCCGCTCGCAGATCTCGAGCGCTCCAAAAGCGCTCTATTTGGAGCACGCATATTCCGCTCGCAGATCTGGCTCGACTTGGTCATCTTCCGCTCGTAGATCTCTGGCAGCTACCGCCCCGTGGAGCGCCTCCAACTCCGCCGAACTTGATCTGCGGGATTTGAGAGATCTACACGGAAGTTGACAGCTGTGGTTGACAGAGCGCCACAGAGCGCGCTACGTCATTTCCCCTCCCTCGACGGTGGCGCATGCGCGACGAGGCGTTGCCGGCGACCGGCCGCGCTGGCCGCGCCGTCGACGAAGGGACGGAGTCGAGTCGGTCGAGCTGGATTTTCTCGGATGCGTCGGTTGTTCACGCGGGATTGTGACGGCTCGAACGCTTCTACCTCGTGTTGAAAGCCGGGACAGGAGCGTGACAAATCGGAAGCGCTGACATCTGTGATCGTGAGAGGAAGAACGAGAAAAAGAACGGCAGAAAATCGGAAGGAGGCAGACGCAAGGTTAGGCCTGTTCATTTTGCCGCCACTGATTGTTTAGTTTTTTTTTTTTTTTTTTACGCTGCATGCCGCCGGCGTTTTCTCGTGCAATAAAGCAAGAACAGATTAGGCAACGACCGTGGCAGTGGTGGTTTGTTACCTCTGTGTTTAATAAAGCCGTACCAGCAATTTTAACTCCACCGCTGGCAATCGCTGTGCGTGCCCCGCTGCTTGGAGGCGGCCGAAAGGTATGTGACGGTGCCGAATGCGGACATCTTCCTCGTTATTTGTGACATGGGCTCCGTGCTGTGGATATTTTCGCCCGTTCTGTGTCGTGTGTTATTTCTGCAGCTAAGCAATGACAGTTGTCACTGGTCGTCGGAAAGATCAGTCGGCTAAGCGTTGGGGGCTCGTCAAATTCGAGCAGCGGCCATTTTGGACGGCCGTGGGGGGAGCGGGGGAGGGGTCGCTCCAAAAAGGCGAGTTCATCTTCCGCTCGTCGATTCGGAGCGTGTCCCACGGAGCGGAATTTTGCCTCCCTCGCGGATTTTGGAAAGCGCTCCGGATCTACGAGTGGAATTCACCATAACGATGTTCGAGAAAGGTCGCGGCCTGTTGTCAGGCGCCCAGGTGTATATAGTGAAGGAAGACGAATACAGGGGGAGACTTTTTGGCTTGGTTTCTGGGATATGAGCGTGACTCTGTCTAGCGTCGTTGGCCTGCGTCGGGGGCCGAACGCGACAACCAGGGCGTTGAACGAGTCGAGTATCGTCAGGCTACACGTTCTTCTGCGAATATGTGACTTGGTCAAACCTTTTTGAAGTCCAGGCCCAACCAACGAGGTAGAGGGGCTTAGAGCGATAAACTCGTATCCCGTTCACCAGGCAAAAGTGACCCCCTACTTGGCTGCCGCCATGTTGTACAATTTTGACCACTAGACACGTGACCGTACTGAATGCTGAGGCTTTTACACAAAACTAAGCCGAGATTTGTATTGCTATCGGTGTAGAAAACACGATAAACTATTTTTACAATACTGTTAACCACAGAGGTCAGTGTCTAGCTCCGATACAAACCCAAAATACAGCACCGTGGCTGACGGCATTTTGCGGAGGCATTGCGAAGCTGCCCGAGGTTTTGTCGTAAAAGCACATTTCGGACTTAAAACAAACGAAATGTAACTTATCTCGTCGGTAGTGTTATTAGCGATCAATAAGCAATTATTTGTGCGTGGTACTTCGTTAAAATCTAGACGTAAAACTATAAGGTCACGTGTCTAGTGGTCAAAAGTGTGCAACATGGCGGCGGCCAATTGGGGGTCACTTTCAGCTGCCAGTTTATTGCTCTAAGGCCGTCTATCTCGTTGAGAGCCACTAATGTATGGTGCGCTTCGTCGGGACCACCGAAAAGACCGCCGATGTCCGCCCGTCGTTCCAAAGCGTGGGACCTTTCCCTCAACATCATTACGCTAACTCTATGCTTCCGTCTTGCCGTCCCTGCTTAAAATTGTTGTTGCCAGCTAATCTGACAACAATGGCAACAAGACGTCCTGGTGATATCCCACACTGCCTGGTCATAGTTAAGGGACGAAAATTGGCTTAGAAAGGCGGGAGGAATCACATGTTGGTCTTTTTAGATTTAGGCTAGGTGGCGTAGGCTACCGCCCGTTACGAAGGATATAGTCATTAACACCGATCCATCCATCTATCCATCCTGAAATCGAAGGAAACACTTTTTCGTCCTCCAGAAATATGTTTTAAAGACTGTTCGCAACAAAGAGCAAAACGTTACCGTCCGAGTTTTGCGGCACCGTAACGAAGCTCAGGAAAGTCGCCTTTTCGAACCGTTACGATCTTTTCCTGTCTGCTCTGCACTAAGGACCAAAATGGCGGCGCCCACAAGAAAATCGGGTGCACCATCCCTTCCGCCGAATAAAACGGTCTAAAATCGAGTTTGAGAGGAGGCTGGGTGGTGTTCGTTTAAGTCGTCACACGACTTGGACATTGTTGGATGAATTTCTCCCGTGTAAAACAAAACAAAACAAAAATCCTGGCGATTTTTATTGTGGTTATCTTTTGAACGCATCTTCCGGCCACAATGTGCCGGCAGCCATGACTGTGTCGGGCAGGACATCCTCTCATTACGCATGGCGTAGAACGGAAACAGCGGCGGTTGGCTCTGTTCTTATATATATATTTTTTTCATTTATCTTTTTAGCATGTTTCTTGTTTGGCTTTGTTTTTTTGTGGGTGCACACGCCATGGCAGCTTCGGCAGCTCTCCTACTAGCACACGCGGCTGACTTTCAACGAACCGTACCGGAAGTTTCGGAACGATGCGCAACCGCTATTTCCGGTCGCGTTTTTTTTTTTTTTTTTTCTGCGCTTGGTTCGGAAGTGACGTCGGTTGTGATGTCCATAACCGCGGAACGCCGCGCTTCCTTTCCGCCTCAGGTGTAGGGGCGGTGACTCGCTGCGATCTATACGGTGACTGAATCTGTCGGTCCCAGTGAGAGAGCCTTGGATTACCGCAACCACCTGTTGAAAGAAAGGGAGCTGTACGATGTTTTCATTCAGCTTCGCTGACTTTTCGAATTGATTCCAATTCGAGTTCTCGAAACAAGGCCCGCTCTTTTAACGAGTCAAGTTTCTCTCGTGCTGAGGTAATTTTTTTTTTTTTTGTGTCGATTACGTACCTCTGGTGAGCTAACGCGCGCTTGTTTGTGAACAACATGTTGGCGTACAGTCACTCACTGGCAGAATGAACGCGGCAGGGAGGTCGTTCCGCGCTGTCCCGCCACCAGCGCGGGCTTCCCGCCTTCGATGACGCTTCGTTGTCTCGTGGGCTTCGACCGTGCTCGAACAGCCAAAGCACGGTGGAAGGCAAATTAACCACCGTGCTGGAGACCGCCGGGCATCTCGAGCTGACGCCCTGTTGTTCTCATTCTGCCAGGAGCTATAGAAAGCAATTTTTCTATGTCTAAAACAGCGCTGACAAACGCGACGTAGTCCGATCCCCGACGTCACCGAAGACGTCTCCCGAGTTCTTTGAATGTATGATTGACTGAATTCTTTCGTAAAATGATATGAAAATAAAAAATACAAAAAATACAGGGTTATGTTTTAGATGTTTATTAGAACTTGTGTGAGCCCTTCTAGTATAAAAATTACTCGACACTGTCTTTTTTTTTTTTTTTTGTTAATGTCGAAATTTGTATTCTAATGCGCCGTTATGGCCCTATCACGCGGCAGCTCCTTTTGCGACTCCAAACGCCATTGAAAACGTTCTTTTCCACTCAGCCGCCGTAAGGGGGCACGTGACACGTAGGAGGGGAGGGAGGGAGGCAGGGTTTGAGGGGTCAGGATACAGCCGGGGGGGAGTAGGGAGGGTGGGAAGAGGGGTGCACCCGATCTCTTCTTCGAATACCGGAAGACCCTAAGAACGCAACTCGGAGCGATTTTCCCACGGTCTAGCCCCCAGACCCCACCACCACCACCCCTCCCCTATGTCGTTCGTCGTCGCCTTCTGGTACTTCTGCTCCGGGGTTCTTGCTTCTTTCTTATTTACCGCTAACATCTTTTAACGCTCGGTGTGTTGTCCTCTTATCGTTCGATTTGGATCGGTTGTTGTGTTTTTGTTGTAATCGTTTGCTTTCTTTTGTCCCGTGGTTCGTCGCTCCCTCTCTCCACGGGTTCACTTTCCTTCCAGATCGCCAGGTGGCTCGCGTTCCGAGTTCGTCTGCCATGCCTTTTTGTTCGTCGTCTGCTATTTTGGTGCGTCGTCGTCTGCGATGCTTTTGTTCGTCTCTTTTCTCGCTCGGCGCAACTCGCGTCATTCGTCTGACGTGGTCTTCTTCTGCCGTAGGGTATGGAGTACTCTCGCATTTTATTTTCGGTACGTCATCTTTGAAAAAAAAAGAAAAAGTAATAAGGGATGTTTCGCGTGCCTTTTCCTCCCCCCTTTTTCGTTTTCTTTTTCTTATCTTTATTTTTGTTTTTTGTGTAGACGTTTTGTTGACCCGGTCACATTTGCGTGAATCATTTTTCTACCTTGTTTTTCTTTTTGTTTTCCTTTGGAAGATACGTTTGTGTATGCGTGTTTGTGCGTTATACGTCGCTGTAGAATTGATATAATTCGCAGCTGTTGAGAGGTTAATTCAGTGCACGGAGGAAACAAAAATGAAGCTTGTAATAACTGCTGCAAGGGCGTGCGCAATCGAAGTGATGTAATGAGCCGCCATTTTCGATAAAGATCAGTTGCAAAAGAAGTTCTGAAAAAAAAAATGTATATATATATATATAGGCAGTGAGTGTCACTTCTCTAAATCTACTAAAATTGACATCTTAACATTGATCTCCTAACCTTGGTTGGCATTGATCAACTAACGAATCCACTAGTGAATCTGCAGGTGAGCTGGTGATAATGAATCATAGCGCAATGGTGCTTGTACTGGGGCCCAAATCTGGACACTTGGCGGAAACGTTGGCGAGAAATCGGGCGGCTATGATTGGCCGGCGCCAAGGTCAAGTGCGGCGTTGACCAATCACTATCCAGATTAGGGCCCCTGGTCGCTCCGGATGAGAGTTCAGACTCGATCACAGGCGTCCCGGACTTCCTCGATCCTCTCGCTTGCACCCTGTAGGACTTGATTATCTATCTCTTGGAACTCCATGGGATCCCTGATGACGACAAATGTTTGAAGAGTTCTGGATTCACGTAACGCTTCCTGGGGAAAATTCCAAAGAAAGCGACCTCTGCCCCCCAACGCCGCCAAACGTCTTCCCAGATGTTTAAGAATTGTTAAGAATTGTGTATGCTTGACGGAAAACGGTGGTCGGTGTCGACAGAACCGCCGAGCCATAGGAGAGAGTAAATGAGCCTGCTTCGGGGACGAATAACGAAATAAGAGTGGTGTGTGTGCGAGCTGGTGATGATGAATCATGATCTAACACCCGTTGAGACTTTGGTGCGGAAAAATGAAGGGAATTTTATGTCGAAGCAAAAAAACAACAATGGGAGAACGACTCAAGTTCTCCTACTGTTCTATTCTTCGACGTAAAAGTTTCCTAATTTTTCCGTACGACAGTCCCAGGTGTTACATTATGATTATCGATCAACTGTCCGTTGTTTTTGCCTTTTCTGCTATAAGGAAGGTGCTTGCAAAACCTCCTGGTCTAACTAAACTTTTCCAGGCTGGTTCACTTCACACATTGGCGTTTGAGCGTAATCGAGGGTAGCAACCGCGTGCAACGAAAGAACAAAAAAAAAAACAAAATAGAAAATAAAGAAATTGAACTGAATTGAACGCACTGGCGCCATCTATTGAGGGTCCCTGAACACCATGAGATAAAAAGCAAGTTTTGCGTATTCTTCATACGCCGCGCCAAGTAGATTTTTTTTTTTTTTTTTTTTTTTCACAGTCAAACGCCAATGCTTGCACCAGTCTCTTCACTGCTCTACTGAAATGCTTTTTTTTTTAATTATTATTTGAAGTTACAAGATCTGGTAATCAAACGATGTGTGGTATGTGCTTCGCGTGCTTTTTTAATGCGTCTTTTAAAGCCGCTCAGTGATGCCAAAAAGCAACGAGAAACCCACGACGTTTATAGAGACATTGTTGCAATTATATATAATGATGGATTTCCTCGGCATTCCACGAGAGTTCTCGGTTCTAAAGTTACCATTCAATTTTCTTTCGCCGCCTTTATTTCAAAGTTGAAAAGAAACGTATAGTCGCGTGCTTTTTGTGTGTACTAATATATATATATATTTTTTGTACGAGTTTGATTGAGAAATGATACATGGTAGCAGACGGCACTGCGCGTGCATCTCGGATAACGGAAGCAGACGACGACGTGCAAAAAGCAGACGACCGACCGAAAACCCGAGACGAACGCTAACAAATAAAAAAGAAAGAAAAGCGAGCAACAAAAAAAAAGTGTACTTTGGCTTTGTCCGTCGGTTTGTATGTGCGTTTGTAAAGCAACTTTGGGGGGGGGGGGGGGGGGGGGGAGGAGAGAAGCCACTCCTAGCATATGCGTGCTTTACAATCTATATCTTTATATCATTTTTTTTTTTTTTTTGTTTCTGTGAAGGGGGTTCGGCAGAGGGAGCTACAGATGTGTCTACGGTCTGTGTGTTTTAAGTTTTCCTCTTTTCGGAACGGGAGAACGGGTAACGGAATTCCGAAGGGTCGTATGTTGTTGCACGTGTTTCGTTGGGAGGGGGACTGGTTGATGGGGGCGTACGGGGATTTGGGATTTGAGTCTACGACGGCGGCTGCCGAGGCTGAAAGATGTGCGCTCCACTGAGAGGGCGTGAAGCGGTCCGCTTCCTCCACACGGGGGCCCCCCGGAAGGGACGAACGGGAAAGGGGAGCGAGCGTTTCTTCTACTTCGGGTGCTATGGAAACCAACTTTGCTCTGGCGGTTTTCGAGAGCGCCTATTTCTACAGGTGTGGGTGTGGGCGCGCGTATAGTTTCATTCGGGCGTTTACGCAGTAATTGAATCACTAAGTGATGTTGGGTTTCTGGAGTGTGTGGGTAGCCGTCACGTTAGTCATTTGTTTGCGGACGGTAACACATCAGGTACTCGGCGGAGAAGAAAAGAAAAACACACACAAAACAAATGACGACTGATTGCTACGCGTGGCTTTATGGTCGCTAGCATCAGCTTTGGCTCCGCGCGATCCGAGCGCAAACCACGGGTACGAATGGCGGTTTTCTAATGCTGACGGGGCAGCGAAGGCTGTAAATGCAAGCTATACATTATATATGCTACTTTTAATACATGGTGTAAAATACAGTTTCGAGACATTCTCCGAGGCTTCCTTGTATGAAGACACCGTCTTCATACCGCTCGATTAACTCGCGTTAGCAGACGAACAGTCTACAAGCACTATCTTCGCTCGCTCCGCGTGAGGCAAATCAGATCTCCTTCTCGCGCTGACTACAATCGGAACCCCTGGGACCATAAAGGCCCGTTCACACTCTTGCGACCTCTTAAACCTGGGTTGCTTAAAACTTCTTAAACCAGAAGACACACTGGCGCCATCTATTGGGTAGCAGTGCAAACTCGGCGGTCCGGCATATTTTTTTATTTCTCTCGCGCATTATCCTTTCTTTCTTGGCTCGAAAAACTTTTGTCAATTTTATAAACGAGCCTTTCTATGGGTATTACGCACATTTGACCTCGGAAATCCCGCAAAACCTTCGCTCTTGTGAAATGCAGTTCCAGGGTCACCGCATAGATGGCGCCACAATGCCAGTGTGTCCTCTGGTTTAAGAAGTTTTAAGGAACCCAGGTTTAAGAGGTCGCAAGAGTGTGAACGGGCCTTAACGGGAATTCGTGTATCGCGAGCGGTCGTTTCGCGAAAGCGCGTTTCGAAGCCGCGATCTCGTGCCTGTGTAGCCTTGGCTGCACCCGTAAGCTGAATGGAGAGGCGCTTCTCAAGGCAACGGTCGCGTATACTGGCGGGTATAGTCGGTTGCCAAGGGCTTTCAAGCACGGTTTAGCGGCGTCCGCGACAAGTGTGGCCTCCAAGAGGCGAAAGGGACTACCGTTTCCCAGCGCAGCCGACACTTCGGTCGAAGCGACGTAACGTGGCCGTTGGACAAATACCAGCTTTCGCCACGTTTAGCAGACGCGCAGAGAGCGGGGTCAGGTGGTGAGAGGGAGACGGCTCATTGGCCCCTGCGAGCGCGTATATCTCCCAGCGCGCTGTCAGCTCAGGGGCGAACGGAGCGGAGTAGCTAGCCCCCCAAGAGGTGAAAGAGGCGTAACTAGGGGCCACTTTTCCCGGCTTCCGGTGTGTGCAGCGAGCGGCGCGAGTTGAGGTCTCCACGTCGGGCGACTGACCGCCTTTCCATTGTTCTCGACCTCCAAGGCGGTGCGCGTCTCGGCTGGCAATCGCTCGAACGGTCGCGACCTTGCGAGTCCGCGCGCCGTTTACCGCGTTGTCGAGATCGGGGCGACCTCAGCGGCCGGCAGTTTTATAGCCCTTTTTATTCCTCGCTCCCTCGACGAGAGGTGAAAACCTTCGCTCCTAACGAGCCAATCAGGGTGTTGGAGCGAGGCACGTGACGAGGGACCGTCCGCGTGTAGCTCTCAACACCCTCTCCGTCTCACAAACGTCTGCAGTGCACGAGCGCGTGACTTTGGCATTCTGCTGAGCAGGTCTCACGCTCCTTTGTCCTTGTCTTTACTGCAAACAGAGCCTCTTCTACCTCCGCTTTGACCTTTGACGACGCAGTTTGCTGGCATTACAGGAAACAAAGGTGACCCGCGACGCATTTTCGGAGTCCACAGCAGCCTATAGTGCAGCATAAATTCATTTTTGTAAGTCTAAGAATTGGCGACACGCCCGTTTGCTTTCAGGCAGAAAATTGGAGCCACCATCTTTTCGCGCTAGCGCAGCAGCTTTTCTGGAAAATATCGATTCGGCCCGGCGCCGAGTTTCGTTAGACGCACAGACTGAGAATAAGCGAAAATTGCTCGTCTTTTAATCCAAGACAACAATGTAGGACATTGAATGGGCCGAGAATGGGCGCCCGCTCAGTGGGCAGTCACGATGTGGCCCCGTGTCGCTTGTTTCCGAGGTACCCGCAAACAAAAGGTGTGGGCGCTGAAAAAGGGCGGACATTGGGTGCGGGACCACGAGCCGATGAAAGGAGAGTCTTGTATAACGCAACGACGGAAGGAAGGGTCCCCATCGGACAACGGCCGTCGTGAGTGGCAACGTGCGCTCTCGGCGCGACGACATCGTCCCATTGATCCATTCTTCCGAACTCGCCGACTCCATGCTCGCGCCTTTAGGACGGTGAATGCCTGCGGGGTCCCAGGGGACGGCTCGGTGAAGGCTCTTCCTGCTGCTGCATCCACCATGGCCACGGACTCCTTCTTCTTCCACGGTGGAAGAAGAAAGAGTCCGTGTCCCTACTAAGCAAGTGTGTCGAAGATTAGCTCCCATTTCTGACAAACGCGGTGAGATGGCGCAGCATGACATGCCCATGCCCACACGCTTTCAAGGTCACAATGCGCGCGATCTTCGAACGCTTCGAAAGGGTCTCTCTTCGCGTCCAGGGGAAACGCCATCCCCTCGATAGCTCTATCGGTAAAGCATGCGCCTGGCTCACAACCTCGAGGTGCCGAGTTCCAAGTCGTGCCGGGGGGCACCCAAGTCTTTTTATACGGTTTTCCTATGGGCGTAACGCTTTCCGTGTCGGTTCTTCGTTAGGGCCAAACGTTCCACCCAAGACGTTACGGATCTCCGTGAAAATGAGCCGATAAAACACATTATGCGTTAAAAGAACAGACTGCGTCGTGACGCTGAGCTTGAGCGCTCAGTTCCACAACGCGGTTGCTTCTTTTTAGGCCTAAACATATTTTCAGTTTCATCGTTCGCCCGGCAATTCCTCCAAGACCGCAGCGACTGGCTCACACAAGCGCACTTGCGAGGAAACATAGACGCCTCGGGTTTTCTTTGAGTGTGTGTGCGCAGTTAACATTTTTACACCCTTCTTTTGGTGTAAGCGACTCGTCCCATAACTAACACCCTTATCGGTGTAAGAAAACGCCCCCCCCCCCCCCCCAAAAAAAAAAAAAAGTGTACTTTATCACATCTTTAAAAAGGGCGTGACTTCGCGGTACACCTTAAAAGCGTGTAGTGGCCGTAGTACACCCGCGTTGAAGGTGTACTTCGGCCAATCACGTGGCATGCTCCTTGATTGGTTCCTCGACGTTCTTGTCGACTCGTGCCGTAGTCTGATTGGCTACGGTGCGATAATGAGATGTCGTGAACACGCTCTCACGTGACTAGCGGTCACGTGACAGGCGACTAGCGGGAATAAATAAAAAGAATGGCAGCGACAATCAGGACCATCGCGAACTCTCGTTGAACCTGCGAACCTTTTTGTGAAATTCGACCGAGTTGGACTTGTGGAGCAGCTCGGTGCCCAACTTCTAACTACCCCAAAGTTTGGGAAAAGATATACGTAGCAATCGTTTGTCTGTCTTTAATTTTTAAAGGGGCGATGGGACGGTTTTTGTACTTCGCGGGAATACCGCTTAGAACGAATCCCTGACGTTAATAACCTACGAAACACAGCGCTCGTTTTTCACCACACGCGATAGAAGTCGCGGAATAAATTAAATATTAAAAAAAAAAGAAAACGAGCAGCGTTCACCTACCTCAACTCGCGGCCAGAACAAGCGGCCACGTGATCTGGAGCCGATTATCTGCCGCCAATGTTGATCATAGCCACGGGCTGGGGTTGGCAAAGCACAGGACACGCGCCGAGTTCCAGACATTGTTATGGTTCGGCTTTGTCGTCGTTGCAGCGATTAGACACGGGCCACTACCCGAATGCTCGTCGAGCTATTGATTAACACCAGCCAAAACCAAGTGCTCACGAAATGCCCGGGTACAGTCTTGAGCCGCATTCAAATACCGTCTCTGGGGGGTACTGCGACCCCCCCAGCTACGTCATCAAGTTTTGCGAAGGAGAGGTTGAATGAAAACGCTCGTTTTTGTCCTTGAAATTACACCGCAACGAGGGGATTTCTTGGCCAGTGGCGTTGCGTGCGAGTGTACTTGAGTCCCTCTTGTGCCAGTAAGCTCGTGTAAAGCAAAAAAAAAAAAAAAAAACATTCCAAGCGAGTATTGTTGCACGGCGCCTTTGAGGAAAATGTTTGCCAGTGTTTACAGAACATGGGAGCGAGGGTATGACCTTTTAATTAGAGAGTTTTAGTAGATCGTTCCTATAACGATACGAAAACCATACGATACCGATAAACAGAACAGGAATGCGCACCTGTTCTGTCTATCGGTATCGTATGGTTATCGTATCGTTATAGGAACGATCTACTAAAACTCTCTATTGATGTAGATAGCTCGCTAATGTGAAACGGTGTATTTCCACAGCCCATGGCAAGCGCGCAGGTTCGTCGCCTCGGAAAGCGAGTAAAGCGTTGCGCCGCACGCAGGAACGGTCTAAAAATGGCACCGGCCAGAAGCCCGTTCCTGGAATGGTGCGTACACGAATGCGAGCAAGCACGTGCGACTGCAAAGCTCGCCGAAGCTATTAGCGATGTGCGCGGCCAAAAGCGTCGCTGTGGTCAGCTTTCCACGATTGGCCAAACCATGGGCATATGAGCACTGTCCGATTGTCAACTTTGACGGTGTTAGTTTCGGATATGCGATGGCTCCTATAGCTTCCACTGTGCTTTTTAAACACACCATCGAACTCGTCGTCGCACCCGATGGTAAGTAGCCAGAATAACAACTGGTGATGTCACGGCGAGGCAAATCCCAGTTGTGACGTCACGGAGGGAAACCATAAGAGGGCGCCATCGAAACATCTCGGCGCTAATAGGCCCGTAGCTCTCAAGATAGAGTTCCTGTATAGGCTCCCTACGGGAGCCAGAGTTGCGCGTTTGATTCCACGTGCCGCGTGCCGCCCTCGCCGCTATTCGCCGAGATCCGATCACGTGAGGAGCCGTATCAAGTGTCGTGCAGCAAAGTAGACGTTGCACGCGCCCCGGCGTACGTTCCCAGGCTTTTGAGCCCGCCGCGCGCCTCGAACGCGTGGCGCTGCTATTCGCCGAATTCAGTCACGTGAGGAGCTGGATCCACATGCCTTGCGTGAACGCGCAACTCTGGCTCCCGTAGGGAGCCTATACAGGAACTCTACTCTCAGGTTTTGAGCAGCGCTCCAGGTGAGCAAAATAAAATATTTGGCTCGCGTTTCGAACGTGCGTCATCACGCTTCCCCACTACAGTTTTTTTATACTCCGTTCCATTCGAAGTGCCAGCGTTGCAGAGGCTACAAGAGCGAGCTCCGAGCTTGCAGTGTCCCTTCCAACCACCAAGCACGCGCGCTCGTGCAGTGCGAGCATCGTTGAGGGGAACGTGCTTTTGCAAGTAGCTTTGGCTTCGCTATCACGTAAAGTGAAACATACGGCCTCACGGATGCTCTGAAAGAACGCAATGCTGATGATGATGATTAACTTTATTCTCAAAAGGGTGGCGCCATGGCTTCATTGGGGGAAGGGGAACATAGGTAGGAAAAGTTTACATTCGGCGGTGCACTCCTGTCGAGCGCGCGAACTCCCATAGGGAGAGTAGCGTCTCCCTGGCCCGTGCCTCGTTAACCGGTGTGATCCAGGCCTCTAAAGTGTCGATGTGATGCCCCAGGTGTTCGGCTCTTTTGTCTCTCAAGCCGGCACAATCCCAGAGGAGGTGTCGGATCGTCGGGCTTACGCCGGCGGTGCACGTAGTGCAGACGACGAGTGCAGCGGGCTCGTACCCTTCCGATGGCGCTTGGTCGGGTGGGCGGCCCCTCCGTGGTTTGTAGTTACGCCACCGAGCGAGTATGTCTTCGGTGAGCGCAGCTCCGGTGCGGGCCTTGTGTATGGGTAACGGTGCCGGGTTGTACGGTGTTTGGTCTCGCAACCGACGCTGATCCTCTTGTCGGGCCGCAGATTTCTTCTCTAGGGGGTCTGGGTCCGGCGGCGCGAAGGGAAAGACCGCAATAAAATAATAAAGCTGAATAGAACGCTGAAACCATGAGCTGCAAAATTCTTTTTTTTATTTTAGTTTTTTTTTTTTCGACGTTTTGTTATCACGCGTCTACAGATGCTGAGAGATACTTGCATTCGAACGTGGCACGTGCAAAATCGAACGTTAGAGTGCCGCCTGGATAGTGCTGCCAGCACAACATGGTCGCGTCTTGTGGGCGCGCTCGCGCCCCCTGCCCGAGAGCAACGGGTCTATTAGCGGCGAGATGTTTCGGTGGCGCCCTCGTTCGGTTACCTTTCGTGACGTCATTACCTTGTGAACAACAAGTTCGATGGTGTTTATAATGGACATGGTGGAAGCCTGAAATCATTGCGCTCTCAAAGCAACACTGCCAACACCGTCAAAATTAAAGTTCTTACATTCCTCTTATTTCCTTCGATGAGACATCCTTTGCTGACGTCATAGTCAGCATTCGGCCAATTGTGGTGGGCCGATCACAGCAACGCTTTCGATCGCTCACGTCGACAATACCCTCCCGCGAACGCTACACTAGGCTTGGGCGCGTGACTCGCACTTGACGTCATCGCGTCGCGCTGGTGGTCATATTTTGACTCGTTCTAAAACAAAAACAAAACAAATTCGGCAGATAGTACGCGCTCGGTAGCAATGCCACCGCAATGTCGGTTTTAAATGACGTCAGTACGTGCCATGTGTAGAAAAAAAGGTGGATTAATGTTGTGCGGACGAGTTCATGATTCCCAGAGGATGCAGTGAAGCCGCACAGGGGGGGGAGGGGGGGGGGGGGGCGGGGAGGGGGAGGGGGAGGGGGGAGGGAGGGAGGGAGGGAGGGAGGGGGAGAATAAACGTGACGTCGTCGGTTTGTGTGTGTGACGTCATTGTTGTGACGACGTTTTTTGTTTTGTTTTTTTGTCTTTGAGAGCCACCATTTCTGACGTTGGGCCGGCGCTTGAAATCGTGGTTGCCTGCCAGTTATCGAAAGCCCTATATCTGAACTCGGGAATGGCTCTTCCGTCCTGCGGAAATTCTAAAAGTAGTCCGTGACGCGGAGCGAGACGCGCCTGAGCTTCCCGACAGGAGTGTGTGAAGTTGAGGAAGTCGCACGTTCGCGAATCGTCACCGATTGTGCCCGCTGTGCTCCATTATGGCGGCGTCCGCGAGTGAATCGGTGGAATGGAGTGCCGTTATACTCTATGAGCGTCGCTTACGTGTATATGGGCTCTATACCCGGACTCCACTTTCTGACGTCACGAAGCGGGAATCTGCTGTGGACAAAACGCTGACTTGTTTGTAAACAGTGTTGTTGGTCTATAAACCTTTCCAAAAACGAGTTTGTGGCCGGTGCCATTTTGAGCGTTCGTGCGTATGGCGCGTGCTTTGCTCGCTTTCCGAAGCGACGAACACGCACGTGCTGGGCTGTGAAGATCGCACGCTGGACTGTGATTTTGTAAACATTGGAAAGGTCTATATAGTGGAGGCGACCCAGTCGGGCCCAAAACTTCCCACGAGACTCTGGAAAAATAATTGTCCGTGGGGACAAAAACAAAAGAACAAAAAACAACGAATGGGTTGCGGTGATCGATGCCTTTTGTCTGCATTTCACGTTTTCTTGTGGAATGGAGTACAAGAGACCCGAGGACGCTACGGCCTTTCAAAATAAACCTGATGGATAGAGTTTTCGAAGAGGACGTCGATTGTTGGCAGGAGGCCATATATCCGCCTGGTGTCGAGTGAAATGTCGAGCGTTCACATTTACGCAATCAAGGCACGGTTCATCGCTTATGATAGAGTACGCTGGCGCCATCTATACGCTAGCACTAGAAAAATACGTCCGAATGGACCTTTTTCCAGTAAGGTTCTGCGCATGCGTACACTCCCGCTGTCGCCATTTTCGCAGGGCACCGGGACGCGGTGCCCTGCGAAAATGGCGACAGCAGCATTCTCAGCTTCTATCTTCGCGCGTATTTAGTCTATTTTGACGCTTTGTCTTTTAGTATCAGTAGTATGGGGTATAAAAAGCACTGAAAACCGATACAACGGCACGATCCCAAAGTGTTTTGACGGGCGGTGGCTCTTCTATTGTAGTTTGCAGACAACTCCCCAGACGGCGCTCGTTACTCGAAAAAGGTCCATTACGTTATATAACTAGATAAGGTTGTTTTACAGTATTTGCAAGATCTACGCACTACCTATGGAAAAAAAGACAGTCGCTTATTACGTTAGCAAAATTTGGCAAGCCCACAATAAAAAAGAACCGTAAAAAAAAAATATACACTCAGGGTGGAAGCGTGTTTTTAAGACTAGACGATAGATGGCGCCAGTGTGTTCTCTCGTCCTTACTCTCGTCGCGACGCGTCGCGTTTTCGCTCAAAGGCAAGTGCGGGTGCCTCGACGGGCCGCCGAGGTTAACGACGTAGGAAGGGGAGGAGGAGGCTGCGCTGCTTTGCTGTGGGCTTTGCACGCTGCTCCGATGCGGAATATCGATCGTATACGACGCACCTGTCGCCGTACTCCGGGCTTGCTCTTCCCGTTGCGTAGGAGCGACACGTACTACAAGACGTCGGCGGGCGGACAGACGCCTTCTCAAAAGCACGTCTAGTAGCTGCTGCGCCAATTATCGGAGGGCGCGCCATTGTTCGTGCACGCGCCCTGGGTACGGTGGGCTAGAACCCCCTTTTAGCCCATTATACCGTGGGCATGTACGGGTCCACCAGAGCTGCCTTTGACGCGAACTCGGCTCAGTTGGTATCGAGAACGAGTGCTGCGTCAGAGATCGGCGAGGACTCGGATCCAATGGCACGCCTCGTGCCCAAGAAATGGCGACCGTCAGTGTTGCTAGATGTGAGTTTGAGAATGGTCTCTTTGTGGCGGAGTCTTCTCCATCCATCGGTTATGATTCTGACGGCGTGAAGCTGCGACGGTATATTGTAACGCGGTAGCGTTAAGGAGCTCGGGTCGCAGATAAGCCGGCGTCGGTGGCGTGCGCTAAAATACAGGATCGGCCGATGGGCTCGTGACGTCGCGGCCACATGATCTCGCGTGGGAATTTCAAACAACCCACAACGCTCACGTGACGTCACGTGTGGAATGAAAGTGATTAGAAGACGTGACATGTAATGCGAATTAAAGGTCGCCGCATGTCTCAAATGATTTCACTTAATAAAACAAATTCATTCGCCTTAAAGAAAAATTTGAAGAATTTTAGGTGGGATCCGAACCCACGACCCTCGGGTTCCGAGCCAGACACGCTATTGGCTAGGCCACGGAAGGCACACTGGCACGGCGAATGAGAAGGCTTTGCGAACGGGGCCGGCCCGATAACGTTATTGCGTTGCACCCTTCAAGGGGAAGCTTAAGCGTTTTCCAAGTTTTTCATATCTTTATTCATGGGCTTCTTTTTTTCTTTTTTTTTTCCTTTGAATTGTGTAAGTACAGACCGCAGTGCTTTCGACTGTGTAATTTCGTAAAAACAAAGTGAGGGCGTCAAAACATCGGTTGCGCAATCGAAAGCCCCGCCCCCTTTTCCCTGTCAGCCAACTGGAGCGCAGACAAAGGGGCGCGCGTGAGCCTTGCTCAGCCCGCCATGTTTTGTACTCGAGCATAGAAATAAACGCGCAGTTCCTAAAGCCACGCGCCCGTGCCTTTGTCAGTTCAGCAGATGTTTGTGAGAGGGGCGAGTATGGAAATCCGATGAGGCGGCCATTGTTGTTGAAAAGCCTTTATTTCAGGAAAAGTTTGGGGAAGGGACGTGGAGTGAAACCATCTGATGCACCTCAGTGGAGTCCTACGACTTTTATTTATTTATTTATTTGGAAATGCCGCGGTGCACAGGTGGTGCACGGGACGGATAATCAGTCGCGTAGATGTCGCATGCCAAACACAGTATACTGTTAGAATAAAAGTTACGCACGCGCCTACACACACACACCCACACACACACACGACCACACAGACACGCGTGAAAAAATTAAGTTCTTAGTCCGCTTGTAGCAGCTTAAGGAGTTGGTTTCAGAGACCACTCGCCCCCCTTTTTTGTTTGGCCACAAACTCAGTGGCGCCACCTATTGGGTAGCCCCGGCACATTTCCAGTTCACGTATATTTTAATTTTTTTTTGCGCTTATATTTCGTTTATTACAGAGGTCGAATAAGTCTGACAGTGCAATAAGTGGCCATTTTCAGAAGATAACGTGTATATTTGGGTTCGCAAGTACTGCGAAACCGGCGTCTAGTTCGGAACCGGAAGTGTTTGGGGGCTATTTTCACACCGGCGGCCACCACGTTTTAATTCACGCGAGAAAGAGCGAATGCACCTTTGCAAATGGGATCCCTGACTTGCGCTGCTTGTCGTACAATGTTGTGAGGGGTCTCTTGCCGAAGCAGCCTCCACTGAGCGTCGAGAGATCCTCCAAAAACTATTTATAAAACATACAGGTGTTGTCTTCGACCGTGAAAGAGACCGAGCAGGTTTTGTCTTCGACCGCGAAAGAGCCCAAACACTTAAATTAAAATACCCAAACAAGTAACATATCGAATAGTGAGGTGTGTGTGTGGGGGGGGGGGGGGGGGATCTATAAACCCCCAAAGCATCTTAGAATGCACAAGAAGCTCCTCCCACACTCTCATTGCCGCCAGCCAGTGTTCCTCCGCAATGGCAAATAGTTCACTACCAAGGTGCACGCCGCCCTGACGCAATATAGCCCCGCCTATAAGTCGAGGTTTCCGCGAAAAACGCGCCGAGACTCGACGTGAGTCGCCGCAAAAGCCGTAGTATACGATGCAAGCTGTGCGCAGAAATCGCCCACCTTTACCGAGCAAGTCCAGCAATCCATTGCCGGGCCCTGCCCTCGTGCGCCCTTGGCCGCGCCAACGTCTTCCACATGCCCACACGGAACTCCCACCTTTGTAATTGCGGAGGCACATATATCATCGAATGAGTAGTGTCTGTGACCGCGACTTGAGGGGTGTAATATTTTTTTAGTGTCTGTACCCTTTGAAAGATCTCAGATCTGAGTCCGGCCATCTTTTTTCCGCGTGTTCGCAGACGAAGCCCGACAGAAGCGGGTCGGCGTCCTGGTCCACTGCCTGGCCGGCGTGTCCCGCTCGGTGACGGTGACCCTGGCCTACCTGATGCAGAAGCAGAAGCTGCCCCTGAACGACGCGTACGACCTGGTGAAGAAGCGCAAGGCCAACATCGCGCCCAACTTCAACTTCCTGGGCCAGCTGCTGGACTTCGAGCAGCTCCTGAACCTGCAGCCGCGGCGCTGCTGCTGCTCCTGCGACACGCCGTGCCGGTGCCGGGCCCTGCACTTCACGTCTCCCACGCGCTCCACGCCGGACTCCGGGATCGACCTGGACCGGTGGACGTAGCAGGAGTCCCGCGGGGACGGCCCGGTCTTCCAGTTCGCCGACCCCGCGGCACCCTCCGTGGTACCCGAAGACGCCCGAGGCGTTGTCGTCGCGCCCGACGACGCTGTACCGGTCACCGCGACGCCGCCCAACACAACGCCAGACGTCGCTGCAAGAACAACACCATCCTCATCATCATCATCATCGGCGGCGTCTCCGCTTGTGGGAACGCCGTCTGAACTGGCGCTCGCCTCGGAGTCGACGTCGTCGCCCGGTGGTCCTTGAGTGGGGGAAAATGTTGACACTGACCAGTACCGTCTAGCAGTTGAGGATCGCGCACTCTTCATCGTTAGTGGGGTCCATTGACCAATACCGCCTAGAAGACGAGGCATGTGCGTTACGTCACGATTAGAAAAAAAAAAGGGGGGGGGGGGGGCTTGCACCCGA
This sequence comes from Ixodes persulcatus, assembly GCA_013358835.2. Classification (NCBI taxonomy): domain Eukaryota; kingdom Metazoa; phylum Arthropoda; class Arachnida; order Ixodida; family Ixodidae; genus Ixodes; species Ixodes persulcatus. Next base: position 1,299,719 of record JABSTQ010009564.1, read on the forward strand.
CAACACCGCACTAATGACCATTCCTACCTGTCCTTGCCGAGGAAAACAAATTTAATGGTGCAAAACGTATGCCGCAGAGGGAGTGCCCGCAGCCATGGTCGCCGACGGGACGTCAGTGCGAGCCTGGTACACTTGGTCGGAGCGCTGTCAAAAGCTAGAAGACATGCAAATGCAGAAGGAGGAACTTCACAAGGCCGCAGTGCTATGTTCCTACGTCAGCTATAGTAACGCAGATTGGAACACGAGCGTTGCGCGAGAGTTTGGCTCGCACTCGTGTGCCGGTCGAGCGCTGTCGCTGCAACTCGTCTCCAATGTATGCCCCCCGCGTTGACCCGCAGGTCTCGTCTTCTACGTGGTGTTGCGTCGACGCAAAAACGGACTTGACCACGAGTGAATTCGCTCGCCCTCTTTTCATTGTGAAACACGTCGCCGCGCACCACGGGCTCGTTGTTGTTCTCCCTGCGGTGGGGATGGTGCCGGTCGTTTGTGTGTTTTGGTGGTCGTTGTTATCGTTGTTGACGTCGTTCGGCGAGGTGGTCGAACGTGTTTTTCTTTTTTTATCATTCATCCTAACCATCGAGGCAGACTGTGAGGGGGAGACGGTCAGTGGCTCATGATTGTCACGTGCCATTTTTACTTACTGGATTTTTTTTTTTTCGAAAAACAGTTGCTAGGTTAGCTTTCTTTTCCTTTTATCTCGGAGGGTTCTTTTTTTTTTTTTTTTTTACTGAACAGTTTGCTCGTTGATTGCCGGAAATTCGGTCGGTTAGGAGAATTGCCCATAGCTCGTGGGCCACTTCTCTCGAATGGTCGTTTCAATACTTTTTTTTTTATCTACATTAATTCAACTGTATTCGGTCGCTCGCAGCTTAAGAAGAACCGCGGGGCGTGGCCTAGATCGAGCATCTCATTATGGCTCCGCAGCCAATGAGAGTGCAGCATCGGCCGTTAAGAACGACAAAAAGCCAATCACGAGAAGCGAGGAGCATTAACATAATAGGCCCCGCCCCCAAGTGTCTTATCCTCTCAGTGGCGGAGCCAAAAAGAAATACTTCTGCACCGATCGGAAAAGAAATGCACATATCTGCAATTCATCAATCTAGTAAAAAAAAAAAAATTTTTTTTCTTTTAGAGGGGAGGGGGGGAGGGGGGGTCTAATTTTCTCTAGTTGGGGCTGATTAATTTTTTTTTTTCTAGAAAAGGAAAACAATGTTTTTTTGTAGTGCTCAGCTAGATTTTTTTGTAAGCAAGATTTTTCAGAATTGCTTAAAAATGCTCGCCTGCTACCGCCATGGCGTATCCGCCTTCGAACCTTCCGAGAAGAAAGAGAAATGTGCGGCAACGCTGTCGACCAGCCAGCCGTAACCAAGCCTCTTGCCAAAGCGTCTCCAAAATCAAGTACAAAGCCCGTTTTTCCACGGCCGAGTCCCGGTTTGACGGCGTCAGGGTTCGAATACCCACGTAAACTCTAGAGTGGTTTAAGAACTGCCTTGAAATTCTTCGAACGAACAGGAAGGGTGGGATCGAAACTGTTAAGTTATTTTGGTAAAGCATTTTTTGTTCTTCTTTATAGCATAAAATTGAATTTCTGAATAGTCGAATGGTGAACTGGAATAAGAAAGAAAAAAAAAAAAGAAATGGCTCTGTTAAACGGCCAGGAACGATATTTTAAAGATAAAAGAGTTCTTGAAGATCCGAGGGACCCTATCCACATCAGGAACCACTGCTCGTCATTATCGTGTTTCTTTTCTAAATATAGCTTACTGCGTGACATCAGCCTATTTATAATTCTATACATTTAATACTATTTAAAAGAAAGAAGGCCAAGAAAGAAAAAAACAAAACAAAAAAAGAACCTTGCCTAAAATATAGGCCCCAAACATCTTTTTTTTCCCGTGGGGATAATAATCGTATTCGTTTATTTGCATGCGATTGTCATTTACGTTCGGTTAAGTCTTCTTGATTTTTAGAGGGTGACATTCCGTAAAATGAACCTGAAAATGGCATTAAAACCTAGGATGTCTGTCAAAGACCACCGGTGTATCAAAGAGGAGAAAACTGCGGTGTTCTGGGGCATGTCAGTTCATCGTACAAGCAAAGCGTAGTTGCCAGATTTCGAAACCTGACGTCCTGTCCTCCGTTCTCAAAACCCCGCGTTCAAAACCAGACCGGCCACGGTATAGATGAGGCATGCGATTAGAGATCACTACGGCAGCACAGTGGAAGTAATCCGTGCCGAAGAAAGTGCCAAAAAAAAAAAAAAAAAGGAGACGCGCACCAGTCAACGTTTGCTCGCATGCATGTCACCCGCGCGACCTCCATCCCGGCGGTCGTCGGGACGCTGATGCGGCGCTGCAAGACGCCGGTGCATGCAACTCCGCTCTTGCTGCAGCGTGCTCTTTCTTTGGACGCTTATATACCGCGAGAGTCTTGCAGAGCTCGCAGTCGCGATGTGTAGTTAATCTTTGCAATGGGCATTCTTTTTTTTGCAATGCGTATACTGTTTCGGTTGCTGCACCAACCCGTCAGGGACGTATTCGGGGCGATGCACGACACCTCCCTGCCGTTCTCATCTTGTACGCGACTAGGGGTGTTTTTGTTTTAGGGCGTCGTAACGTCCCGCGAACATCCTGCGGACGTCTGTAAGACCCTGCGATTCTGTACGGGAAGTGTTCCACCCCCTGTGGAGGCCATTGTGACCTTCTGCACCGTTCCTCCGACCCACACACACACACACACACACACACACCTCCCATTCATTGTAGATAGTTTGCTGCCGATTGTTCTGTTTGTCCTCGATCGTGTACATAGTGTACATTTGGTTTTCACGCCTTGAGACGATATGCGACAACGCATTGACTGCACTCGCTGTTTTTCCTTTTTTTTTTTTTTCAATCCCATTTTTTTAGACTGTTTTTGCTTGTTCGTTTGTTGGCTTGTTTGTTGGGAAAAACGCGCTCTGTTGTTGAAGATTTTGAGGAAGAAGAAAAAGAAACGATCGAACCAATGTTTGGAGCCTGCGTTCGACATGCGCATTGTGCAATTGCGGATGTTTGTCGCTGACACTCGCAAGAAACGAAATGGCACGGTCTATTTCAGCTTTTCGTGCACGAATCGAAATTCTCAGAAGGTATTTGCTGTCGCAACCGATGCTCTTAAATTCTTGGTTTTTAACTAAATGCAACTCGGAGGACGTTTCACCGAAACCTTCGAAACATTCGATGCAGTGCAGGTGCGATATGCGAACCGGTGGAGGGTTCCCATGTTAGTCTATTGCTTTAAAGTTTAAAATAACACAACCGAACCCTGCGGAGCTTGGTAACCATAGGTGAACGCCGTTGTGGAAGAGATGTTCCTGCTCCACCTGTCCCTTAGTAGAGACCACGTGACACGAAGCGAAAAATGGCCCTACCCTGCGTGTCTGCATAGTAGTCAGCGACTAAAGCATGATGTCACAATCACTCGGATGTGCTGCGTTGTTACCGAGAGAGAGAGAAAGAATTGCAATTTGTTAGCCACCATGTTGTTCCCTCTTGCTCACGAAAACGAAAGGAGCGTAAGCGACAGTGCAAATATAGGGTGGCTACGGTGGATTGTGCGCTGTAAAAGGAGTTGGAAATCTCGGCGTCTGCGCATAGAAAGACTCAAACCTTCACCGAATGTGCAATTGGGTGGTACGCTTTACCTTGTGAAATTTGAAGGCGTAGTGCCTCTGTAAAAATTCGAGAGCAACGAACCTGCGAAAAGTCAACAGTGGACGTGTTTGTAGACTGGCCGGGTTAGCGATTTTTATTTTATTTTATTTTATTTATTTATTACACACTGCAGACCTAGTGGATGGTTTAGGCAGGTAGAGCACAGAGGGAACTGCGAAAACAAGCAAAACATTAAAATGAAATGTGTGTGCAACTTGTGCTGCCACCTCTCGATAGGCGCAGCGAGCAGACGACGCACTCTGTTGTCTGCTTGCTGCGCCTATCGGGAGATGGCGCCACGAGTTACATTCAGTAACCGCGAAGGCGTTCGCCTATGACTTCGTCAAGTTTGTTGGTCTCGGTCTCATTTCTTGCGGAAAGAAAACTCCACTTTGAAGTTTCGCAAGGTAAAAAACTAACTACCTCAATGCACATTCGGAGGACAAGTTTGAGCTCTCTCTGAAGAGGCACCGACTTTTTCCGCCTCGTTGTGCAGCGTAAGATCCACGGTAGCCACCCTTTATATATATATTATATATATGCGTGTTTTTGCGAGTTGTTTCCAATTTCCGTGTTCTTTTTCTACGACCCAGTTGATGGGGGCCAAGGGCGCGCTGTTGACGCCGAGTTCACGTTGACGCGTTGCAGTGCAAGTGTTGGAACGACTGTTAATTTTTTTTTTTCTGTGGTAGAATTTAGGAGCTTCGTTTTCCGGCTTTTTACTCTATTAAACGTGGAAATGTACAGGCTGTCTCTGGCACATGTTCCCGCGTAAAACGGATCGCATAGGTGGGCAGACTGAAAGGAGTTGCGTCATGGAGAGGTTCACTCACTGCAGCCAAAATCTGATTCTTGTCAAATTCACAATTAAAACGAAAAAAAAAAAAATAGTTTCAGGTATTGACTTGTCACAGCTTTCTGATGGAACAGGCTGGTGGTTATAGCGGCGATCACAGGTGGCGCCAAAGGTCGATTCTTGAGGTCCCCACGTCTGGCAACAGTGCAATTCATCGACCGGTCCGCCATTTTCAAGGTAGCATTGGCGTTTTTGGGTGCCATATTCTGTGCCGCTCTAAAAGTTGGGCCAGCAAAACTCCCACTATAAATGGCTCCGATTCGGCGTGGTGTCGAATTTCTCGCACAAGTTGCAAAGCAGTCAGCGTAGCTCTGCGATCTGTTTTACGATGGAACAATGGACTCTAATGCTCGCTGTATATTTCGGCGCAGCGTAACAGCTCCACAATGTATAGTTTTTTTTGTTTTTTTTTTTGCGAAGTTTTGTGTTTTGAGTGCTCGCGATCGATCGCTAGTTCGGTTCAACCTTAGTGTCACCGATTACGAAAAATAAGTCGTTCTTACTTAAGTTTTGGTATTGTGAAGAGACTCGTATAATGGCCGGACCAAATGTAGAATCTTGTTTTTAACTATTTTAACTTTTTTTTTTTTTACACGCGGAATGAAGTTTTACGAAGATTGTGCAGTGTGTGAAAAAAGGGTGTTTTGCGAGTTCTTTTTTTTTTATTATCGAGTGCGTCCCCCAGGTTGGGGTTGGATGACGTCTGTGAGGCAATTGTTATCGTGGAGAGTTTTCCATATACACCTGGAAAAAAGAGCCAATAAAACGTGCATATTTTCATTGATAGAACACATGGCCTCCGTTCACTTCTTTCGCTGCTGGACCTCGTGCCGTCGCATACGTGTACTGTCATTACTGGGAAGGTATGCTAACACGCGAGTTGACTGCTTTTTTTCTTATCGAAAGTTGCGCATAATTTAAGGTGCAGATGAAACGTGCCAGGGGATAATATAGACCTGGATGGATGGCTGAATGCATACGCCTGAACCACCGAGGCGTCCTCAGTCACACTAGGCTCGTACTATTTGTACGAAAGACACGGTGTTTGCTGCGGGCAGGATGACAAACAGTTATCTGCGGCGGACACACCTCAGTCATGTTCCACGGATGTTTGTTTCATACGTGAGCACGCCTGCAGACAGTTTTTGTATGATTAATGGGGTGAACTTTCGAATCTGGCCCGTGACCCGCCTTCAAAAAGGGGACCCTCCGTCGTACAAGGAAGAAACACGAAGACTCTTTTGTGATGTAGTGGCAGTGTGACCGCGGCTTGGAATCGGGCGGCGGCAAGCGCCACCTAGCCAGTTTCAATGCGAAAGCATTAACTGTCCCATGGAGCGAGCCGACGTCATCAGCCGCGCCAAACGGCAGATAAATTCCCGAAGCCGCGATCTGAGGCATCCCAGCTTTTAAATCACGTAGAAAGCCACGCAAAACGGCAGTGATATGAAGCAGCCGCGCGTCAGTTTCAATTAGCGCCACCCGATGGCGCTGCGTGCCCGCGCCGGTGCAGAAAAGGCCGAGGCGCCCACTGATCCTCTCGGCGCCTCGGCCGTTTCTGCGCGGGCACGCAGCACCGAGAGGATCAGAAGCGGCCGCAGTGCGAAGAACGGCATTCATGCTTTCGCCTTCACAACTCATAAGAAGTGCTTAGGTGTATTTTTTACTTCTACAGTTATTAACCTTTTTCTAATGTACAAAGGTGTATAGCCAAGCATTTTAATATCCATACTGGTAAAAAGAAAAAAAAAACACGATTTGTGTGACGGAAGCGCGTCTTCGCAACCGATTGTGTGCACTTTTCACCGAACGAATCGACGGGAAAAATAATATTTATTCCTTCCCGAACTTGTGCCACCATGCCGGATAACTTCTGCTGCGCTATCTCCACTTTTCCAAAATATCGATTTTAACGTTGAAAGAATTAGCAGCTTGTGCTTTTTATATTACTTATCTCTATACCAGTGAGAGAGAACGTGCCGCCTTCCCCCAAAATACTGCAATTCCTCCGCGTAATCGCAAAAAAAAACAAAACATAAACGCATTTTGTTTTAATTTGCGGTTGCGTGTGGCGATTATGGGAACATGCAGGGTGTGACGTCGTTAGGAGTACAATATTTTTCGTGACGCCACCCATTTTTTTCCGTTGCGTCTTCGTCTGCTTTTGTCTCGATCGCTTGCCGCGATCTTTAACGACGCGGCTACGGTGTTGAGAAGTCGACAATTGCGTAGGAAGAACTCGGGGCCCTAGACAAGCGGTGGCAATCAGTTCATCGAGCGACGTTGCATCGACACACGACGTTTCATCAACAGATTGTTTAATCAACAAATCGTTTTATCGACAGCTCAGATTCGCTTTTTTCTGTTATAAACTGCATGAGACTGTCGCCGCGAAGCGGCGTGTACGGGTCGGTCAGGTGGGTTAACATTTTTGTAATGAGCCGCCGCAATATCGCCGCGAAATGGCGTGAACGCAGGTGGGGAGGCGGTGTGTCAACGCGCACCCGACTGGTACGCGCGTGGCGAATTGTCCCTACAGCGTGCAGTTCGCGTAACGAGTGTCGATGAAACGTTCATGTCGACGGAACGTGTGTCCATGAAGCGTGTGTCCATGAAAAGTTCACGAAACGAGTTTTGACGAAATGATAGGGACCCCTAAACAAAGCACCTACCACTCCCAGTGGCGTCACTGAGCGCTTACGCCAAATACTGGTGTAAGAGTCGACCCAACGCTTTAATTTGGTTAATTAAAAAAAAAATAAAGTGCACGAAGAAAAGTTGTTTTCGGTTCCCCATTTTGCAGTGAACATTAACCTCACGTCTAATTGGCCAATGTCCAATACTCGTTGCACCGTCCCTTAAAAAAGAAAAGAAAAAAGGAGTTAACTATATATTATTAGTACTAAGGATGTCATGAACCTACTGACATTCAAGTTCTACCAGATTCGACTTGTTTAAAGGGCAACTCCGGCCAAAACTCAAAATGAAATAAATTACTGGTATCGCTCTATAGTGACACAAAGTACGACCCCAGCCAAAATATTACGTCAGGGGGACGCCGCATTCTCAACTAATGCTGCCAACAAAAATGCGTCCCGCCGCGATGCCGCTGCTCCTTAGCGGGCGGCCAGCGGGACGTTGCCGATCGCTAAAGCAACGTTGGGCCGTGACGTCAAGATCGTTCTCTTTTTTTCCTCTGGTCCGGACGGGCGCACTCGCTGCGCGGTCGAGCAGTGTAAAGTGCGCTTCTTTGAGCCGCTACCACCGCTACTTCGGCTTGTGATTGGCGTGTTTAGCCGTTGCTTTTATCTGTAGCCCGTGTAGCTTCGGTATAGCCTTTTGTTTCTTTGCTTGTGAGGACTCCAAGACTCGTTTGAGCGAGCAACTCGGTGCGCCCAAGACTGCCTAGCTGTTCCTCGAAAGATGTTGAGTACAACTTGTAGCGCTGTGGGCTGCTCAAACAACCCGCTGCGCAACCCGGAGGTGCTTTTTCACAAGTTTCCAACGGACCGGAAATCGGAGAAGGTATGGGTGAACGCTGTTCGACGAGTGGACTTTGGAAAGCCTTGGACGCCAAGTACGGCATCGAACGAGTTCACTCGTTTTCCAATCACTAGCTTTTGGGTATACAAGCGACGAGTACGGCAGAGCGCACGTACGGCGGCTGCCGCCGAGTACGGCACCGAACGAGTTCACGGGTTTTCCAGTCGCTAGCTTTTGGGTATACGCACTAACTCTTGCTAAATATGCTGGATAACTACCACGTATACAGAATTAAAACAAATCAGCTTACCTTCTATCTTTAGACGGCTAGCGCAACAGCGGTAGGTGCCGCTTGGCCTGCGTATTCGTTGAACGAGAACGATCCCGACGTCACGTCCACATAGCGGCAGATTTCCAGTGTTGCCGGGGCCTCGAGCGGCTAGTTTCGGTTTTGTCGGCCGCGCCCCAAGCAAAACTTTGAGGCGTCGATGTCTTTAAAACTATGCACAATAACGAGAAAAAAATTACACCTTGTAATTCAGGGACGCTGACTGCACTAAAAACAGTCATAATCCCAAAATCGAAAGTATGGACCGGAGTTGCCCTTTAAGCTTTTAAAGGGGACCTTCGCCGATCTTTTTACAGTCTTCGATTTGGCTGGAAATTGGCAGACCGCATCAATAACCCTTTCTCAACTGATAGGGAAGATATTTTATAAAAATAAAAGTTTTTCCGTGAAGTTATTGAATTTTCAAGTTACGCCGGCCTCGAGGCGACTTTCTACAACAATGAAAACTCCCTACGAGCGACCCGGGCAGCCGCGAAGCGGCTTTCCGGGCGCGGCGATCGAGATTATTTTACTAGAATGGAAAGTTGGGCTAGTTGGTATGAATCCATATTGAAAAACAGCGCGAAAACCACACGGACAAAGAGAAGAGAACACACAGGACGAGGCGCTGATTATCAACTATTAGCGACGTGAGCGATCAAAAGCGTCGCTGTGGTCGGCCCACCACAATTGGCTGAATGCTGACAATGACGTCAGCAAAGGATTTCTCATCGACGCAAATAAGAGGAATGTAAGAGCTTCAATTTTGACCGTGTTGGCAGTGTTGGTTTGAGAGCGCTATAATTTCAGGCTTCCACCATGCTCATTACAAACACCATCGAACTTGTTGTTCACAAGGTAATGACGTCACGAAAGGTAACCAAACGAGGGCGCCACCGAAACATCTCGCCGCTAATATATTCAGAAGACACACAGAGAAATTCACGCGAGGACTGCTTCTTCTTTCTCTCTTCCACCAGTCATTCGCCATTAAGAGCGCAACATTATAAGTCATATAAAATTAAAACACACCAGCACATTAAAACACACCAGCACAAGTATCAGTCATCGCGTCTTCTTCCTCCTTTCTTCTTTCTTCGTTCTTCAATCTCGATCTTCTCTAGTCAACCCATGTCCAAAAAAATCATCTCACTGTCCACTATACTTCGTTTCACCTTATATCTGCGAGCGAAGCCAAAGCTATACTCTGTTTCATACTTAGCGTGCAACGCTGTCAAAGCTACTGGCGCGAGCGCGTGGCTTCATCTACGGTTTTGTTTGCGCGAGAACGCGTGCAAATGATCAACGAGATCAAGCCCCAAGTTCGCGCCAGTAGCTTTGATGGCGTTGCACGCTAAGTAAGACGTTTGCGTTTCTCCCCAGCTCGCGCGCTCGAGCAAGGCCTGAACGCACGGAGCTTTCGTGCTCGCGCTTCCAGCATTGCCTACGCTCGCACATAAGGTGAAACGAAGTATAGGTTAATGGATGGTTGGCTCACGCACCCGGGTTTTCGTTTTGCTATATGGTATGCTTCTACTAACTCCCTCGATAGCTGATCTTTGTGTTTAAACAGCACGTTTGTGTCACTAAACCTTGGCTCACATCCACATTCACGGCAGTGGACTGCTAAATGAGAGTACGCGCTACCTTTTAATGAACTGTGGTGTTCGCGCAGACGGATGTTTAGGCAACGCCCCGTCTGACCTATATAGGAATGACCGCATGAGAAAGGTATTACATAAACGGTCCCCTGTGCACATGACACGAACTTCATGCCATGCTTGACGCGACATCCAAAACTTTCTGGCTTACTTTTCCTGACAGCACGCTTCTTAACCACGTTTATAATCCTGCTCAGTTTGTTACGCGCTGAAAAAATTACGTTGACCCCATACCTCGAAGCGATTCCCTTTAACCCGTGTGAAAGACGATGGATATAAGAATAACGGCGACGTCCTTTTTGTCGATCTTGGCTTTTTCGTTGTCAGGTTTTCTGGAATCAACCTTGATGTATCGAATCACTTTGTCACAAGCTGAAGTAATAACTGAATCAGGAAAATTAGAGTTTCTGAGTCTAGCGACCAGAGCTGAGAAGCTTTCTTTCATCTTGTGAAAACAGGTTTTTGTCAACGCTGACTGTAAGCAAGAATACGCAATACCATTTTTTACGAGCTTTGAGTGTGCCGAACGATATAGTCTAGTAATTTCTTTGTGGATCTGGGGTGGTGCATTCAGCACACATGATCTTCTTTCACGTCGACTAGGAAATCTAAAAACTGGATTTTGTACTCCTTAGGAGTCTCGGAGGTGAAGCGAAGTCCTAACCCTTCCTCTGCGAACGTCTTTAACACTTCACTCATTGTTCTAATAAAATCTTTTTTCTCTACGAAAACCAAGTAATCGTCTACATATCGGACAACGTTTTTGGTGTTTTTCGCTAGCCTCGCAAGGGCCCTATCAACTTTACCTAGAAAAATACTGCTCAGCATAGGTGCCACTCTTGAACCTATACATACACCTGACTTTTGTGCATATACGTTATCCTGCCAATCGATAAACGTGGATTTTAGATACATAGACAAAAGCTCAAGGAACCCTTCTACTGAGACTCCACTTTTGGTCCTAAACCTCGTTTCATCGTTGCGTTCACAAATACATTCTTTAACGCTTTTCATGAGCTCATCATGGGGCATAGATAGGGTTCGGAGTTTTCGGTTTAAACCGATAAAAACCGATAAACGTACGTCGAATCCATTTCCGGAAATTCGGTTTTAACCGAAAAAGGTTAGTTTTTAGGTTCGGCGTTTTCGGTTTAAACCGGTAAAAACCGATAAAAGTAAGCCGAATCCACACTCTAAAATTCTGTTTTAACCGAAAATGGTAAGTTTTTAAGGGTCGCGTCGAGATGGGCGGGGGGAGGGGCAGGGGAGAGAGGGCGTTGCAAGGTTCCACATTGTGTGACCTCTTCGCGAGTGCCCTCTTCCAAGGTTCAACATACAACAAAAGAGGTCTTGGGTTGTCCCTCGCGGGACATCTGTGCCTTTTCTGTGATCGGGCTTAATGTGTCAAGTTCCTGGTCCATAAAAAAAAGTTAGGGTGTGGGCTAGTATAAGGTTTTTAGCTTCATGCAAGATCTGCAGCCAGAGTTTAGTGAGTACACGAAATATGCTGTGCTTCAAAATTTCGCACCGTGTCTCTTTTGGTGGTCAGATTTGGTTGATTGGCCGATTTGGGATCGGGCAGCGTTTCATCTCCTCAGCCTGTCAGTGTCCAGTGTTAACGTTGAGAGGGCATTCTCGAAGCCCAGGGTCATTAACAGGAAAGAATGAGCGTGGATTAACGAGGAGAACCTGGGAAGTACATGTGTGTTTACTATAATAAGATCACGTAATCCTGATGTACAGAATGTGAAGTTCCATGTTTTTGGGGCACTGACTTGTTTGTACTTCTGCAATTTTTTTTTTTTTACAGTTGCACAAATTTGCCGAATAAAGTCGCTGTTTTTTTTTGTTTTTTTTTGTTTTCAATGCATTTGTGCCATTATTTTTTGAGGGATCACAAATATCAGAGTTACAAGGACCATCTGATCCGGTGTCCGATGGTGTTTCTTTCATATTAACCGAAAAAAACGGTAAAACTTTGTGGGCATAAATATACACCGAAAAAAACCGAAAATTGAATCTTAAAATAAACACCGAAAAAAGTACGCCGAAATTTCGAATAAATAAAAACCGAAAACGCGGAACCCTAGGCATAGAGTAATACAAATCTTCGACATCTATGCTAAATGCGCTACATCCCTCTGGATTAAGAGTTTTATAACAGACAATGAGTTTGGAATGTTAAATGGGTCATCGATTTGCAGTGAGTCGAGGCGAGCTTGCAGATATCCTGAAACTGCCCTGAGCCAGGAATCTCGCTCCGACACTACTGTGCGAAATGGTATTTCTGGTTTATGCGTCTTTGCGGTAAAAAATACCTCTAACATAAGGTTTTTCTCTTTCTTGGCTTCCGCTAAGACCTTTCCCAGGTTTAAGCTACTTAGAAGCTTTAAAGGGGTGGTGCAAAGAAAATAGATATAAACAGTCTTAATTTTATAAAATTGATGAGATCTCAAAGATCCCAAATCCCAAATATCACGGCGAAAAATTACGTCCACATTTTATAAACAGTGTTTGAAAATAGTGTTTCTTGGGGTGCCTGGAACGACTATGCGACACCGTTGCCCAGCATGAGCAACAAAACGTCACAATAAGACCTGTGTAAGGTTGAGGATCTACTGTACTCTATATTGTGTTCCAATAATAAAAAGTAAGTTATGAAAATAGTGAGGAAGTTACTGGCGTTCTAAAACTAATTCGGAAGTACTATATCACATGATTGCAGGCAAGTTTCGTTTTCTAACACATTCGAGACTTCCGTCGTCCGGCAACCATAGCAACGTCGGCTCCTCCCCGCTCCTGTCGCCCCGTCGTCTGCTCGCCGCTGCGCTTTTTCTGTGCGCGGCAAGTTTAGGTTTATTAACGTCGAAGTTTGGGACTAGTTGATAAGTAGACTTGATAAAAACAAAACAGCGCAAAGACAAAGACGAAGTAGAAGAAACCACAAGACACAGCGCAGCGCTGTGTCCTGTGGTTTCTTCTACTTCGTCCTTGTCTTTGCGCTGTTTTGTTTTTATCAAGTTTAGGTTGTTGTGTGTGCTTGGCGTCATTGGCGTCTGTTGTGTGCGCGCTACAGCCCTCGCCATGCCGACCGTGTGTCTTGTGAGAGAGTGCAGCACGAGGTATGGTAAAACGAACGACATTCGGTTGCATAAGTTACCGGACGATCCACAGCGAAGAGCGGCCTGGCTTCGAGCCATTGACTGCGAACCTCGCTGCTCAGAGCTCGCCCCGTCTTCGCTGTCGGTGTCGCCGTCGGATGGTGAGCGGTCTCGTACTCCTCGGAGGGGGGTGTCCGCATAAGGCAGAAAGCCGAGAAGTTTGCTTCGCTCGATTAATCGACGCTGAAGCTAGGGGAGGGCAAGCCGATCGGACATCTTGCATCTGAGGAACGTATCTGGTTCGCCTTTGACTTCTACGCGTGACGTCAGAAAGTAAAACTTTCCGATTGGCTGTCTTGATGTGACGTAGCCGTAGAATTGAGAGGGAAGCTTCCCGGGAAACCGAAATTGTCGTTTTACGCTAATAAATTAATCCGGACGATAAAACGAATGCGCGTGGGTTACCTAATAGAGGACCGGCAATCAAAATATCGCACATGCGCATAATTTTTGAAAAACGTTTCACGACCCCTTTAAGGCTTGAGCTTTAACCTTTGCTGGCTGTTCCGTGACCTGCCTAAAGTTCTTTTGTACAGCTGCGTCAACCTTCTCATTAAAATTACCTTCCGGCAGAATAACAAGAAAGCCCTCTTTGTCGGACAACAGAATACGTAACCCATTACCTGTCAGATAACCGATAACCGGCTCTAAATTTCTGCTTCTAGGGGGCTTCCCTTCGTTTTTTGACAAAATCGCCACGCACTCCACGATGCATCTAGGCCTTTGTTCCTCCGCTACCCGCCCTGACCCTGACCGTGATAAAACTAGTTTATCTACCCGTTCCAACCCCGGCTCAAAGCAAAACTTCGGTCCTTTTTTTAAGAGATCTTGGTGCACCTCTGGAACCGACTGCTCTCCAGGGATCAATATCTTGCCTTCTTTACTGGGTAAATTGTGTATTTCCGTTTAGTTTATACGCCTGTCATTACACCTTGATATTTGGCTTGGTGGTTGCCGAGTTCTTTTAATATTCATTTTAGCCCGATCTTTATCTAATTTGCCATCTGGCCTACACGAATGCAGTTCATTCCATTCCATATATTTCAAAGTTTACTAAAATCACAGTCTACGTGTGTCAGGTCACAGCCATAGTTATTATAATGCACGCTAGAGGCTCAACTGGACGCTAGTGTGCTGTGCCAAATTAAAGCAAACAGCAACCAGTCAAAAATTGACTTCCGGTAATGCATTTCTATGGGAAAAAGTGAGTGCATTTTCTTCTTGCGCTCGATTATAAGAGCAAATATCTCGAATAATTCGTACGTACTAGTCGGAAGATTCCTCAGTCCGGCAGACAAAATAACTGTTCAGTTACGGCATTTTTCTTTCCAATTCGTGGCATTAAAAACGGTGCTAAAACGGCTTCTTGCGTGCATTTATGTGCATTGCCGGACACTATTAGCGCGAACACAACATCAGCGCTTTTCAGCATGGGGGATATACGCGCCGAACGAACGGACATGTGGAAAACTAAGAGAGACGTCAAGAACTGCGCAGTAACGCTAGATCATTAACTCTCTGTGCATGTACGATCAAAATAAATTGAAGGCTTCGTAGTATTGTCCGATTTTCAATAAGTACTGCTTTATTGCATCTGCAACATCACCCGCAAGCTCGAAATCTTTGAGAACAAGTGCCTCATAAAAGCTGCCCGGCATAGAAAATAATTAAAAGAGACACCTTTCATAGCCCACATACTTCATTCTTCACGTACTTTGAATGTTTTTAACCGCTCGTAAACCTTATAAAAATGATCACTGAGTTTCAATTGAGTTTCTAATGTATTCCTATGGAGTCAATTGAAAGTCAATTTAAACTCAACATCTAATGAGTTTGGTCATAAGAAACTGAATATCGATTATATTGAATTTACTTTTTAGGAATACAATTGAGTTTAATCATAAGAAAGTCAATATCGATTCTATTAAATTTACTCATTAAGAATGCAATTGTGTTTGCTAGATGTGAATTCAATATTTCTTCATTCTAATATACTCATTAGATATGCAAACAGTTTTATCCACGAGCTCAATATCGATCATTTTGAATTTGCTAATTACCATTGCAAATGAGTTTCAATATTAAGATGCACGACGGGGTCATTTTCATAAGTGACAGAACTGGCATATTAGCAATATATAAGCGTCACCGGAATGCTGGCGAGCCTTGAACACACTCTACATTCCTTTCGATTGTTTGAAATCGTCGCTCGCTTTCACTCACCTGTTGTGGAATAAAGGTTTGGGCCTGAAATTAGTGATGCAACAGTATCAATAAAATTACTATCGATACTATCGATAGTTTTTCCAAAACTATCGATAGTGTCGAAAAACTATCGATAGCCGACTATCGATAGTACTATCAATGGTTTTTCGATAGTCGACTATCAATGTACTATCGATAGTTTTTCGATTGTCGACTATCGACAGTCAGATTTCTGGCGACTATCGATACTACCGATAGTACTATCGATAGTTTTGCACCACAAGAGCGAACATAGTCGCTGCACCGCCACCTCGCCTCCGTTTCTCCTCTCTTCGCTCAAACTCCCGTCTTCGTCATCACTGAAAGCTGAACCAAAGGTTGGCGTGGTAAGTGCTTGGGCTAGTTGGTGTCCCATTTGAAAAAATAAAGCGAGAAAAAGAAGAGGCAGCGACGCAAACTACTAGTGTCGCAAAACTATCGATAGTATAAACCGTCGACAGTACTATCGATAGTTTTCCCATAGTCGATTAACAATAATTTTCCGATAGTCGACTATCGATAGTACTATTCATAGCTTTTTGATAGTCGACTATCGATAGTACTATTGATAGTTATTCGATAGTCGATTATCGATAGTACTATCGATAGTTTTTTGATAGTTTTCCGATAGTCGACTATCGATAGTACTATCGATTGTTTTTCGATAGTCGACTATCGATAGTACTATCGATTGTTTTTCGATAGTCGACTATCGATAGTACTATCGATAGTTTTTTTACTATCGATAGTCAGATTTCTGGCGACTATCGATACTATCGATAGTACTATCGATAGTTTTGCACCACTACCTGAAATACAGCGGGGTGGTTTCATTTCATTTCAAACAAAGGGGGGGGGGGGGGGGGTAGCAATGCTTTTTAAAAATATTGTAAGTAAGCTGTTCAAGAGAAATAAAATCGGAAGTGCCATGGGGTGAAACACGTCAAAAACACAATTTGAATATCTATTGAGTTTGCTTATTTGTTATAAATTAATAAACTTACTTGTACTGATAATATATTGTTATGTGAAAGATAAAAATGCGGACCATGTTAAAACGTTTTTAAACCGTATGGTGTCATTTTTTTATTAAAAATCGTAAACCTTTTACTTCGAGACCTTTTGCATGAAATTCGGATTGCTGTAGCAGACTAACATTTAACACCAGTGATGATAGACTATCGACGCGTAGCTATTAACATCAGCTATCTGACCATTGTGCGTTTCATGTCAGTGATATTTACAAATAAATTTATATTTGACTCAGAATTCATTAAAAACCTTAAATTTTCATATATTTAAATTCGATTTTTGCGAAAAGGTATTTTTTTATTTTGTTCAATATTTTCTTCATAGATTGTCACTAATACGGATAACAACGTGGCAAACTTAATGGTTGCCCTTTTTTGTTGTATTCTTGGGAATAAGCCCATTTTAGGCCACTACTTAAATCGAGGCTCCAATATATATTTGCTTCACCACAACGTCAGCGGAGCCCTCAATAAGATCTTCCATTTTGCCGGGGTCTCCTCTACCCTCTCCCCTTCATACAGCAATTTGTCATGGGCGCCCCCCCCCCCTCCCCCACCCCCGAAACAAAATCCTGTGGCTACGTGCCTGATATAACTAAAACTATAAAATGACGCCGCTGTCTCCATTCGCGACACCCTTCCTCCCTTCCTCCCTCCCTCCCCCCCCCCCCCCCCCCCCCAGACACACACACACGAGCTCGGAGTCAAAGTTCTGCTTCCCCCAGATCACCATTGTTTCAATTTATCGCAGATTGAACCTCAAAACGAGGAATAATGCTCTTTCGAACTCAAGTAGTGGTATATCTTGTTAGCCCTGTAACAGATGACCGATACTGTGGGTTCACCCTGAGTTTAGCCATTCGGAGCACACAGCCAGGCTGCTTGAATAACATTGTTTATTTATATTCATAACGGGCGTTGGTGTGCTGGCTCACGATGGCAGTCGTCTTGCAGGCTGGGCAGGCGATGAGCGGTCCCGTCGTTCGCTGCTGACTGGCAGGTGTCCCCAGCAGGTCTTCTCTCCGTGTTTCTTGACTGCCGTTATTCTTTCTGGAGGTCTCCGCGTATTCGACACCTCGGCCCTTCTCGTTCTTCTGTGCTCTGCTGTCCCAGTCTTCTCTTCATCTCAAGAAAAAGAAGGCCTCGTTGTTTAGTTCTCCCCTTCCCCCGCGTTTTCTCTCGGGAGACGCGTTGCGCCGATGTATACCTTTGGACTCCAAGCTGCGGTCGTTCGGCAGGAAACGGGAACCCGATCTTCCATTGAAGGCCACGAGGCCAGGGCGGCGACACCAAATCTCAAGGGCTCGGTGGCGCCGCCCTGTTAATCTGTGCGCCACTTGTGGCTGACCGTAGAGGTTGAATTCCATTTTTATAAAACGTGTGCGTGCGCAGCAAAAACGACGACGAAAGGAGGACAGGACACAAACGAGGCGCCCCACCAACTTGCCCAAACAGCCACTCTTCTTAAGTTGAATTCCAGCCGATGATGATGATGTAAACTTTTATTTGAATATGGAAATATCCGAAGATGGGTGGGGCCTCCTAGTCCAGGGCTCCAGTGCTGGCCGCTGGTGCTTTGGCCCGCTCAACCAGACTACGCTAGTCGGTACAGCCGAGTCTACCAGTCTACTCGGCCCAGCTGAATCATCAAAGCCGCTATGACATTGCATTGATGCAGCAAAACGAATTACTATGGTGACGGATCACTTGTCCATTGGGAGATAAAGAATTACGGGAACTATGTGCTGTTGGACAGTGAGTTGAGATTTCTCAAAACGTGGACTGAGGGGGGGGGGGGGGTCAAATGCTTAGTATTGTTTAAAAGAATGCACAGTTTTCTTCTATTCCTGACCCGAGTCCTTTGTCGCTTACCCTACAGCGTTCACAAAAATCCACATGTGCACTACTGAAGTCGTTGAGCACCACATATGCATAAAAGTTGAGAAAGTTCAGTTGACTCCAGATTCACGCTTCATTATCGTGCTTCCGGACGTGTGAAAAACGAATGCCCTTCCGAGCCGGCACGCAGTCCCACTCTTCTTTCTTAATTTTCGGAACACAGTCACTTCTTCCTCGCTCAAGTTTAAAAGTGCCACGTTTCTCACACGCATTCCAACCTTGTCCACGAAGTCAATTTATGTCCGGATTGCCGCATCGTTCTGCGAACGGAGGTTGTGCACTGTCGCGTGATGTTTCAACACGCCCCCAACTCCATCGCGAGAATTCTCGCCATGTCCGGAGTTAGAAAATAGCCACTTCCCCTGAAGATGACATGCTCGTTGGAACTCGTAGAGTTGAAATTCATTTTTAAAATGAGCAGGTGCCCCGTCGGAAACATACGTGATTGACGCGCATACATTGGAACGTGCTCCTCCAGCCAGTCCTCGATACGTCTCAGAGCCAGTAGTGCGTGGGGGTGTCGTGGCACAAGTCTTCACTGGGCGCGTTAAGTCGGCGCTCCTTGACTTCTACTCGGACGCTCCGAGTTTCATACTCCGAGCGCAGCAACTAAACGGCGCATGGCGTACAGGAGCGCGACACACCGAAACTATCGACGAACCGAACGAACTCCTTCCGACCGCACGGTTAAGACGAACCCGGCATCTTTTTTATACGGGTGGCAGAAGCCGCAATTATTTCGGAGATATATATTAATTAAGGCCTGTGTGGAGCGGCAAGGTGTATAAAGTAAAAGAGACGGCGACGTCATGAAGTTTCTACGAACGTTTTAGTATTCCTGAAAGGTTTGAAGACTCGCTTCGAGCGCATATCTGGAATGTTACCTTGGCCGATCTATCTATTGACCATGCATGCCGTTCAGATTTAAATTAAAGGCAACATTCTTGAACCCGCTTGTCGACGCAGGAAACCCTTAATGTTGTCAGATATTTTGTGGTTTCGTCTAGCAGCGCGAGAAGGAAGCCGTCGATGTGCTTCGCCGATACCGACACATCGTCGTTCAATAGATAGCACGTCAATTCGTTTTCAGGCGAGATGCATGAAGAAACCTTTTGCCCAACGCTAACTGATGTTTTGACTTTACAATCAAAGTATCTTGATTCCCTGCACGCTAAGCATTCTAATAAGGACAGCGGTCCGACGGTCTTCTCATCTCGACAACGTTTCTGTCGCTGTGCTGTCGGCACGCTACCGTTTGATAGATGAATTCGTTTTCAGGCGAGATGTATGAACAAACCTTTCCCGCAACGCTAACTGATGTTTCGGCTTTCCGATCTAAGTAGCTTTATTCGCTGCGGCTGAGCTAAGCATTTTAAAAAACGGCAGCGGTCTGTCTTTTCACCACGACAACTTTTCTGTCGCCTTGCTATCGGCACGCTCGGTCGATCGATCAATTCGTTTTCAGGCAAGACGCATGAACAAACCTTTTACTCGACGCTAACTGATATTTCGACTTTCCAATCAAAGTATCTTTCTTCGCCGGGCTAAGCATTCAAAAAGGGGCAGCGGTCCGAGTGTCTCCTCATCTTGACAACTTTTCTGTTGCTGTGCTATCGGCACGGTATACCGTTTGATAGATGAATTCGTTTTCAGGCGAGATGCACGAACAAACCTAATCCGGAACGCTAATTGCTGTCTTGGCTTTCAAATCAAATCGTTTTCACCTTCTGAATTAAGCGCGAATCGACTGAAAAGGGGCAGCGGTCCGGCTGCACCCTTCGTCTCGATCGTCTTAACAACAGTGCAGCCATCTTGTTTGTGGACGTGACGTCACGGAGTGCGAAGAAGTCACTCGCGCTCCGATCGGTGCACGATGAGCGCGCTCGAGTGCCAGTCTCCGGCGGAACTCGTGTCCGTTTAGGAGCACCAAATTCTCGCGCTCCGGAGCACGGACTTAACGCGCCACTGACGACGTCGAAACATCTGGGACCTTGGAATGTTGACGCGACAGACGGGAATAAAGATATCTGATGTTTATGCCAGGAATATTCCTGTATCTCGTTAGGCAGAATTACAATCCAGTTTTCTGCGAAGTCGAAATGCAAGACGATGTGTCTGGATGTCACTTTGCTCTTCTCCAGTCGTATAGCTTCCCGTTGAGTTCTTCGTGCAGAATCATGGGTGGGAAACCTCGTGGCTCATTCTGTAGCTCCTTTGGGAAAGCTCTGGAATCGTCAGTTTTGGTTACCAAATTACCATGCTCCCATGTGCAAAATGTGAGTTCTTCTTCATGAACAAGTTGCAATGCCTGCGCGGAGAGATGATCACTGCCAGGGCACTCTTTGCCTTCGCCTCGCAAACATTCGGGCATAGTCTCAGGGCAAAGGCACAAAGCCGCAATCTCCTCCTTTGTTATTTCTCCCTCCCGTAGGCTGTTCAGGACAGATCAAAGTTTTGTGCAGCACACACACGCACACAGAATTTGTTCAGGATTTAGTTTCACCCATTTTGGACGCAGAGAGTGGAATTTAGTCAATCCTAATTTCGACTCTGGGTTCGCCTTCCGAAACAGCTGGTATACGTTTCTCGGATTGACCTTGTCATGTAACGCTTCACGATCACTTGTGATTCCCCGTCTCCCATAATCTGAACAGCGTCTTTTTTGTTCGGACTCTGCCGAGAACAGTCAAGATCGTCGTCTGTGTAGTACAGCGTGACCGACCGTACGATGTCCTCACTTATGCCTGCTCCATGGTACGGCTCCGGACGCTCCCATACACCGCAACGTTCACGATGTTCCTTTGGTTTTCTCAGGATCTGTCTGGTTGCCTCAGGAATTCGTCGTGCTAGCTAGCAGATGCATTTTCAGGCACAAGCGTGAGAAGCTGGCATCTTTTCTGGTAAGACGGTGCCTTAACAAAGGCCTCCCTTAGGTTGCCCCACCATTCGTCACAGCCGAGACATGTGTGATCACTGCGAGTACTTGACCTACTCGCCGCCAAGTCATATGCGGTCGCCAACCTTTTTCGAACTTGTTGGCTGTAAGATTCCTCAATCTCTCGCTACTTTCTTTGAACGCATGACTAACGTCTCTTCGAATTTACTCTATAGACGGCATGCGCAAAGGAGTTATCTCAATCGCAGCAGCGAAAATATCCGCATGGATGTCTGCGACTACTTCGCACTCTTCGAGGAAGCTTGCTGGGGGTGCACCCTTTTTCCCATATGTAACACCCAGGGGTTTCCCCAGGAATTGAAATCAGGGGGGGTGTCTAAATTTTTTTGGGGGGGTTAAAGGGGAGGGGGGGGCATTGCGAATATAGGAGTGAGGGGGGGTCTAAACCCCCCCTAGGGGGGGTCTGGGGAAATCCCTGGTAACACCCCAAAACAACAACTCGACGTTCAGTCCACCGACGTCGAACCAACGTTACCAAATTTCATGCGCGACTTGATAGTCGAGCTATACAACTGATTAAAATAGCTAATGTACTCATTAAAGACTACATTAAGACAATCAAGGATTTTTGGCCCTACTGCAAAACCTCAGTGTTTTTTTTTTTTTTTTTTTTTTAGTCTTTGATGCGAACATTAGCTATTTCGTACGTTATATCCAACAGCTCTCAAGCCGCTCGTAAATGCTGGTATCGCCAGCCCGACGGCGGGTTACTGAACGTCCAAATATAGTTTTGGGGTGTTACATATGGGGCAAGGGGAGTACCCGTGTACACCCCCTTTTTCTTAGAGTGTGGATCACTAGCAACGGGAGTATGCTGACAACGGCCGAGCCCATCCGTCATCACAATACCACCGATATTTGAGGGGGGCAGGATCCTCTTCAAGGCGTCTACGTCGATGGCGGTGACATGACGAAAACGCCTGTTGTGGTAGATTTTTCGCCTATGTCTCTCAAGGTAGTCGGCACAGTACCTTCTCATCGACCTAAAAGCAGTCGCCATGGCTTGAAGATGAATGTGCCAGGTCTGGAGGACAGCTAACTTTCAAGTTCAAACAAGCGTATTCTTCCTAGAGAGAGTTCAGCCTTGTGCTTTCACTAACATCTTTCTCTCTCTCTCTCTGGTTGTATATTAGCTTTGTCGGGAGTATTTCGTAAATTACGAACGCCTATATACATCATCGACAAAAGGAACTCAAAATACCAAGCTGTGTGTTGTTAACTACAGAAGAAAGATAAGAGTGGAACAAAAAGGACTAAGATAAAATCTGGGCCTGCTGGAGGATAACCATCAGTCACGAAGAAATGTGCAGAAAGAGGCGAACCTAAAGGAGATGCGCCGAAAAGATTTTCCTTTTACTGTTGTCCTCACACGCCGACACTCGTCACGTGAGCTAGCCCTACGTACCTGTCTTCGTACGAGTTCTCACATGACGCTACGTATGTTTTCGTACGAGCTGTGAACGCAGACTCCCGAGACCGATGGAAGGTCACCCGACACCACTGTCCAGACTTATTCGCGACTCCAGCGACCTATAGGGGACGCCACTATCGGGCAAATGTGGCGGTCGAATCCAGGTCGTGCCGTGCCATGTGCCAGCTCAACGCACAACGCTGGGGCACCAGCAAGTAAGCATTGGACTCAAAATTGGTTCCCCCGCGTTTTATCTTCCACGTTTTGAACCTGCGGCGATGTGTTGGGGTAAGCGAACTTCCAGAGGCTCGACTTTCTTCAAGAAAACGAGGAAAGGACTGCCCACTGTCCTTCCACGGTGCTGATGAATGTTGAGAAACGCAGAATGTCTGGCTCACGCGGTTACATAGGTCGCGTGCAGAGCAACCTGGGTCACAAGGCGATACTACGGTTACGACACAGTCACCGGTAGAACTGTTCTGTCGCGCAAACCACCGACAACGTGTAAACACGGAAGCCAGAAGAGACGAGCAGAAATCGCGAAAGGACCTGTACCGGCCAGTTCAGTGATTTCCCGCTAGGTGCCGTTCGTTTTGCTGGAGTCACGAATACCCGTTACTTGAAAAATGTAATGGATTAAAATTACAAATTACCGTGTTTCAAATGTCATGGATTACCGTTACCAATTACTTTCGCTGAAAAGTAACGGATTACTTCACTCGTTACGTTACAGATTACTTCACTCGTTACGTTACAGATTACTTTCACGTTACTTTTTCCGTACACTTATCCAGAAAACAATATACAAATTTTAATATTTAAAAAAAAAAATGTTCTGCAACACTACTTTTCATTTCTCATACGCCCGTATTATGTATAGTCCTTGTAAAAATAAAAAAAATTGTATTTAAAAGAAAGAGTGTAGGTGCACTCCGTTCACCTGTAAGCTGACAATGCACCGCCGCCATCCCGCTAGCGTACGGCTTCCGGAAATGATCCCTGGAATTTGCAGACAAACCTAGCGGTGCGCATGCTTAGTAGCAGCGTCTACCTCTGCTACGAGATTCGGAGCTGAAGAAGCGATCTACGAAAGCTCCCTTTTTACTCGGGTGTTTCGCTTGTTATTCACAAGAAAAGAAAACCTTGCTTCTAACTTTACAGTGCATAGCCAATGCAAAATGCAGGTGTCCCAGCTTACTTCGATGTGTTTACGTAGATAAGTGTTTGTTGTTCTTGCCGATGACAGTGTGCGCGTTTTTTTTTTTTTTTTTTTTTTTTTTGGCAAGCAAAGTATTGTAGGGGATTCCTGCGGACTCCCTTCCCCGATGGCTGCGATAACGGCCACAGGTCGGAACACTCGGCCTCCTTCGCCGTGAGCTTCGACCTGTTCGTGAGGCGGAGGGCCGCCTGGCTTAGGGGGCCCTCCTCTCACTCTCTCTCAGGGGGACCGATTTCCGTTCCCCCGCTCGGATCTGCTCGGATGCGGATCACTGCTGACAGGCGAGGAGGTTTCGCCTCTTGTTTTCCCGCTTTGGGGAAAGAGACTCGTCCGGGTGACCGCGAAAGAGATTGGACGTGTGTCGGCGACTTCTCCGATGCTTCCCCGGTCTTGGCTCTCCGGAACCCCGCGTCTGGCAGGTAAGGATCTTTTCTTACCATGCCGACGCGGGGGGGGATTTTGGATGGGGACATAGTAGTTCTTTTAGAAGAGTATTGTAATAAATGCTCTTGGACTCTGTCCTTACTCTGGTGCGTGTGTCTTCTCTTCCGCTATACTAGAGAGAGTGAGACAAGGTACACGATCATTGGACCCTACTTGAAAATAATTATTTTCAAGTAGGGTTCTCTCCTCCCCCCCCCCCCCCCCCCCCCCCCCGAAAAACATTTACACGCTAAAATGGTTCGTAAAAATAAGACAAGCTTTCTCCAAATGTGTTGAACGCAAACGATTAAAAAATAAATGCGAATGTAGTTCCGAGTATTTTGGAACATCGACATGCACTGCAAAAATATATTGAGTTCCCCCGTTCATTGCAGTTAGTGCTGAGAGCAAGCACATGATAGAAGGTGTGTAAATAGCCAGTTTTAGTGGATCGTAGGCAAGGACTGCGTTGCTAGCGGGAGCTCGTGCCGTCGCTTTGAGCATGGATTGAGCACGCGCCCGCAATCCTGAGCGTACGCTCTACTAAAACTTTCTATACTCCATCTCATGAGCTGTGTGCAGGAAAGGCAAAGGCATTGGCACGGGCACATGGCTTTCAGATTTGCTTTCCTTTCGCGAGTACTCGTGAAAAGAAAACAAATCTGAAAGCCACGTTCTCGCCTGTGCTTTTGCCTATGCTGCACGCAACTCATAAGATGGAGTATACACCACACCAATATTCACAAGACACCCCAGTGTGCGATCTCCTCAGCCCAGCACGCGCATGTTCATTGCTGTGGAAAGCGAGCAAATCACACGCCACACGCACGGACACTGAAAATGGAACCGGCCAGAAGGCCTTTGTGCGCGATCGAAAGCGTCGCTTTGGTCGGCCTGCCACGATTGGCCGAATGCTTATTATGACGTCAGCAAAGGATTTCTCATCGACGGAAATAAGAGGTATGAAGGAACTTTAATTTTGACGGTGTTGGCAGTGTTGCTTTGAGAGCGCAATGATTTCAAGCTTCCGCCATGCTAATTAAAAACGCCATCGAACTTGTTGTTCGCAAGCTAATGACGCCAGGAGAGGGAACCGTACCAGGGCGCCACCAAAGTATTTGGCGCCACCAAAACATCTCGCCACTAATACACATTTCCATAAAAGCGTATGAGGGCGCGTTCATTGCTGTGAGCACGGTGGCAGTCAGTTGGTCGAACGATGTTTCGACAGATCGTTCCATCGACACGCGATGTTTCATCCACAGCTCAGTTTAGCCTTTTCCTGTGATAAGCTGCATGAGACTGTCGCCGCGAAGCGGTGTGTACGGGTTCGTCAGGTGAGTTAACACTTTTGTAATGAGCCGCCGCATACTGTCGCCGCGAAGCGGCGTCAACGCAAGCGAAGGGGGGGGGGGGGGGGGGGGGGTTAACGCGCACTTAAGTGATGCACCCGTGACGAAATGTCACTATAGCGTGCGATTCGCGTAACGAGTGTCGATGAAACGATCGTGTCGACGAAACGTATGTCCATGAAAAGTTGTCTACGAAACGTAATTCCACGAAACGAGTTTCGACGAACTGATCGGGACCCGTGCGCAACTGCTGAGCGCATGCCGATGCCGTGCTTCCACAGTTCTTTGGCAACGTGCATTCCACACCATCAAGATTGCTGGTCTTGGCAGCCTATTCATGTAAGCTCGTTCTGAGCATGCGCTGTAAACGGCGCCGTCAAATATGGCACCGAGTGAATACGCCCTATACATTTGCAGACTCGGCATCACTCGAGTTAGGGAAATAGAAGACAGCACGACGCGGGCAAACCCAGGATTTTTCGGTGATTGCCGATCGTTTTGTCAAACTAGCAGCTTAGTTTACTAGCCGCGCGTGCTAAAAGCGCGAGCTAGTCGCTTTAAATGAAGTCGCGGCAGCTGTACGAGCGCTCGTGCAGCAAGTGCTCTAGTCAAGGCAGTCAAGGCTGGCCGCTCGCGCTAGCACAGCCTTCGCGGTTAGTCCATGCTAGGGTGAGACGAAGTATACTGGGAACTGTGCACGTGCTCACGGAGGAATATGTGACGTCTTCTATTTACGCGCCTCGTGCTTTTAACACCATCAAATACACTCATCTCGCTCGGAAGCTCGGAGCACGTGGAGCCAGAGCTCGCGCTGCAGAATCTAGGGATCCTGGGCAGGCACTTAGCAGGATTTTGTTTCGGGAGAGGGGGGGGGGGGGGGCACCCGTGACAAAACGTGGAGGCCTCAGCAAAATGGAAGATTTCGGGGGGGGGGGGGAAGCCCAAGCACCCCCCCCCCTCCTGGCTACGTGCCTGATCCTGGGTTCAATCCCCACCCCTGCCCATTTCGATCTGGTTGAGCATTGTACCGGCGCGCGGTCGCTGTATATATCCAGCACATGCTTTAGTGGCGTCCTCTCGAACCGTCGACACGGAGTGCGGCAGCCGTGAGCGCTCGCTGAGCTCACTACCCCTCCACTAGTTCACGGCCACTCAAGCGACCAAGGATGTCATGAAGGACGTTATATAGGCTGTATGAAGCGGGCAGCCAGGGCGGCTCGCATTGCACTTGCTGCGCGATTAAACATATAATTCGGCATGACACTCCATTGGCCACAAGCGACAGGAAACACGGTGTAAAGATCATTTCAGAACGGGAGCCACTTCGCGCTGCCATACCGCCAAACGGCCAAACCGCAAGCCAAACCTGCTCACGAAGGCCTTCGGAACGTTCGGAACCTCAAGCCAGTATACGACCGCAGCGCCGCCGCGTACATCCGGAACCCTTCTACGCTCGCCGCTCGTCGGTGCCTGATCCCACTACACCTTTCTAGTATGCGCCGCCTCTTCCACCGCTTGGTGGCGGGTATGTCGACGGGTCATTTCTTGTTTCTGTACTTTATAAACTGCATTCGTTTCTTTTTTGATCTAAAATACTGAACAAAAACTACTTTCATAAATAATTGAATGGCTCGCGCCACTTATATTTTGTATTTCGACTAAAAAGAAGCTTTTAGCGGCTCTGACCAGTAGTAAGTCCAGGACCAAAGAACTCACATACCGCGCGCTTTCGGCATCACGGATCGAACCCGTAGGTGGAGGAGGTTTCTGCGTCGTCCGGTTAAAATATGACGCACTAATACTTAGTTACTCTCTCCGTGCCCGCTGGCTTGCCCGAACCCCAAAAGACGTGAAAACCGCAAACTTGTAAGGTCCCGTCAGCCCCCTTCTGGTCGACAACAGGACGCCGGCGCCTGGGGACTCGTTTTCGGTCGCCTCCATGGCAAAGACGGCGCCTTTCAAGTTTAGTGCCCGAGTGCCTCCTCCCTCGGGACCCATCTTGAAGATATTGCCTGTGTCGGCGGTGGGCATCCTATGACACCCCTTCCGGACAGCGTCGGCGCCCGAGGACCTGCACGTGCTACGGCAGAGCCGGACGGGAGCGCCAGCGAGAGACCGCCCACGATGGGAGACAAGAGGCTCCCGCCTGTCTGGTGCGCGGCGACCGCGGGAACGAGGGAAGCTGGGACGACGGACGACGGGGGATTGCAGGGGGGACTCTTGCGCGGAGAACGGGCCACGACGGACGTCCGAAGTGGTGGCGACCGCCACGTCGTCTCGGGCGACGGCCCGGTGACATGGTCCGGACTTGGACCCCGGATTCGACCCTCGACGGCGACGTCCCCATGGCACCGCAGGGACGATCGGCATGCAGCAAACAGTGGCGGCGCACCCCTTCCAGGCTTCCTCGATCACTTCTCCCGATCCCGAAACCCCCCAGCAGAATGTGAGTGAAATAAACCCGTTCTACCGAGAGCTATGCGTTGCTGTGTCACGCTCATCCGGATACAGGGGCCCGGGGAATTGGACGCGGACCCTACAAGGTAGACGCTTAAATATGATTGCAGGGCCCCTTTAACTGGACGCAGAGCCGTTTATACTGAGAGAAGTTGGCCAATGGGCGGAGCTTGTTGCCCGATAGAACCAGGGGATTTCGTGATAACACAAAAACGGCGTTACTTCTTTATCTTGTTTATTCCTGAGAAATCGCATAGAATTCCCATGAGTCAGAACTACAAAATGGCGGACGGAAGTAGTCATTCCCCCGGTTGTCAGACTACGCTGCTGTGTTTGCCAGGCTGTCAAAATCTCCTTTGGCCAAACCCCCTCAGTATAAACTGCCCTAACTGGACGCAACTGGACGCAGGCTCTGACCGGACGCAGAGACTGGACGCGCCAGACGAAAAAGTGCGCTTTTATCCGTGTTTTCGGATAAAACCGCCGAATGCTACTTCACAAATAACGTACCTTCGTCTGCGACAGTTCTTGTTTCGTGCATCGTCTGGTTTAGCAGTTTTACGTTCGCGCTTATGGCTCAGTGCGTTAACGTCATTTATTATCACTGTTTCTTTTTTATTTTTCTTTATTCTTCCATTTAATGCCTTACCATGCGAACACTGAGTTGCAAGGAAAGATCCCAGGTTGTTCTTTGGTATACTCAGACAGAAAGCCGCAATGAATTCCAAATCCAAACGAAGTGCCGGGCCGCCTTCAACAGAAGACCACCCTATCTGAGGCTATCTATCATCAAGTGGCTGACAAGGTTTGTTCAAGGCGGAAACGTGAAAAACAAAGCTTCGAATCGCGTAGGAACGTCGCCGAAAAGAAGACAGCAGCAAGCCGTTCTCGACGCTTTCGAAGCGGAGCCCCACCTCTCGATCAGGCGTTGTCAGCTCGGCGTAAGCCGGAGCTTCGCATGGCGGTTGCTTCGCCGGCGAAGGTACCCGTTCAAAGCGCAGCTTCTGCGCGAACTGAAGACGGAGGACTACGCACGGCGAGTGCAGTTTTGTGAGGACGAGCTGGTGCGGATTCGAGCCAACCCCAGCCACCTGCAGTTCCTCTTGTTCATGGACGAGTCTTTTTTTTTTTCAACTCAACGGCCGCGCCAACAAGAACTGCAGTTTGTGGTCTGACGCGAACCCGCACTGGTCGACCGAACATGCTGTGGAGTCGCCGAAAGTCGTCGTGTGGTGCGGCGTATGGCGAGAGGGTGTCGTCGGGTCGTTCTCTTTCGACTCGAAGGTGACGGGTTACTGGTACCGCTTGCACCTCAAGATGCTGGAAGAATCGATCCTACCAGAGCTGGGATCTGAGTCTATGCAGCGTGCAGTTTGCATATGTCAACAAGATGGAGCTCCTCCCCACTATGCGACACATGTGAGAGCTTGGCTCGACCGCAAGTTTCCCGGGAGATGGATGGGCCGTGGCTCTCCTAACATGCCTTGGCCTCTTCGGTCTCCGGACCTCACTCCTTGCAATTGTTTCGTTTTGTTTTTTTGTTTGGGGATACATAAAGTCCCAGGTGTGTGCCCGGCAAGCAAGGACCATCACGGAGTTGAAGGAATATATTATCGACGCGTTCGAGATCATCAGCGATGAAATGCGGTAGGCGGTCTTCCGGGACTTCGAGAGGAGGCTGCAGAGATGCATCGAAGTTCGCGGCGGGCACGTCTAGCTGGGAGGCTGTTTGTTTTTCTTCTTGCGAGTGTACGCGTGTGTGTGTAAATGAGGCATTTGACTGCAACTAAGAAGACCGTAGTTCAGACTTCAGTGGCACTTTTCGGAGCCTCCAAATCGCTGTTTTTCATTTTCGGGCGCATTCCTGGCTGTCTTTCACGTCTCAGCTTTCCAACGTCAAACTGCGAAAGCAGACGCAGGGCCGAATTAAGGGTAGCGAGGGTCCGGTTCAAGAAAATTACGCCCCCCCCCCTTTATTTTGCAATTCGCCACTTTATTGCATTTAATTTAGCGAAAAAAAGAAACAACCAAACGTTCCCTATATTGAATTTCTACATCGACAACAGCTTTCATATGTGATATTGACAAAGATAAATATTTCTGTAAAACTGGCCTACTTCTTTATACCGAATTACCATCACAAAGGAAATTTTTATTAGCTCTCGCCCCGAACATAAGAAGCGAGTTTTATGACAGGAAATATCAGGAGAAAATAGGCTCTATATATAAAGGCCGCAGGAACATATATCAATGTATTTACATTTCCGCGGACTTTAGTGCTTTGTATTAGTTTCAGTCCGGTAATTCTTTTACTGCCTTTCACTTATACGCTAGTAAAATGGAACCAACTCTCAATATTTCAAACTATCGTACTGAAATATATCACAAGAAGAATATCCATGGATCCATTATTGCATATTAACGTATTGACTTTTCACTGAATACAAAAATTGCAAACATAAAATTAAGACGCAACAAACAAAAAGTTAATTCAGCTGTTCAAAATAACACCCTGCAGCAATTGAACAGCTTTGTAGGTTCCTAAATAATAATTAAAAACAAACAAACACAGATTTCATTATTTTATTGCAACGTCACTCCGAGGTACATAATATAACTTAGGAGTAGACTAATTAGCTCTTTAAATGTTTCAAAAATGACTCATAAAAAAAATTGTTTTTATAATAAAACACATGGATATTTTTGTATTGTTTAAAAACGCTATTTCTCAAAAAAAAATTTATTCGGTTATAAGCATAAAATAGCGGGCAAGTGTGAAATATAACGCCAAGCGCGCATGCAAATCAAACAACACGAACACTTCCGTGGATAAGCTGCGATAAAGAAGTATATGACTGTTTTTTTTCCATTTGTAGTTCGTGTTGTACGGACAGATGACGTCATTTCAGTGCTTACTTGGAGTACAGAGCTAACTAGCACAGATTAAACGACGCTGTAAAACCACTGAGACAAACGGTGGGCTGCTGAAATTAAACATTTCCCGCGACAAACTAAAAAAAAAAAAGCGTCTAGATGCTAGGTTGGGGGGTAGACAGAATGAACGGCTTTACCAGCAGATCTTCAATTTATAATATACACTTTCTTTTGAGCGCACAATATTTTCCGCAATAACAGTTTGTCAATTTACTATATTGACCATGATCAAATCCGCTCATTTAAACAAAATATGTAGTCCTACGTGTTACTTCGATGCGGCAGAGGTGGCAAATGAAAAAGAATTGCAGCTTGCTGAAAGCTTGCCACACGTTTTAACCTGAAGATAATTGTGAAAACCTTGGACCTTTCATTAGTATCTGCTGCATTGTACAACTCTTTCTTAAAATTTTTGAGTCTAAAAAACCAAGCGATACACCGCGTTGAGTCATTACACATAATGTGTGCGTCTAACAAATTATGCTTTAAGCTATATATAAAACGCCGGGTGGCTTCACAGCTCAGAAAATGTGCCCTTTCCTACTCGTTGAGGGGCCTCATTTCTAGTCTGACTTATTTGTTAGAATAAATTCTTTAAAACGACCTTTCTGACTTCGCTAGCAATAAATTCAGGCGTAATTAACGTGCCCCCCCCCCAAAAAAAAAAAAAAAAAAAAAAAACGTTGTTGGCATGAAAGTTTTACCACAAAACTTTCACAAAAAGGAGAAAGACTATAGTGGAGCCCAAACTTTTCATAGATACCTTTCCCATTACTTTTAAGCCCCCCCCCCCCCCCCCCGCAGACAGGCCATAGAAAGGTGTACGAGTGATTAGCCAAGGACGCCAGAAAGAAAGTTGCCAAATGCACGATTGTGTGATGGAATCGGGTTGTTCTCAACCAGACACACAGCTTCAGCGAAACGGTGTCATGCTGACCCGATCGCCTTTTTTCTTTTTCTTTTTAGTGTTGTTTTGCGGCATTCGTGGTTCAGGATCTGTGTTCCATACTATAGTATGGAACGCTATAGTATGAAACGCGGTCGTCCACACTATAGTCTCTAATCAAATCGTCTAGCAACGTGCTGAAAGCCGCAATAAGGGACACATAATATATGACGCACCCATTAATACAATTGATAATATTTGTGTTCCCCCCCCGCAGACAGGCCATAGAAAGGTGTACGAGTGATTAGCCAAGGACGCCAGAAAGAAAGTTGCCAAATGCACGATTGTGTGATGGAATCGGGTTTGTTCTCAACCAGACACACAGCTTCAGCGAAACGGTGTCATGCTGACCCGATCGCCTTTTTTCTTTTTCTTTTTAGTGTTGTTTTGCGGCATTCGTGGTTCAGGATCTGTGTTCCATACTATAGTATGGAACGCTATAGTATGAAACGCGATCGTCCACACTATAGTCTCTAATCAAATCGTCTAGCAACGTGCTGAAAGCCGCAATAAGGGACACATAATATATGACGCACCCATTAATACAATTGATAATATTTGTGTTCCCCCCCCCGCAGACAGGCCATAGAAAGGTGTACGAGTGATTAGCCAAGGACGCCAGAAAGAAAGTTGCCAAATGCACGATTGTGTGATGGAATCGGGTTTGTTCTCAACCAGACACACAGCTTCAGCGAAACGGTGTCATGCTGACCCGATCGCCTTTTTTCTTTTTCTTTTTAGTGTTGTTTTGCGGCATTCGTGGTTCAGGATCTGTGTTCCATACTAGTATGGAACGCTATAGTATGAAACGCGGTCGTCCACACTATAGTCTCTAATCAAATCGTCTAGCAACGTGCTGAAAGCCGCAATAAGGGACACATAATATATGACGCACCCATTAATACAATTGATAATATTTGTGTTCCCCCCCCCGCAGACAGGCCATAGAAAGGTGTACGAGTGATTAGCCAAGGACGCCAGAAAGAAAGTTGCCAAATGCACGATTGTGTGATGGAATCGGGTTTGTTCTCAACCAGACACACAGCTTCAGCGAAACGGTGTCATGCTGACCCGATCGCCTTTTTTCTTTTTCTTTTTAGTGTTGTTTTGCGGCATTCGTGGTTCAGGATCTGTGTTCCATACTATAGTATGGAACGCTATAGTATGAAACGCGGTCGTCCACACTATAGTCTCTAATCAAATCGTCTAGCAACGTGCTGAAAGCCGCAATAAGGGACACATAATATATGACGCACCCATTAATACAATTGATAATATTTGTGTTTGCCATCATGGAGTCAATCTCTGACTGGGATTTAGTCAAGTTTTTTTTTTTTTTTTTTTTTAGGTCAAATTACGATATCCTCCAAATTTGGTTTAGCAAATATTGGTGTGTGTGTGTGTGTGTGTGTGGGGGGGGGGGGGGGGGGGGGGGAGAGAGGAGGAGGGGATGCTTTATCCACGAGGAGGGCCCGGTTCATTTGAGCCATTTGAATCCTGGACAATCCGGCCCTGAGCAGACGACAGACCTGTACGTAGTTCAGCTACTCTACTCAAGTTACTGTAGTTTAACTACTTTTCTGAGTAGTTTAGTAACTTTCAATTGCATTTTTATTTCGGTAATTAGTAGTTTACTTTAATTGCTTTTTCGGAGTAACTTCTTCTCAAATTACAAATTACTTTCCAATTTTAGTGGCAGGTTTGCTTATCAACAAACATTCCTGCACGAAACAAAAGATATGAAAGAAGTAGGAAGATCAGCTGATATTTGCAAAGAGGGGGAAGCATGTGGCGTAGACCAAGGGGGGGGGGGGGGGGGTGGATTGCACTGGAGGGCCCGAAACCCCCTAAAATTAACGAGCCCCCACTGCAACAGCCCTGCTACGAGGCGCAGGGAGCAGACAGGCACGTCTCAAGTGAGGTGGAGTAACTGCGGGATTAGCGCTGAAGACTGGCGTCTCTTTGTCTCCCGAAACTCAGGGAAACTTGACGCATTTGAAGAAAGGGCTTGTCCCCGCTTCTCTCCAACGTAGGAACTCTCGACCAGTACAGAAGGTGCTGCCATTACACACGTCATCCTCACTCAAGGGAGTCAACAAAACGCAGCATTTGCTTAAAGCTCATCTGGTGCTCCCGTAGTTTGTGCTGTATTTAAAGAATCACGCTCTAAAGGGCAACGCAAAGGTGACTTCTCTGCGTTGCCTTTCTTCCCAAAACTCGGAATAGGCAGGTATTCCAAAATTCGAACATCGTTCGAGAAGCCTTAGTAGTTCCCCCAACGTTTTTACATAAAAAAATAATAAACAAGCAGTGTGGGGAAGTACTTTATGTACAGGGAACTTAAAGTACTACTTCAAGTATATAGGTATAGATAACGTGTACTTTATTTGAAGTACATCCTGTGAGCATGAGACTGAACACTAAAATATTTTTTTAGTACTTTCCAAAGAAATTTAAAATACATTCTCAAAATTAAAAAAAAAAAGTATTGTTACGCGAAAATTTGCTATCGTCTTTCGAGACGTCATCAGGTCATTTCTCTGGGTGAAGTAATTGCGGCTATAAGACCGATAGAAATAATTACCCTATAAGTTGATTGTGTTAAATAATTCGTCAGCGAGAGTAAAACAACTACTCTGTGGCGACTTAATTGTTTTTCAGTATTTGCTGCCATTTCCAAAAATAAATATTGATGCACCTCCGATTACTCTTGGAGCAATGTATACTAGCTAAAAAGGCATCATGAAAGATTGTGTTAAAAAGTACTTATACTTTACTTTGAAGGTAGATTGTATTTATAGCACTTTACTTCAAGTACATTGCACCCGGTGTTCTTACTACTTTATTGAAGTATATAACCTTTCGTTTACTTTGTATTTTGCTTCAAGTACTTTTTATGTGTGCTTTACGCAACGCTGTAAAAAAGCAAAACACTGCCTGCAAAACCAAGCTCAGGGAGTGAAAAACCTCAAAGTAGAAATGACACATCCGCAGTAGATTATAGGCCAACCCCCCCCCCCCCCCCCCCCTCAAAAAAAAAAAAAAAGTATCAATTCATTAAACAGTCAGAAGCAGAGCAAACTATTAAAGCGTTTGTGTGAAAACACAAGCCGCTTTATATTTGGCTAGCAAAATTTCGCAAATAGATAAAAAAAAACTAAGCACTTTCTTGTTAGCATAAAAAGTATAAATGTAACTTTAAAAGTAATTCCCTATTTTTACGCTAGTTAGTAATTTATTGAATTACTTTCCATTTCAGTCATTTCTACTCTACTCAAATTACTTTTGAGGCCAATCGTTAGTAACTTAACTTACTTTTTTGCGTAACTTGTGCATGTCTAGCAGACGATGCACGAAACAAGAACCGTCGCAGACGAAGAAGGTACGTTATTTGTGAAGCGGCATTTGGTGGTTTTATTTATCAATATTGATGGCGTGACACTTTCTGCAGTATGAAACCTAACTGAAAACAGAAACAACTTTATTTTGGCAAATAACCGGCGGAACCAAAAACTCGAATAAAAGCGCGCTTTTTCGCCTGGCGCGTCTAGTGAACTGGTAGCGTCATCTCTGGATGAGGCAAAGAAACAAGGACGTCGTTCGGCGTCTCCCCGGCAGCTGCCGCTCCTCCATTGAAAAAATTAAGGTCCCTTAATCAATGCGTTATTATTAGTATTATTATTATCTTTTTGTTTTTACCAATACCGCCAATTAGAGCCACTAAATGAGCTGCGCTTAGAGTATCGGAACTTTGTTCCCCGACATTGTTGTGGGCGCCGCATTCTGGGGCTTGTGCAGAGCAGACGCAACGGCCGATAGTCATGATTCAAAAGTGCGACTTCCTCAGCATTAGATTCGGTGTGAGGAAGCTCATGTAATATTGCTTTGCTCTTTCGCGAACTGTTCAAACATTTGTGGGGGGCGGAAAAGCGTTTCCTGTGATTTCAGATAAAGCTTCAGATAACTGGCAACCATGATTTTAATTATCACCGGTATTACAGAAATTTAGTATTGCCTTAATTTTCTAACCTGAAGCGTAGCTTATTTAGTGGCACTAATTCCAACCATTGTTGTTTAAACTAAAGCCCCTCTATTCTGGGAAAAGTGGCGCCATTCATTGTTGTGGAAATGCTCGAGGCACGTGCCGCGCGCCACTTCTGGGAAGAACATGGCGTCTGAAATCTAGCTCAGTGCTGCTACAACTGTAGTGCTGCGCTGTGCCGCCATGATCTTCCCCAAGGATGCACGTTGCCCGTGCCTCGTGCATCGGCGCATGTTGCGCTATTTTAAAACATGAAGGGGCTTTAGTTGAAACGCGCAAGACACGCGAGCGGGTGCTCCGACGCCATTCGCTTCCAAGGGCCGCTTATTTCAGTGCTGCC
This sequence comes from Ixodes persulcatus, assembly GCA_013358835.2. NCBI lineage: Eukaryota > Metazoa > Arthropoda > Arachnida > Ixodida > Ixodidae > Ixodes > Ixodes persulcatus. The sequence goes on from JABSTQ010009564.1 coordinate 1,336,157, forward strand.
AACGTTGAGTGCTGCGCCGCTATTTGCTTCTAAGAGCCGCAAAAAAACACGGGCCTCGGGCACTGGTGCGTTTGAGGCTACTCGGAGTTTTGAAAAGTTAAGTTTTTCTTTTCTTTTTTTTTTTTTTTTGTACTCGGAGTTTTGACTAGAAATTTTAGCACAACAATCTGACCAGTTAAAGACATTTTTAAGAAAAGTTTCCACAAGATCCGTCAAATGTCTGGTTGTTGCGAGCCATTTTAGAGGACAGCCGAGAAGGCAGCCATCACTTGGTTGTACACCATGGCTTCAACCTTTTGGCTGCCTCAGGCTCTCGGCTGTATGGAAGTTAAGCCAATAAACTCCCTTAATTTTTTTTTTGTTGTTTTAAAGGGCTTGGGGGGGGGGGGGGGGCACCCTGTATATATGTTGAAGAGGGGCCGTGAGAGGGAAAATTCCTGACGCACGGAGTGCTCTACTTGAATGGGCCTTGAAAGGAATTCATTGGTGATTAATTTTGTCGAAATGTTGCTGTAATATCTGAATCTGAATTTTCTCACCAATATACCTTTTTTCTAAATTACCCACGCTCAAGGAGCGTGCACGAGTGTAGTTCAGTGTTGCCAACCTCCGCGGTCGTTTCTTCCCTGAATTTTGTTGGAAAATTCCCTAAATTTCCCTAGATTTTCAGCAAATTGTGTAAATTTGTGTTAATGTGCAGATTAATCGTTATGGAGTAGCTTAAGAATAGATTACTCCTGTAGTTGGGTGGCCATGTAAAGATTAAATTTGCTTCTTTAAAACCTTTTTACATAATTAAATTTCGTTACTCTGGCCTAGTGTGCCGCCCCCCCCCCCCCCCCCCCCCCAAATCGCTGTTGTTACCACTGAAGATTATTTCTGGCCCCGACAATATACAACGAAGCCTTTTTCCCGCTGCGGCCAAAACGAGGAGATAAAAGGGAAGGAACGTGTCTCTAAAGCCTTCTGAAACCCATTAAAAAAAACAATCCCTAGATTCGAACGAATTTCCCTTTGCCCCTAAACGATGACGGAAATCCCTAGATATAGGGAAAATCTCTAAGGTTGGCAGCACTGATGTAGTTAGACGCGCTGCGCGCTTCTGCAACAGTAACTGTTCTAAAGCAAAAATCCAAAACAAATGGCACTTTGCAGGCGCTTTCATCAACGCGTTCATTTGGTTGTTTACTTCAAATATTTAATACAGATAAGGCCGAACGCGAGCAGCGCGTGTACCTATGTTCCCAGCACTCTTTTGGATGCTTGGGTAATTTAGCAAAAGATCTAAAGACCGATCTCGCTAAGCGTTCCACGCATGCGTGACGCCGCCATAACTGTAGTTCACAAGGAGAAGGCCCCCGTGCACGAGATCATCGTCTCGTGCTCTGCTCGTGCATCACCTCAGGCGGGGTTATCGCGCGTGCAGATAGACTACCCTGATATCCCAAGAGACAGCCCACCTAAAATAGAAAGAAAATCGGGTGCAAATTAGGGGTGGGCTAGCTGTCGGTGTGCCGTAAAAAAGAAAAGTAAAACCAAATGCTTGTTTAGATTTTTGACCTGCGAAACTTGTGATCGTAAGGGGAAAGACGACTGTCTTTCCCAGTTAGGGATGTTCACTTATTCTGCCGTGGTTAAGTAACACCGTTTTTGGTGAGGTCAGCTGCGGCCATTTTTGTTTATTTATTTACCCCAAGGGCCCTTTTCGGGCATTACATAAACAGGGGGGGGGGGGGGGGGGATTTATTCACATCGACATAACAACAGGAAAAAAAAAAGCAGATGGCCACAACACACTAATGAAAAATGAAAGGACGATCCAAAGTTGTCATAGCGAAATAACAGATATAAATTGAGACGATAACTTTGGCTTTATGTGAGATAAATGCATCTTTGAGTTTGAACTGTCATCTCTTAATCAAATGATTCCATAGTATTTAGGTTGTCCTCGCTAGCAATGAAGCCGAGGCGATTTTTGATTAGAGACAATCGCAAAATAATCCATCCCTCTCGCAACCTTTATTAAAGGCTGTCCAATAAGAAAATAAGAAAACGTATTTTTCGCTCTGCTAAGTTTTCTGGTCTTGATGAAGGTTGGAAATTGTATCATTCTGCCTCTGAATCTTATAAGACAGCAATAATGGAAGCCGAAGCAACCTTTTTCACCTAGGCCATGCCTTCTGTGTTGTTAAAAAGTAATAAAAAATTCTAGAATGACATTAATGATGCGAAAAAATCACTCATATCCCTTACTTACCAATATGCCACTGTTTCAAATGACACTTTTGTGAGTTTATTTTCTCGTGATATTGATTGTTCTTTTCCAATGTACACCCCCCAAAAAGTTTGCCTATGAACACTTTGGTTTTTATTTATGATGATGTAGTTAAGTTAATAAAAAATAAAAAAAATGTCTTCTTGTGGTAGCGATAACGTGATATCTATGTTTCTAAAGAATACCAAAATGTATAGCTCTATTTTTCTCTCGAAAATGTTTTAACAATTCCTTCTTCCTGGTATTCTTCCCGGTGATTGGAAAATAGGGAAGGTGGCGCCCCTTCATAAACCAGGTGATATACATAGTCCTCACAATTACCGGCCTATCTCTCTAATAATCATTACCCATTGTAGAATTATGGAACATATCATTTACTCGCACCTTGTTAGCTTTTAGATTCAAATTTCTTATTTTCACCATCTCAACATGGCTTTCGTAAATCTCTTTTTTTGTGAAACCCAATTATTGTCCTTGACTAACAACTTACTTTCTCTTATGGATCGAGGATCCCATATTGATTGTGTGTTTTTTTTTACTTATACGAGACATTCCGACAAGGTTTCCCACGAGCTTCTACTTTTCAAACTTGGTCAACTTAACCTCGATCCAATGTCTTATCCGGGATTAAATGATTTCTAACAAATCGTTCTCAGTTTGTCACTACTAAGCAAGCTAATTCTCACCTCAGTCCTGTCACCTCAGGTGTCCTTCAAGGGTCTGTTTTAGGCCCATTGCTATTTCTTATTTACATCGATGATTTACCTCAAAATCTTTCATCTTCTGTTAGTTTGTTTGCGTACGACTGTGTTATCTATCGCGAAGTTACTAATGAATCTGATATCATTCCGCTTGAAACAAGATTCGGCGCGTTGTCAGAGAAAAGTATTCTCGGTACGCCAAAAGTCGCAAAAAAAAAAAAAGCGTAGAACGTCAATGACGCGCGTGGACGTCGTGGCACGCATCGGCTTCATTTCCAACCACTTAGAGTAACCATCGACGATGATCAGATGATCATGTATGATACCGCATCGATTGGTCCTGCGAAATCGATGTGGATTGTCTCCCAGGGTCGTGTGGCAGGTGACCAGTCAGGTATAGGTACTGCTGCTTTTGCCCGATGATGTTGCTGCCACGTCTCCGCACACAGCTCCGGTGTCCTCAATGTCGACATCTAGCCTTGGCCACCAAAAAGGACTTCGGGCAGTGCTTTTCATCGCCACAACGCCTGGATGGTTTGCGTGCAGCACCTTCAGGGCTTGCTCGCGCGCTGCTTGTGGTATGACAACACGCACTCCCCATGATACGCAGCCATTTCATTTTGCTAACTCAGGTTCCCGACGCCTGTACGGCGTGAACTCGTCTCTTGTCCAATTGGTGGTCCCGAGTGAGGCTTGCTATCTGCTGAACAGTGCGGGGTGGACTCTACATGGCTTCCAGCAAGTGTACACCTGGTGGTGCCGGTTTGTCCTTTGTGCATAGCAGAGGTAGCCAACTGAGCGCGTCTGCATTCTGATGATTCTTGCCTTGCCGATGGCACAAGTCCTAGTCGTAGCAACCCTGCTGGAAATGGGAGGCCTTTTGCGATAAAAATCCCGAGTCAAACCCAATGAGCGTGAATGCGTAAGTACCACCAATTAGGAAGACTTTCGCCTCACTCAATGGCGCTACTGAAATACTACAGGCTGCCGCATCGGCGGTGCGGCGGCCTGTAAAATTGCCCGAAATAGTGCATGCGAGGCTATCTAATGCGTCGAAACGCAAGCGTGGTCGACACTCGTTTTGTGCTCCTGCCTCCCACAGCGCTGGTCCACCGCAATGCCGCTTCTCCGCAACGACACTGTTCGAAAGGAGAAGCCTGCCTTCCACTAAGTGGAGCTGGCAATCTATCCCGTACGAAAATGTCAGATCCATGTCAGATGCGGTCTTGTCCAGTGTCAATCAGGCGGCTATGACTTCAATCTGCGCTCGATCAGAGGCACCCGCCTTCCAATCGGGCCGGATACCATCAACGGCTTCGATGGTTCCAACGGATCCAAAACGATTCCGGCGATTTCAGTGTGGCCTGATCCAGTCAGCATTCTATTTTTTTTTTCTTTTTTGACATGGAGTCGCAGGACGAAATTATAATCAGACAAGACGATTTAAGATTCCACCAGGTTCGAGTTCTAACCCACTTTATCGCCCAATATGCGCGAAGGCATATTTTTAGACAATGGATTTGCTTCGCTTTGCCCGACCGATGGCCAGGTCGGCTCCTCGCGTGCTTAGGGCGCATCTAATATGACATTGATGATGCAAGACACTTTCACATCCACAAGGTGGGCACACGCGTTCTGCCGGCTGCCCAAGCATGAACGCGAGCGGCATCCCCGTCGCGACTCGGCGGCACCGGCGGCTGGCTCAGCCAACGGCGCAAGGTTAGCACGGCGCTAACGGTGCCATTGCTTCTTCATGCCCGTGTGCGTAGCAAAAATGACAGAAAGGAAAAGAAACACGAAAACACAGGTTGGTTGGGCCGGCGGCGCTCCGCGCGGAGGCGACGGAGGGGAGAAAGGAGAAAGAACCAGCGAAAACAAAAAGAGGCCCACTGACAGCATCCTTCTACGACTTAGAAAACCGTTTCAACTAAATCCCCTAAAGAAGCCCAAAAAATACAAGGACGAGGAAGTAGACAGACAGGAGCGCACTTGCAACTGGTTTTTATTTGTGAAAACCATCATATATATATAACTTCGAACTAACACATACTCTCTCCAACTAAACTCATTCGTATTGTCCATTGTGGCCCTTGTAGGATCAGGAAAACGCTAGGAAACACGTTAAAACCTGTAATCAAGTTGTTGTTTTTTTTGTTTTTTTTTTGTTTGGGAAGAGGGGGGGGGGGCACTTGCTGAAGGCCACGATTATTTGAGTACGGTACTGAATTTTCAGTTATAATTTTCGGTAAAAATGAGCGTACGTGAATTTTGTGAATTTTTTAAAATATTTTTATACGGCTGATTGGTCTTATTGTAATTGATAAATAAAAATTCATTATTCAGACCTCAAAATGAAAACTGAGAATATAAATATTGTGTTTATTGTGGTTTCTACGTAGCACAAAGCTCAATTCGGCAAGCCGCACATGAGCTGCTGCTGTATACATCTCACTTTTATTCCATGCTTCGAATCTGAGCGAAAAATAACGTTTACACAGAAGCCTTCAAGTGCGTCTCCTGATTTTCCTTCGCGGAAGCTATCTCTTACTGACCAAAATACACATTGTTACGAAGATATGTTAGTCGTTAAAGAGCGGACTGCTGACAGAGCGATAAGTCCTGGTAGAGAGTCTCGTCGATGAAGAGCGACAAAGAAGGGATGACGAACAAAACAATGTGCCCTACTTTGCGCAAAATCATAGAAAGACAACGCGGAAATACAAGTACAAAACGCGATGCGACATTTCTGAGAAAGAAAAATAAAATAATTATAGCTAACAGTTGTTCACAAACTTAAGGATTAGGTCTCATACCGTTAGAAACAGTACGACAAGTTAAGAGTCCCAATAGAAGCCTAAGCAAGTGCAAAACAAGTCTCCTCTGGCGTGCCGGTGGCGACGTCTCCGATGTGCAGCTCGTCCGAGGTGCGGAAGTCTCTGGTGGTACCTCGGGATCCCTGTGGGCGAGGCCCGGTGGCCTCGCGTCCTCTTGTTGAGGTCATATACACACACGCACAAGAAGAGCTTCGCCCAGTGCCTCGCACGGGGCCGTCGACAGTGCTCTCGTCACGTGACACAAGTTTACGGCACAGTGGCGCACCCACCGGGGGGGGGGGGGGGGGGGGGGTCATAATTCCCCCCAGAGCTCCATGAGAAAATTGTTTTTTTTGTGTGTGCATATTTTGACGATTTTTTTAAGTAATGTCCGCAACGAGGACCTTTAAGGGTAAATAAATTCATCGCCCCCTCCCCTCCTCTTTCCCCCCCTCGCCGCTGCACTGGTGATGTGCACGGCACGAGCGAGTCATTTCCGTAATATACAATCTTACATTGACAGATGACACACTATTACCAAAATTATCTATGTGGTACGTGAAAGGTTCTCATCTGATGCACTAACCTGGGTGTCACAACCTTGCGCCCCTCGATACACTGTCCGAGCAAAATGCAAAAACCGCCGATGATCGTATTCACGCTAACAGTGTCACGGTCTGTACAGTCTCCCGCAGTGGCGCACCTACGGGAGGGTGGTGGTGGGGGGGGGGGGGGGGGAAGGTTGAGGGTTCTAACCCCCCCCCCCCCCCCCCCCCCCCCCGAGTTCTGTAGCGGTCAATCGGAACCCCTTCGCCCCCGTTGCATTGACGATGATGCAAACGGCGTGACAGAGTAAGTACGAAGGAGTCAGTTACGGATTTTTTTATCGTAAGTACATTAACAAATTACACTATTTTCGCAATTGCTTACGCGGTAAAACGGGCTCATCTCAGGCCCCAACCTAGGTGCTAAAGTTTTGCGTCCCTCGACACGCTGTTTGAGCAACATGAAATACCGCCGGTGTCGCGGTGTGTACATTCGTATACTGTAAACGACTTAATTTTCGCCGGCTCAAATTTTCGCGAATCGGGCCAAAGCTGAAAATTCGAAATTTTTTGCGGTTTCTAATTTTCGCGAATCGAGTGTAGCTTCCGTAGCGTTCACATATTGCCCGAATTGTTCGCGGGACCTATTTTTCGAGAATTATAGGCATTCGCGACATTCGCGAAAATTAGGTCCCCGCGAAAATTTTGTCGTTTACAGTATTTTATTTTCCTTGAATTTCTCCATCTACTGTAGGAGATATAAAGTCATTATTACTTCTATGTTCAAACATGTTTTTTATTTGAAGAAATAAACTCCCCCAAAAGACGAAGCGGGTCCTTTTTGAATCGCATTCTGTCCCCAACTGTTGGAGAAAAAGCCTCCACACTTTAGGTTATTATAACGCTTTCTCATTTTTGTGTAGCGCGGGTAGATGTTGTATAAAAAAAAGCTGAGATATGCGTTACACACAAACTTTCATATTTGTTTTGAAAAAAGGGTTTTTCAGAAGGATTCTATATGAATTGATTGCATGGACTGCGTGCGTCATCACATTTCGAACCATCTAGGATCGAGTTATACATTTACTGCGTATTTTTGCAGGAAATGTTCTTGAAGGTGATAAGTTCAGTTCAGCGCGCTTCGCGCTTGTGGCCTTCGCCGACTTACGCTAGTCTTCGTGGGAGTCATGTCTTTTCTACGTCGGGCCTGCTTTGTGAGGGGTTTGAAGGATTTGGATTTCGGAGATAGGCTGGTCCCCGGCGCCTCCTCTCCCAACCTATTGTGACTGCCGAGGAGCCGCGGCTGGGTGCCGTCGAGACGGCGGACCGGAGCTCTAGCGAAACTACGAAGGTGCGAAGTAGTTGTCGTGAACGGACTTGGCGTGGCGCCGAGTAGGCTCTGGCCAGTTGTACTACCGAGGATACGGGAGTGTCACAGTTATGAAGGTCGTTGATGTAGACAGTGTTTGGCCACTTGCAACAATGGGCCTGATGACGGACACGTTGCGAAGTGAAGTTCAGTAGGGTGGTATTAAACTTTAACTTATAGATAGATTTATTTAACATACGCGTAGTACATTGACAGTGTTGGGCGCGACCAGACGTCGCCGCCCGGCACTTTCCGTCCTCCAAAACCAAACAGGATCCCAGATTTCCACGCTATTTTCTTTCTGGCAGATGGTCGGTCATAAAAGCATACGAGAAGAACAACACGCTCTCTTAAACGGACAACCAAAATAAAATACAAAAGACCCTATGCTCTCCTCGACGGACATCTCAAGAAAGTGCCGTGGAGATGGGCGCTCCCAAAAACCCGGCCCGCTCACACAATGAACCCAAAGCCGATATGTTTGGTACGGTTTACGACTCGAGACCACACCCGGCAGCCTCCCATGCATCCCGTGCTTCCCAATTAGGCAGACGCCCGCTCGAAGCGCCCCTGAGAGCGACATTGTCGTGACTCGTGACACTCCCTCCACTCCGGTTCCCCCGCCGCCTGGGGCGATCCTTCCGACGATACAGCTCCGCTTCAACACAAACCGACGAAAAAAAAAAAAAAAAAAAAAGAAGAATAATATGTTTTTACCTAACTGTCACTTTGTGTCCCTTGGTGTCCTTTGCAATTGGCCATTGGACGGGGGTCACCCTGTAGGCTGTGGCTCTGTTGGGTGTTTTAAAATGATTTGTTGGCCGTCCCCAGAGGAGGGAGGAGGCGTAAAGGTTTTCTTTCGTGTTCTTTTTACGTTTCTCTCTCTCTCTTTCTCTTGCTGTGCCTTTTCTAACTCTTTCTCTTTTCTGTCTCGTTCTTTATCTTTCTATTTATTTGTTCCTTTCCGCCAGGCCGTCATTTCATGCACTTCACAGAAGCGATTGAATTCGGCGCGCCACCCCCTCACATCAGGAGTGACATCCGGGCTTCGAGCTACACAACAAACTGCCGATTTTTATCTTTCTTAGAGCATCTGCTCTACTGGTACTGCTCATTGTGCACCCATTCCACAGTGCAAGTCTAACAACTAATTGCTAAGACCGATCGGTGTGTGCATTCAAAAGTCCGCGATGACCTATATCACGAAGGCCGCCTCATTGAAGCGCCAGCAAAATTCAGTGCTTACCTACTACTTCCCTTAAAAAAAATCGCGATTTGGAGCCAACGGATGCATCACCATCGGAATATATGACTCTCAGCGTTGAAAAGTGGATCATTCAACCGACGCCCTCATCCTTACCCTCTGACCGATCCGTCTCTGCCCAGCATCTTCCAGTTTCTGCAGCGACTTGTCCAAATGACTTGGGCATCTACGTTGGAAAGTCACTGTCAGTAAGTGTGACTAAGATTTTTTTTTCGCGAATCTTTGTCACTCTGTTGTTTATATACATAACGTCCAAAATTGTATGCTGCATCGAACCAATAAAATGACCTGAAAGTTAAAACCAGCAACGTTAAGTTTGGGATTGATTTATTTTAGCTTTTAGCGAATTTTAGAAATGACCCCTCTTTTTGGATGTCTTTCTTGCTTGGTTTTTCTTTCTTGTTCAAGTTATGTCAGAGTTTTTACGTTTCTAATTTTTAAGAAAACGTGAGCGCACGAGTTAAAGAGAAGTCGCAATATGTTTAATCGCAACGAGCATCCTTTTTTTTTTTCGATTTTGGGTATTTTATTATTCCTTCGCGAGTTGACTAACAAAAGCAAAGCCGTAATCGTTTTGTGACTCTTCCTTGAGACTATTCAAGCGAATATGGTTTGCATATTTTACTTAACTGGATTGCCAGAACCTATTATTTCTTAGATTTACATATATTTACTCAAACTAGTGCTGAGAGCCACTCTATTACGTTTCTTAAAATTGGCACACTAAACAAAACTACGAGCCGCAGTAATCACGCTACACGAAGAGAAAATGAAAATTAATGGTATTTTTTTTTTTGATTTACGTTCAATTATGTTTCGTGTCAAGTAATCAAATAATCTAATGAGAACATTTCGAGTGGAAGTGGTTGTAGTCATGAATGATGTTTTCATAATTTTCGTAACTCGAAAATAATAATGGATTTATTTAGGACAGGATGCCACGGGTTCGGCCACGTTTTTTCCTCCCGTTGTCCCGTTACTGGTTCCTATGCGTTACTGCTGTTGTTCGGATGGCTTGCACACAGGTCGGGCCTTATTTGCATGACAGGTAACCTCGTTCCACTGGTGTAATGTTGAGCAACAAAGTTTTGCAGACGAGACATTCTCAGTCACGGTAACGCTGACTTGTGAAAGAAGTGTGAAGCGAGAAAAAAGCACTTGAAATATGTGCATTTGTACCGAATCTTCATAGACATGAAGCGAAAAATAGGGACACTAACCAAAAATTTAATTTTTGGTCATAGTCCCTATTTTTCGTTTCATATGTCTATTCCAAACCAGGCAGAGGGCTGCCGGACGTTTACCTTCAAATGTTCATAGAAAATTAAGACTTCATTTTTTGTTTTCATATTTGAAAATTAGATAGAGCAATAATATTTTGTATAGAGCTGGGTGGCTATGTCCAAGTATCAGAAAAGCCATTTTCTCAAAAATTACTTCTCCCCAACTTTTGACCATTTAAAGACCAGCCTGATTATACGCGGGTGCGATGTAGGAAAAATTAAAAAAAGGTTACTGCTCTTCCCTTTCTATGAATATAAAACAACCGTTTTGGATAAATAAATGCACATACCAAAGAATGCAATCGTGTCGATGGGATTAAAATTAATTCGCGCAGTGCAAATAAAATCTTGCAATGACGCGTGCAAACGAAAAAAAAAAAACTGACATAAAAAAGGGTTAAATTTAACCCTTTTTTATGTCAGTTGGTTTCATGATGAAAAGGCAAGACGTCAGAACAACAAAACCAGAACTGCAAGGAACACCTATGGATAACAGTGCATCTAGAGGGAATCGGAAGACAAACATACGCTCAACTTCCATGGCAACCAGTGAAAAACAAGCTTGGAATGAAAACATCTACAACTATATCGAAAAAGACACGAACACAAAATTTCATGGAGAACCTGTTATAACTTTGGGAGACGGGTAGCGGACATTTCATCGAACGCCGTTTCATCGAACGCCGTTTCATCGAATCGCTAAGGGCCGTTTCATCGAATTTCTTTGTACCAAGTTTTGGGGCATAACAGTGCTTAATGAATGTTTTGCTTTGTATTTGTTAAGACTAAGGTAGTCACTTGTGAAATTGTTTTGAAAGTTTCACCACGAACACGAAACTTGTAAATCCAGGATGCTGTGTGGTATATTATCCAGAAGAGGATCCGGACATTTCGGTGTAGGACGTTTCGGTGTAGGGCGTTTCGGTGCGGTCTTTTCGGTGCACGGACTTTTCGGTGCGGAACTTTTCGGTGCGCGGACATTTCGGTGCACGGACATTTCGGTGCACAGTAATTCAAAATCGGAAAGTTTTTTTTTTTTTTTTTTAGTAATAAGCACTACTTTAGGTAGAAGTTTTTTTTTTTTTTTTTCGCACTTTGTAAATTTGTAGACTTTGTCATTCCTTTTCGGGCACTGTCTCATATACTACCTAAGTGACTTCGTACACACTCAAGAAAAAAGGGTGTAAAAGGGTGTATCGTTACACCCTTTGTCCCATATAATACACCCCCAAACTTCATTTCGACGTACAGAGCCCTATAGTCAAACAGACGGCCCCAAATTTTACGAGGGGCTCTATAACGGTGCGATATAACTTTTTAAATAGCTAAAGTACGTATCAAAGACCACATAAAGAAAACACCGAGTTTTTACAGTAGGGCCAAGATAACCCCGATTATGTTTTTTGTAGTCAGTGAAACGTACATTAGCTATTTTAACAAGTTGTGCCATACGGCTATCAAGCTCCTCGTAAACTTTCGGGCCGTCTGTTCGACTGTAGGGCGCTGTACGTCGAATTGAAGTTTTGGGTGTATTATATTTATTTATTTACATATACTGCAGGCAGCGGCGCTGCCCAAGCAGGGGAGGGTTACAAAAGGAGTTTAGTCAATAGATGTTCGAATTGGTTGACATCAGTAGATTCCACAAGCAATGACGGCAAGCAGTTTTATTGTTCAATTGTGTTAGGAAAAAATGACTTCTGAAAAAGGTTAGTTCTGGCATAGTATGGGCATATGACTTTGGAGTGATTTAGTCGAGCTGACCTTTGTGGCACAGGGGGAAGATAAGTGTCACTTGATAGACCAGATGAATTGTTATAAAGTAAGTAAAGAAACTTCAGCCTAGAGATTTGTCGGCGAAGGTGGAGCGGTTCGAGCTCAAGCTGCTTTAACAAGTTAGTTGCTGATGATGAAGTGCGGTAGTCAGATAGGATGAATCTTGCAGCAAGACGTTGGATCCGCTCCACCTCCGCAATGTCTTTCACAAAATATGGGTCCCACACAATAGAGGCGTACTCTAGAACTGGGCGAACCAGAGAACGATAAGCTACAAGTTTCACAACCGAGTGACACCCTTTGAGTTTTCTTTGAAGAAAGCATAACTTTCTGACAGCTTTGGCACATATGTTGTTGATGTGCTGGTCCCAGTATTTCACAGAGGAAACTTCTTGAATGCACTGGTTGCCAATATGGTAAATGTAGGAAAGGGGCTTTTTTTTGTAGTCAGTGTCATTGAGACGGTTTTAGAGAAGTTAATTTTCATTTTCTGGAGGTCGCACCAGTCCGCAAGTTTACAAAGGTTTTCATTCAATGTAATCTGACAGGAAGAACTTTTGACAAGACTATACATTACGCAGTCATCCGCGAACAATTTTACACTAACACATTCATCAATATTTTTGGAAATATTGTTAATATAAATAAAAAAAAAAGTAACGGTGCGAGCACGGAGCCCTGTGGTACACCAGACAAGACCTGTAGATTATCAGATTTAGAGCCATCGCGTTCAACGAATTGAGAGCGGTTTTGTAGATAGGCCTGTATCCAACGAACCAGCCTATCAGGATGGAACAAAGGGTGTAACGATACACCCTTTTTTCTTGAGAGTGTAAGGCGCAGCACCACCCTGCGGATGGACTGGATACGTTGTATGTTAAGTTTAATTTGCCGCGGTGTCTCTTTTCCAACGTACGCACTAGACGGAACCCATCGTGTTTTCGCGTTGGGTCGATACAGGCGTTCTCGGCGCTAAATCTGTGTAGGAAAGGCCCCAACAGCAAGAAGATTGAGATTGTTGAAAATTACCAGAGACATGGGATGCGACTAGTGCGTACGTTGGAAAAGAGACACCGACAAAGGAACCATAACTTCCAACGTCTCTAATCCTCACGCAGGATGGTACTGCGCCTAACAAAGTAACTTAGGTGGCATATCAGTAAGTGGCCGTAAAAAGATGACCCAGTCTAAAAGATTAAAAAGTGTGAAAAATAAATTTCTAGCTAAAACAGTGCTTCTTACGTTTAGAGAAAACAAAAAAAAAAAAAAGTACTCGTGATTTTGATTGGGCATGCACCGAAATGTGTGTGCACCGAAATGTCTGCATCGAAAAGTCCCACACCGAAAAGTCCGTGCACCGAAAAGTCCGCACCGAAGCGCCCTACACCGAAAAGTCATAGACCCACAAAGAAGACATCGGTTTGTCTTCCAGTTTGTGTTGCCCTTTATGTTTTGTGACTTTGGCCCACTGAGTATGCTTTCTGGTAAGATACACACTTCTCTCTTTCTCCTGTCCTTTGTCCCCAAAACAAGCCTGGACTGGAACCACCTCCCCTTCACTGTCATCTTTATCACCGCTCCGTTTGCCAATAAATGATCTTCAGGACGCTTTCTTAATAAGGCCAACCGGCACCAGACAATAGTGAAGCCCTGGGTGCACTCTGTCACCTAAGACTGAACCCTTCAGGATCCTCACATAACCCAAGGTTACACATACACGCTGTCAGACAATAAAACACAACCCGCTTCCCAGAAAGCACGTCGTGCTTTCCGTTTTGTGTCTCATTTTTAATTGTTTCATTTGACATGGAGAGGAGTCATTGTTTCATGGAGGCTTTTTCTCGAAGCAGGATATGTTCACGATGGAACTTATCTTGTCACTGCACCCTCTGATAAAAAAAAAAAAAAAAAAAAAGCAGAGATAATTAAATAAAGTTGTGTAAAAAAAAAAATTACAAAAATATTACAAGTTGTAACGGTGTTCGATAAAAAGGCGTTCGATGGAACGGCTTCGATGAAACGGCATTCAATGAAACGGTGTTCGATGAAACGGCTTCGATGAAACGGCGTTCGATGAAACGGCGTTCGATGAAACGGCGTTCGACGAAATGTCCGGACCCATGTCAGGGTAAAAATAAATTACAAAAATATTACAGGTTGTAACGGTGTTCGATGAAAAGGCGTTCAATGGAACGGCTTCGATGAAACGGCGTTCGATGAAACGGCATTCGATGAAACAGTGTTCGATGAAACGGCTTCAATAAAACGACGTTCGATGAAACGGCGTTCGACGAAATGTTTGGACCCATTGGGAGACCAACTGCTGCATAGCAGAGCTAGGAGGAAAGGACCATAAAGCAAAAAAAACTTCAAAACTGGAAAAATTACATGGACGGGAAGACACTAGCAATCAACAATTGATTATGTACTTATCAATCAAGAGGCGGAAAAAGATGGTATAAAAATAACTGCCATGCACATTGATGAAAGCAAAGGAAGAAGCTGCATGAGTGACCACAACAGAATTAAAGTCTGCTTGACCACAGGAAACAAAAGGAAGAAACAAAACAAGGCGACTATCATCAGACAGAGCCACTGGAAGACAAAAGACGAAGAAAAGGTTCAAGAATTTGCACGGGAATCGGAGAACAACATGACACAAACACTACAGTACGGGGACCTGATGAGCCAAGTAATTCGGACAGCCAATGTCAAGGTGAGAAAGAGCAAGGGAGGATACCGAGAAAACAGGAGGCCCTGGTATGATAGGGAGGTAAAGGAAGAAATTAGGAAAAGACGAGAATGGGGGCCGGCAGCATAGGTGGGCCCAGAGGAGAGGAGATCCACAAAGCCACATTGATCGCCTTTGGGAGTGCTACAAGGAGCAAAGAGACAGGGTAAAGGCACTGGTGGCAACAAAAATTGAATGCTGTCACAGACACACTGAGATGGAGATGCAAGGAGACAGGAAAATGTGGAGCAAGAAATATTGGCACTTTATTAGTTCCATGAAACCGAAAAAGAATTCTACACAGGAACACATGTTGGAGAAGCAAGGTCAACTTCTCACAACACGAGAGGCGATTGAGGCTTGGCTCACTGAGCACTTCCGGAACCAGCAAAAAAACTGCGACGACCAGCAGGAGATCCTAAGGGACAAGCCCAACTATAACAAAGAGGGAATTAAAGAGACAAGTACAAAAGAAAAAAACAAACAACCAGAAAGCAGTAGGCAGGGACGACATTTCCAATGAATTCCTCAAAGCACTAAAAGCAAAACCACTGGAGAACCTAAGACTCTGCTAAAATGACATATTAGAAAACAAAGTAATACCCCAGCCCTGGAAAGAGGCAGATATCCAACTAATTTGCAAAGGACAAGGTAACGACCATATGGACCTAAACTTGTATAGGCCAATAACAATCCTAAGCGACGCCTACAAACTGTTTACGAGCATACTTAACAGAAGACTGCGAGATATATGTGAAAAAACGAACATCCTAAGCGAGGCACAGAATGGACTCGGACCCAACAGATGAACTAGCGACAACATATTTACTCTGAGCCAGGCCATGGAATTGAAAAATCACGAGAAGTCTAAATTGTTCTTGACATTCCTGGATCTTGAAAAAGCCCATGATGTCGTCCCCCATGACAAACTGTGGAGGAAATTGGAACATATTGGATTTGAAACCGAGACCATAAAACTACTAGAAAGCTTATACGAAGACTGCAAAACCTCTTACGAATTCGGACCATACACCTCAGAAGAAGTGTCAACAGAAATCGGACTGAGACAGGGATGTCCACTATCTCCTACGCTTTTCAATATCTACATCAATGACTTCATTGCCGAACTAGAGGAAAAAGGCGCTGGGCTTCGCTTTATAACTGTGACCAAGGAAGGAGACCAGGAGTACACCAGGATCCCCTGCCTTGCCTTTGCGGACGACTTGGTGCAGCTTGCAGAGTCCGCACCTTATGGACATTTGTGCAGCGGTAGCACACCAAGATGGCTTCCAGTTTAACAAGGATAAAACTCGGTGGATGGCGTTCAATTCAACAGAGATAGCAAGCTTCCACATCAGAAACCAACAGCTAAAAGAAACTACAGAATACACATACCTAGGTATCAAAATCCAGAACACTAACGACTATTTGGCCAAACACAAAGTAGCAGTGGTGGCAAAATCAAGCAAGCTGAAGGGAAAAGTGTGGCATCTGGCGAGACACTCCTACAATACATATGCGGTGGGAAGAACGCTTTGGAAGACAACAGCAGTCCCAGCAATAACATATGCAAACGACGCAGTAGCACTAGGACCAGCCCAGCTGAAGCTTCTCGACAGACATCAGACCGAGATTGGACGGTGGCTCCTGGGAGCAAACTGCTGCGCAGCCAATGCATTAGTGACGGGGGAAATGGGGTGGTCGACCCACGAGGTAAGAGAGGCCAAATCAAAGTCTCACTACCTCGGTCGCCTGGCGTTCCTATCCAACGAAAGGTACGCCAAGCGAATGTACTAGCACATCAGGTACCGGGGAATTAGGACAGGGTGGATTAGAAGAATCACGGCCATAGACAGCAAATTTAGTGCGGGCACAGAGCGACATGCGGCCCCTGGCGAGAAACATGGGGACAAGGAGGACACAAACACAAAAATCACTGCGAAGGGAACGTGTCTGTGGCAACAGGCAATGAAGAGGAAGCGGTCGCTCCCCCGATATCGGGACCACAAGAGTGCACCAGCTCCCTACCACCACTATCGGGGAGACAGAGCAAACGCCCTTCTTTTCCAGGCCTTGACCGGCGCACTGCTCACGCGGAAAAGAAGACAAGAGCTCTTCGGGGATGACGACGCGAAGTGTAGACTATGTGGCCTTGGAGACAAGGACATCAATCACATCTTCAGCCAGTGCCCGCGTCTACAACCAAGCGAAATGGCAGGAAGGGCCCTCGACGAGGTTCTGGGCTTCGCGAAATGCCCAGAACACGAACAGCGGCAGAACACAGGACCACAAGCTTCAACAACGCGAGGCAGAGCTGGTGGAAGCGACGAAGCGTCATCTAGCAAGGTGGGAAAAGTGCTGCCGCGCTGCTGAGGAGCCCGAAGCCAGAGCCCTCCGGGCCCCAGCGAGCCAGGACGACACACAGCCCGCCCAGCTCAAAAACTTTCATTGAGGTCCGCGCATCAGTTTGTCTCAATGTTGTGACTTCACAGAGGCTGTAGCGGCTGTTGCGATTTGTGTGAGTGGCCAAGGTGTAGCCGGTGTGGCCAGTGTAACTATGGTGGGCCACCATAGTGTAGCCAAGGCACCAAGGTGGACAAACGGGCCACTTGAAAACCAAGCCAGGTCAGACCGTATGGAACTATGGGCCAAGTGGTGGACACAAACTTTTGGTGGTTTCTCTTTTGTTTTTGTCCTTTTCCTTTATCCACGTAATATCTACAACGACTTCATTTTTTTAAACGTGCCTGCGACGTTCCTTTGGGAGCAACCGCCCCGATGCAAAAGGGTTTTGGTGCTACTGAATACTGAACACTTGCGTTTTGTGTGTGAAGGTTTTGCTGTATTTCGCTAGTTCAGACCGACGCACCATCCATGAGAATGGTCGCTTATAAAGGGTGTAGTAAATATTTCAAGCCCATAAGTGGATTACACCTAAAAAAAAATGAGGAAATATATGCTTAGAAGCGGAAAATCTCCAGTACCAACTGGATGCAAATTTGCAGCTAAAGTTCTCTTCTGCGATACGGGCACAAACACTCTTACAGCAAGCCTTTTTTTCTTGCACTTCATGCTTGAGTTTAGAGCGACAAACAGCCGACACGAACAAGCCTCAAACACGTGCAGCATGCACGCGAAGGTACCTTTGGCAGGCTTGCAATCACTCATGCTCGCTTCTTGGCTGTTTCTGTTTGTCGCTCTAGATTGACTTGGGCACTCCCGTGACTCGCATTCCCCAGCCGTTGCGGAAACCTTTGCAGAAGAGGCATTCTATTTTTTTCTTACACAAGCTGCACCAACGCTGCCTCTCCTTCGTCCACTCAGTGTTAGGGTTGCCAACTCTTCAATGAAGGAAGTCGGGACGGGGGCAGGGGGGGGGGGGGGGGGGTTAAGAGGAGAGAGGAGTTTATACATCTGTAAACCGACAAAACATGCGTTAGCCTTTCTCAACCTGCAGTGGCAGTCGCACAAAAAAAAAATTATAGAGTATCTCATGAGGAAGGGCAGCGCGAGGGAGAAGGGAGACACAAAGGGGTTTATACAAACGATGATGATGATAACAGGCGCTACCCGGCACCAGTGGCGCCCCGATTTCCGGCCTGCCATGGCTTGCATGCTAAAGTGGCTAAAGCCTCTCACAGCCAATGCTAGTCACCACAGTGGCCACCATAACCACAGCATTGCTTCGTGCGATTCATGCTTCGCAGCGCGACGCGCATTGTTGGCCATGCATTGGATCACATAAAATTTTTAACTGGACGGTCTGGACCTAACCCGGGACATATAGCTGTCCTGACAGGGACGATGCGGGACTCGGGACGCTTAATGAAAATTCGGGACAGTCCCGCAAAATCCGGGATGGTTGGTAACCCTACTCACTGTTTGTGTGAAAGAATGTTTAGATTGCAAGACTGGTACTTGAGCTTGATTTGCTAGACACTTTGAGTGGAAAAGAAACCTGAAGCTACTGCAAGCTTTATTTTGTGAAAGCACACAAAACAACAAAATAATTTAGGCAGTTGTCATTTGTGTGCTTCTCAGTTTCAGCAGTGGTGTTCAACTTAAACTGATGCTCGTGTCAGTGGGCAGTACAAAAGCGACTATGAGCACTGTTCCATTTTTACATTTATGTCCATTACCATTAAGTGATGCATTGCACACTTGCAACAGGTACATATTTCATAAAAAGCTTTAATACAGGTCAATTCCACTGCACTGTACAGTCTCCGGAGAAACAGGCTGTGGGTTGGCTAGATTGAACATCAAAAACTTGCTCAGGTCGACGCAGTAAGCGAGAGCAATCAAACAAACATAAAATCTGCTTAAAAATAAAACAAACTTCGAAAGCGGCATTGCTGGCTCTTTGTCTTAAACTTCCGCACCAAAGTGTTCCGATATGGAGTTGCTAGTTAACAAGATCAAGTGGCATCACTTTGCGTTCTAGCACCTGCATGCAACCTCCTTATTTGTGCAAGGTAAGGCACTTTTCAAGCAACAGTTTTGATGCCCACAAAACATTTCCACGTCTCTTGACCACAACATGGGAATAAGCTGCCTGCAGGAGGAACTTGTTGTCAACCATTGACAAATGCACGAAAAAACACCGTCAAGTATAGCACAGGAACTCCTCTTGCATTGCAAAATGTGGCACATTCAGTAGCACGAAATAAAATTCAATAAAAACTTAGGCTCTAGCTTTGACCGAGCAAATTTTAAAGAAAACTTTGTCTATGTCTCACATGGTCATAAACAAAGAAAAACTGTTTCCTTAAGAATGACTAATGCGACACCACCCCTCTACCTATAAAAAAGACCTGCGCACCATGTTTTGCCAGGCTGACTTTCAAGGGACGGAGTGGTGTCCCTTTTCCTCGGAGCACAATGAGCACATCATAGCGCTATAAAGAAGGTAAGTGGCAGACGACAAGGTACCAGCAATGTCGGTACCTTGTGATGCGCAGTTTGTTTTTTGTACAATATCTCCTTGCACTATTCTTCCGACTTCAACCTTAACCACTGTATGATGCAGGATAAACCACGCAAAAAGATCCCGCTGTGCACGGCTAGTGCCACAGTTATTTCAGAAGGGTGTTGAATTAAGTATAGAAAGCTTCGTCTGACATTAAGCTATGTGGAGCACAAGTTTGTCTGCTTCTTGCACGGGGGTTGCGACGATGTCAGAACGCCGAGCTCTCATTGGCTGATTGAAAAAAAAAAAAAAATAGTTGGTAGACGTCAAGGCATCTAGCATTCAGGGGCCCTATGCCACACAGCAAGACCAAGGGACCGGGACAAAGCTGTCTGCTGCGACTGGTCAGCGGCGCGGCGCTGACCGGTCGCAGCAGACGGCGCTGTTCCGGTTTCTTGGTCCCGCCTGCTAGCATAGGGCCCCAGGTCTACCCATTGTCCTTCCAATGAAAGTCAATCGGAGCTCGGCGTCGTTCTGACGTCGCCGCAACTCATGTGCACGAAGCAGACGACTTGCTCTCCGCATAACTTTTCTGACACGTGTGTGCCTGAAACTCTGGAGGTAATGCAAGATGCAAAACGAAAGGCAAAGTGGTGGTGCAGAGGCTATGACACCCTAGCTTTGCCTTGCCATTTCGCCACACCAACGTGAAACCGGTGTCTGTTATGCTGGCTGCACTCCGCTTCCGAAACCATCCGTGGGGAGAGGGTAGGTGTCTTTCACCTTCTTGGCTGTGGTTAAATCTACCGCCCCAACAGTTGCCACCGACGTATGCTGACTAGCGTGACTTCCTGTGGCCTCCCTCGAACGCCAGGCGAGACTGATGAGCTGCAAAAATGGAGAATGGTCGAGCTGTGAGTAACGTGCTTGCAATATTTGGGTTGGCAGAAAAAGATTGAGCACCTGTAGTTTTGAATTCAATTTATACAAAAAAATTACACATTTTAATAATAATAATAAAGTGCTTAAGTAATTGTTTGCATGCACTTGTTACTGGCAGCACATTATTGGTGATAAGCACTACCAAGTTTTGTAATGAATGAAAATAACATTGTAAAGGCCACTTGAAAGGAGAAAAAAGTCTTGAAATGTAATTTCAAGACTTTTTTGTATTTACAATGTAATTACAAGACCCTTGTAATTTGTATAATTTGGTTTTTCTAAGAGGTAAATACTGCATTGCCTACACGGTCTTTTGAAGTAAAAAGATAAAAAAAAAACCGTTCATAAAAAAGTTTTTTTTTTTTTTTTTTTTTTTTTTTTTTTTTTCGGCCTGCAAACGTAAATTACGCGTCGCAAGAAGCTGAAACTCTCTGAGGATGTGACCCTACTGGTTGGGTTGGAACGCGAAATTTCGAGAACATAAGGTTATCTAAATCAAAAGATAAAACAATTTTTCTATGAGCCGACGTCCAGCTAACATTGTGGACGGTTGTGTCATTTATACTTGCGAAAAACACTTCGCAGCAAGGAAGATAATCCTTTTTCCTTTCTTGCTGGCCAGTTTTTTTTTTTTTTTTTTTATTACTTAAATAAATACTGGAGGCACCTACAAGAGGCCAGTCATTTCTTGTTTAGACGATATTAGGCTTAGGAGGACACCGGTACATCGGAAAGTTCGCGATTTCTATCCCAACCGCTACCATCAGAGAGTTGCAGCTTCTTGCGACGCCCAGACTTAAGCGCGAAACACACGTACGACCAAAGCGTCCGATCCGACGTCCGATCGCGCAATACGACGGTCGGACGCGAGGGTTTTCGTAGCACCGGAGAGCGTTGAAAACCCTCGCCTCCGACCGTCGTATTGCGCGATCGGACGTCGGATCGGACGCTTTCGTCGTACGTGTGTTTCGCGCTTTAAGGCTGAACTCCATGGGACGAATTATGCGACGAATAACTGGCGAACGCCGCCCGACGGCACGCTCGCTTTGCGCGCGACGTAGCAGCCACTGTGTTGATTCCACGCGCAGAGCAAAAGCCGCCGGGCGGCGTTCGCCAGTTATTCGTCACATAATTCGTCCCATGGAGTTCAGCCTTTACACGGGTCAAAACAAGCGGTTTCGCCTTCCTCGAGAACAATTGTACTTCGATACGGCAAAAGAAAATGTCAGTCAAAAGACTCAACACGATAAAGACAGAAAAAAAAAAAAAAAAAAAGAGGGTGCAGAAAACCGAAACCGAAACATGGAGCAAAAAAGAAAGCGACTGCAGCGCCACCGCAAAACTTCCGGATAAATGCATTCGTTTGATAACAGCAAAACCAGAGTAAAAAATATATGCCCTCTGTGACTTAAAACCACGTGACAAGAAACCCGTTGGTTGAGGGTCGGTCAGGTGTCTCCGATGACGTCATCGCATCCACTTCCCGCAACCCCAACAAACGAACGCAACACTTGAGGGTTCGCAAATTTTCTAAACGCGAGGTGCATCGCAAAACGTTATACGCACGTCGTTTATCACAGTTACGTCGCTATAGTTCACGAGACACCTTTCAAACTCCCTGGTTATTCATTCAGTAAGTACCCCAGCACCGAAAACAACCAGCGAAACCCGGTAAAGTAGCAGAAAACGTGAGTCGAAACCGTCGGACGCTCGCAGACGACCGTCATGGCAGACGCAGAGCCCGGCGAAGACGCCGTTCTCGGCGTCGTTTCCAAACCGCCTCCCAAAAAGAAGAAACCCGAACAAGGCACGGTGGTGGTCCCCAAAACCGTGTACGACGTCCAGCGACTGAAACTCGAGCGCCTCATGCAAAACCCGGACAAACCCGTGCTGATACCGGACCGCCCCAAGGGCCGCAGTCCCCACGACGCACCCGAGTTCGTCCGAAACGTGATGGGAAGCAGCGCGGGCGCCGGGTCGGGCGAGTTTCACGTCTACCGGCACCTACGTCGCAAGGAGTACGCACGCCAGAAGTATATCGACCAGAAGGCGCACCAGGACGAAAAAGACCAGGAGTTCCGCGAACGCGTCGAGCGCAACAAGCGACTGGCCGAGGAGAGAACGGCCAAGAAACGCGCCAAACGGCTCAAGCGCAAGGCGAAGCTCAAGGACAAGAAAAAACAGACGGGCAAGGACGGCAACAAGGCGGATTCCAAGCAGACGGAATCTGACGATGATGATGATGATGATGATGACGACGACGACGACGACGGGGATAACGAAGGTACTAACGACGACCAGGAACAGAGGTCGGAACCGGACGAACAGGGCAAGAGCACGGCAGATGAAGCGGAAAAAGAAGTTACTGAAGAAGACAACAAGGTGCCCGAAGCAGACAACAAGGTTGCTGAAGCAGACAAGATCGTTGAAGCAGCAGACGACAATGTTGCTGGAGGAGATGGCATCAAAGATGACAGCCAAGGAGGTAATGCAAATGATGATGCAGCAACAGGCGATGAAAGCAATGATGCGTAAAATGGTTTTACTCTAACTCTTCACAGACAGCTGGCAAGTGGCTTTTAACGCAGCAAAAACTCTGACGTGGCAACCATGTTCGTTCATAGAGCAGCATCTCTGTATGGCCAAATGGCATTTTAATGGGACACGAGCTTTGACCCAGTTCTCTTCTATTTAAGTCTTGACGCGAGGGATATGCTACGAACATCTTCATTTTGTACATAAGCACATTGTACAACGCATATTTGGTCTCGAGCAGAGGTTCTCGGGTACAATTGTTTTTAAGTTTGTTAGTGTTGCCAAATAAAGTTATGCAGTCAATCTTGGGAGATTTCGATTCAATATCCGTCTAAGGAATGCACCCGTGACTGACTTGACCTTGAAACTTGCATGTTTCATTTTTGGTGGCTTACTGTAATTCTAGCTTGCTTCTGTGTCGTGCAAAGATCATAAAGCCTTACTTTTCAAATCTCGCATACTGAACTTAACAGCATAGCATGCTTGACAAACTTCCAAAGGACGGTCCACATATTTGTGCTTGAGTATTGAGTGCGTTGTGCCCGCTGGCACAATCTGTTGGGTAGTCCACGAACAATTCCGATCTGTGCATAACTACACTAAAGGTTTTGTAGTATTCACCAGATACAATCTATGCACCATCAATGAGAAACGGTTGCTTGTAATGTCAGAATTACTTCGAGCCCATGGTGAAAGAATGACACATAAAAAGTGAGCAAAATTCATATAAGCTTGATCATACTGACAAAGACTGGTAAGCACGGAATGTGCGATGGGCCTTCCAAGGAAGAATGGCGTCTAAACAGCACCGCCTACCAAAGATTCACTCTCATTTCTGACACGCGCCATGAGATGGCGCTGCCTGACAAGAAAGCCGCGAAGCGTGTCCCGCGCCTTGGCATGCCGTGCCAGAGTTAGGTTTTGCACGCTCTGACCGCCGACGGCTCGGCAAGCAAGGCACTTGATTTACCATCTCAAGGTGGCCAGTTCACACCCTGCCGGGGACTGAAGTCCTTTTATATGGTTCCCTATGGGCGTAACACTCTTGGGTGTCGGTTTTTCGTTGCAGCCGACTGCTGCATCCGGCTCTTACAGCCAGCCGTTACAGCCAAATGGTACAGAACTCCATGAAAGTCTGCTGATTAAACACATTCTGTGTTAATATATACAGGGATTGGAAGTGTTCCAGGGCCATTTGAGAGATGGTGCCAGTGTTTTCTCTCATAAGCAGTTGCAAGGAGGCCGAATGCACTCAGTTGTAATCAAATGCAAATGTGTTAATCGGCCGTAACATTATCTGCCCAAAAGACGCGGCTTGAGTAATGCCAACAGCTCCTTGCTTGAATCACACGTCGGAAGCTTCTACCGTGCTGTCGATTTCCTGACTGTCGCGGGACATCGTACGACGTGCTCTCACCACTTCTTAAAGATGTTTTCGCGACCTTGTCTGCTATGAAAATCTTTTCGTCGCACAACAGCGTGGCGGTACTCGGTCGGTTTCGTATCAACTTCTCTACAACAAACCGCGACATCTTGGTGCCTTCACCAAATAACTGTCCAACTCTAGATGTGTGGTAAGCGAGTAGTGCACGGCAACCGCTAAGCAAAGTGAATACGATAGTCACTCTCCAGATGAGAACAGGAGAGCATCTCTCCGGATGCCTGGCCCCCCCCACCCCCTGCACGAGCGCGTGTATGCAGCGTGAAGCAAAAGGATTGATGGCTGTTTGAAGGGACCGCATAAAGCGGTTTCTGAACGCATCGAGCCAGGATTTTGTACGGAGGTGGCAGAAGAGTGTGCATAAAAATTTCACAGAATGAACTTGCCTAAGTAAAAAGTTAGAAACAAAAACTTGGAATCCCTACCCACGGCTTCTGTCTGCTAAACAAAAAGGCGTCCGATCGGCGCAACAGCTGACCGATGGTGGCACGCAAGATCGCGACCAACCATGATGGGTGCTTTTCTCGACCTCGGCAATAGCAGACAACGTTTCTGAACCAGAAGCGAAGCACTCTCTTTCTGCAGTATTGTCAGTGCATGACCAGTTTACTCCACCAATAAAGAATAAAAAATATAGATAAAACGAGAAAAACAAAACAGACATGTCTTGTTTCTTCAACAATTATTTTTGGCTGCACGTCACCATCTGCTTCGCACTCCCTGTTTGTTGCCACGCCTCTCGTCTGCCACTTTCATCCGCTCTGTTTTGGGGGGCAAGTCATCTTCCCGGTGCGCTTAGCACCCAACGAGCGAGTGAAGGTTGTTCTCTGTTACGGGGAGTGCATGAGGACGAAAGAGGTCCACCGACGTTTTCTGTGGTGACCTCCGGTCTCCCCTACAATTGTACGCTGGGTAAGGTGCCTCAACGAGGAGGGAAACCTTTAAAACAATCCACTGACAACTGACGTCGTCACCGAAGCTGACGCTGAAAAGTGCGGTACTTGGTCCCTTTGCCGCCCACTCACCCCCTGTCGACGCCGAAGGCTAACACCTCCTAGATAAGAAAGTTTAAGTGCCGAGTTTTCCTGCGTCAATAAAGAAGGCCACCGCAGGACAGAGATTGGACATGACTAGGGTATAGTGGCTATAGGTTTAGGTGTACTGAGTGCTCTGCATTCCTGGGTAGTTCCATGCGCCGCCGCTTCATGACGACAAAACTGGCGCTGCATCCAGAGTACCGGTGCATTCTCAATCAACAAAGTGGCATGGCATGTCTGGCGGAGAAGCCAAAACTATGCGCGTAAGACCTGTCGTGCACGCACGTTCCTGCAATGCAAGCACTGTTCAGAACGACTGCCTCGCGCTTGCAGCTTCCGCGGCGTATTGTGCGCGAGGCGTTCTGGAACAAGATTCGGAAAAAATGGCACTTGTGTGTACTTGTGTTCTGCTTCTTTTTCTCGGGCTGCTGCTTTGTTCCCATGTGCGTGTAGATAGCTCATTTCTAGTCAGGAAAATGTGAAGAGTCTGGTTGGTACTTTTCGGCTACGATTATAGATGAAGATCAAGAAGGACATCGCCTACTTCGCGCCCCTCTGCAAGACAGGCTACAAGTCCATGAGACAAGGATAGAGAGTGTCATTATTTTCTGTGCCCAAAGATCCTGAACTTTTTCGGAAATCGAAGATTGTGCATCAGCGGGGGGACTAAGAACTTCAGCCCCAGTCAGTGATTTGTGAACTCCACTTTGAAGAAGAATTCATTGTGCGGCATTTCACCCATGTCATCCACGAAGAAATAATCCAACTCGCGAGAGATTGTTCCTGCCTAACCAAGCAAGCTCTCCATCCTGTCGGATGCCCCTGCGTACCTTTATTTTTATTTTACATTTTATGTTCACACCAACCTTCAAAGTTTAGTACATTAACGGGAATGATTAATTACATCTTTTAGTAAAATACCAACTTTCTGCACTGCAAGAGCAATTTTTTATAGCTGCGAAACCGCAGCGCTTCCCCATTGCACCTGCAAAAGGGAAGCGGGACCCTTGCGTGAGCGCCATTGAACGGCGTCATGAATGAGTGGCCTGCATTCGATTTTCTGCTCGGTGCACCTATTCCTATAGCCACCATAATTACGGCGTTAGCGTTCAGCTAGGAATTGTGTTCTCACTGCGTCATTGTGTCCAATCGCTGGCCTACTGCGGCCTTTATTGAGCGACTCAGGAAAATTCAGCACCTAGGTTTTCTTATCTAGGAGGTGTTGGGAGAGCACTGCCTCCATCTGTGGGCTGTTGCACCGATGAGACGCCTTTTTCCTTTTTTAGCAGACGCACGCCGTAGGTAGGAATTTGAAGTTTTTGATTTTCAATTTATTTTTTCGGATAAGTTAGTTCAGTTAAATTTTTATAACCTTAAAGGGCAGAGGGGGTTGATCAGGAAAGGAAAAAAAACACACCTTAGTCGCCACGGGCGGGAGGGAAAGAGAGTCCCCTTTGTGGGATGTTTAAATGACTTCAAGGGGAAGAACACAACAAAAGCGACTGCTTCTTAAGCCTCCCTTTGTCCTTTTCTAGGATTCGCAAAAAGCGATAACACCCCCCCCCCCCTTTCTTCACCCATGCAAGGTTTGTGAGGAGGGTGGTCCGCTTTCCCCTAATTGGGTACAGCAGAATCTGGGCCGGCATCCTGGCGGCAATATATGAACGCTCCCCGAAACGAAACTAGTCACTGTAAGCATTGTAGACCATTTTGCGGGTTGGATTGAACCACCCATTATGGACATTCTTCAACCACCTCGGTGCAAAATCTTAGCTCGATATGTTCAGAAACTGGTTTATGCGGTCCTTTCAAACCAACATTACCAGATCAGTCACTTGGCAAGCTTCCTAGAATGCCTGATGCCTTTTTGGGGTGCGTGCGCTCAGTGGCGCTCGCTACACTATTGGCCCACCATATGGACAGACGTGGTGGAACCGGTGGAACATTGGATGCAGACTACCTGCGGTGGAAAGTAATTTATCGTGGCTTTTAATGGTACACATAGCGTATTTGCGAAAGTCGGCGCAAAAAGACCGTCGTTCGAAAACGGTCCTTTCCCGTTGTCCGTGAAGGCGTTGAAGCTGGTGACGCTTGGAACGCTATTTACCCGTACCTGCTCGCACGCAGGCAACAGAGAAGAATGGTTTTTAAACGGCACTCGTCCATGGAGCTTGTCAACTGGCAGATCTGAGAATGCTGCTTCAAACTGCCATCGATCCTTTGCTTCAGTCTGTAGATCCAATGGTGCATTGCACATGCTCCCGTACAGCTGAGACGCTAGATGCAGCCTCATGCATGCACCGGTAGCTCTGACAGCGTTGTACACAGTGTGTGAGACGGAATGGAAGCATGAATGTTTATACGCGGAAAACCAGTTTCCACGGGAGAGGCATCTTTTGTTTCCGCTGCAGACGTGGCAATTTGTTAAGTGCTGTACGTCTGCTGACCTGGGACCCACTAAAAAGACAAAAAACTAATTGTTTCTTTTTTTTGTAAGTTCCCAAATAGGACTGTCACAAAAAAAACATGTTTCTTAATTGCTCAAATGAATCTGGGGTCATTCTGCCACATTGTATGTGTCCTATGCAAGCACTTCAAAAATGTTTTTGGGAGGTCAGTATCCCCTTACTGTAAAGATGGCAGCGATGTCCACTCTTGCCTCTTTCGATACGAGCGCCAAACTTTACGACGAACTATAGCCTGTTGCAGGTTTAGAATAGCGGTACATGCACCTCACACAAAGCCTTCTGCTCGTCCTGATTTGTGGAATTCCTCCTCTCCACTCTCTCCAGTGTCCACTTTGCTAAAGTGGAAAGAGCAGAGGGCTTGCAGGGAGGAGCTTGTCCTAGCATCTTTACTTGCAACAGCAAATGACAAACAGCGAGTACAACGCCCGTTCATACGGTAAATGACTCTTGTAGTCAATGCGGGGAACATAGCTTAAAGCTTCGACGCTCCGAAGTCGCACAACAAACCATACTCACGCTTATAGAATTCGGCGAGGAAAGAGACGTTTGGCAGGAGACGGTGAGCCTTGGACAGCACTGTGGATCCCTCGCTGAGGCGCGAGTCCACGTTCCAGATCTGCAGGATGTCGTCTTTGTCTCGCACGCACACGGACACCCCGCACACCTCGTCCCCTGCGCATCGGCGACCACTCTCATCACGCTCCGGGGATGTTCAGTCCCAAAGTTCCCGCTTTAACGAATAAAAAAGAGACCCGGAGCAACAGCGAAACAACATCACCTTTGCCCCCGAAGAGCATAGAGTTAATACAATATTCTAGAGGCCGCTTTCATATACGCAGAAAAGCATCGCTCGCAAGGCCTGTATTTGAGCATTTTTCTAGCTTCATTGAGTTCAAAAACAGAGGCATTGCACCAGGCACGTAGCCAGGATTTTGATTCAGGGGGGGGGGGGGGGGGGGCCGCCCATGACAACATGCTGTATAAGGGGGAGGGGGGAGAGGAGACCCCAGCAAAATGAAAGATTTCGGGGGGGGGGGGGTAAAGAAAGAAACGACCTTGCGGACAGTTTAGTGCAAGGTGTGTACCGGGGGAACACAAAGATGTAGGTGAAGACTTCTTTCCGCAAAGCTCGGGCCCTCCTCATTTGAGGACAACTCCAATTTCGGGGGTTACCTTTCAGGATTTATCCGTGCATAGTACTGAAAACACTGAAGCCCATTTGTGAGGTCTTCCAGAGACACCTAAACATTTATGGGCACCAACAGCTTTAGGGCAGCAGGTAGGGCCCCTCAGCTCTTGTACAGGGTGCTTACGAGTGCTCTTCAGGCATAAAGAAATTAGTATGAATAAGCCAATGGATGAAATATATGAGAAAACTTTTCAGAGTGGTGTCCTTAAGTTGTGCATTTATCATATATATTCCTTGCCGACGTGCCAGATTATAGCCACCATTGCTGACCTTCTCTTGTCTTACCCAGATGCCAAGCCAGTGAAGTAGGCGTTGACAAGCTTCCACAAATGCCAATGCTGGGCAGAAGTACACAATAGAATCTAAAATGGCAATAATCTGCTCTGATGTGGTCATGATGAAGTGAAGTAAACGTAATAAGAAGAAAAAAATTGAAGGTCAGTTATGGTGGCCCCCATGCACAGCTGCTGCAAAGTGCCTATACTAAAATTTCATAAACATGGGTTCCTAAAAAAAAAAATTAGAGCCAAAAAAATTTTGCTATTCTTATGGACAGGGAGGAAAACGAAAACAAACCATCTCCTTTTTGCTGCTACTCACAGATGATACCACACACGCTTGGACCTGCTGAATCTGCTTTTGGGTGCTCATCTCAAGAAAGGCTTTTAAGATTTTGTTTTACATTGTGCCATCTGTGTGTAGCAGCGTCAACCAGACACTGTTGTGTTTTCGTTTTCCCCCTCCCCGTGCACAGGAATAACCGGATTTGTCCGGATTAAATGTTTTTCTCCAAAAACCTACATTTGTGAAATTTGAGCATGAAATCTGTACCATCTAGAGATGCCCTCGTTGAAAGTTTTATTGCAGTCTGTCCATCATTCAATGTTTTGACGCCCAAACAGTGCTTAGAGACACCCTGTACGTCTAACCCGTGCCCTTTGTAGTGTCACCTCGTCTCCACAATAGTGAGCGACGAGTCAAGAATTGAGGAGAAGCTCCATCCACAGGCGTCAATTGCCTGCTTCGAGTCCTTATGCCGTGAAGAAAAACCGGGCAAGATGGCGTCACCACGTAGCGGCACGACATTTCACAACGCGGAAAAAAGGGTAGAGAGATTTTCTACCTTAACGAGATGTGGGTCCTTGTGGGATGAGGCAATGATTGCTTTTCTGGGGTCCGATTTTGGTCACTGCGAGAGTAGGAGCTAGATCTAACTTGTGTATCGAAGATTGAGCCAAAATAGCATTTTGGCTCAATTTTCGATTGAGCCAAAATGCTATTTTGGCTCAATCGAAATTGGCTTGTGGTTTGCCTCCGACAAAGTGTTACTTGCAGACGAAAATGAAACAACAATACACTATGCGTCGTCTGTTAAAAAAACGAAAAAAGGTGGATCTTTCAGTGCCTTCGTGAAGAAAGGTCGGACGCAGGTTGGAATTGTGATTGTCTGCTATTTCCCGTTCAAAGCCACTGACGACCTGCCCTTCTTTTGCAAATCTTAAAGGGGCAATGCAACGACTTTTAACTGGTTTTGAATTTGCACCGAACCTAAGCGCACTGAACATAGTAACTTAGTGAAACTTTTCTTTTCTCGAAATTTACTTTATTTTAGGCATTATGGGCAAATTAAAATTACAAAAACAAGCAAAAAATAATCTCTTTCATGACTTCCCTGGTCCTGGCTTGGGTGGCCAATGGTAGAAGTGAAACGACTGGCCAATCGGCTGCGGCTTACGTTGATGGCTGCTTTCCCTGCAGCCTAGTGCACGTCAACGGCTCGTTGCTTGCTTCAGCCCTCCACCGCGCTTGCGGCATAAATTTACCAAGTCTGTCGGAGTTGGAGCTCCGAATCCTCAGTAGAAGTGCAGAGCTCGGAGGACACTCCTCGTAAGCGTCCGGAGCGCGCTGGCGAAGCCTCTCGGTCCCAACTTGACGACGCTCATGCAGTTCAAGCAGTTCAAGTTCTGGACAAGTCCGGGCGGGTCTCCTGTGGTCTCGCGAGGAGACAAATTCGTACTTTCGCTTTTTGCAAAATGTGCCGCCGGCGTCGTGCATCATCTGCTAGGATCCGCGGGGCATGGCCTCCAAGATCCCGAAGCGAGCGCGCTTCGGAATCATACGAGGGGCGCCTGCACCGCCTCTTCCACCGCTTGGTGGCAGGTATGTCGACGGGTCATTTCTTATTTCCGTACTTTCTAAACTGCCTTTGTTTCTTTTCTCATCTAAAATACTGGACAAAGACTACTTTTATAAATAATTGAAACAGTTTTCGCCACTTATATTTTGTATTTCGACTAAAAAAAAACCCTTTGCGGCTCTGACCAGTCATAAAGCAGGAGCTGACCAGGACCGACAACATCAAGATTTCGTCACATGCCGCGCGCGTTCAGCACCACGGGGCGCCCCCGTAGGAGAAGGAGGTTTCTGCGTCGTCTGGTTAAAGTATGACGCACTGATATTAAATTACTCTCTCCGTGCCCACCGGGTTGCCCAAACCACAAGAGATGTGGAAACCGCAAAAATAGTAGACGCTCAAATAGGATTGCAGGGCCCCTTTAAGCTGTTCTACTGCAGTCACGCAAGCTGGCATCGGACGGCAATTGAAGGAGTACTCGGGACAAACACATCAGAGGCCATGAGTCCTCTCTCGCCATTGGTATGTTCGTGAGATGTTCTTGCCAAACCACTGCCCAGTCCTGAGCTCGCGAACGGTTAAAACATTTTCCATTGGCTGATTACGGTCGCTTAGCATGAAGCTGTGATGCCACATCCAATCAGAAGCAGAGAATGCTCTTGCTCTCTCCTTGGCCAAAATCAGAGCTCCGGCTTACCGCGCGAATGGTGGCAACAAGGAGACTTGGCATGCGCACTATGTTTCACGGGTCAATCAATACTGCTTCAAAAACATTATTTAAGTAGGAAGGCTTCGTGTACATGTTCAAGTCCAGCTTGGCAGTGGTAGTGATGCTCAACCACATCTCATGCAGCAAACATTTTTTTTGCTGACGGCAACAGAATTTTTTTGTTGCCACTCAGAAACTTTTGCAAAAAACAAGCAGGCACCGCCATGCTTTTGCGCAGTAACTGAGGTAAAGGCCGACAGTAAACAAACGAAGGGAAGCAGATGGCATGGGGAAAACTGCCTCAGTAACAGCTGGACCATGAGCACTTTGGTGGCGACACAATCGTTCGATTCACACACCGTTGCACAGAAACCAGTGCGAACCGAAGTAAATACTGGCATGACTTAGTGACACAAAGCGGGGTAGGAAAACAGCATAAAAATCACTACGAAAAGTTGGCGTTTGTCGGTGTCGCTGGACGGTAACGAGACGCGCTGCCATATTAAAAACGATTGTTTGTAACGATGCGACATCAGAGACGTGATGAGAACAAGCAGAAGTGACAAAGTGATTAGTTCGGGAGTGATACGAATCCTCTGTGTGTGTGGGGGGGTATTAGTCGCTGAATTGCGAGCTCGTCGCCGACTACAGATACTTTTGTCGACTAACCCAACAATGTGCTGTTGGATAATTATTTCAATGCTACTTCACGCAAAGAAAGGCTAGACGATATCGATGATATCTATCAAGCAGCCCTGATTTTAAATACTAGTAAAAGATTTACGGGCAGACTTCATTCGAAGGTCACCTCCCCCGGATGGATAGATCAAAATTACCAGTCTTGAACGATGGTTTAGAAAAACAATAAACCGGCCTGCTAACGTCCTTCCGTCCCCTTACCTTGCGCCACATCCTCTGTAAACTGTTCCCCGATGGCAGCCAGTAGCAACTCCTTCCACACCAGGGGCTGCAAAGCAATTATTCGTGCATTTGCAAAACCACAGTTGGCTCTTCTGGCAAATGTCCGGTACCGCGATTCGTTACCGGCACGCACGCAGGCTGTTTCCAAACGCTATTCGAGCGCAAAAAAGGCAATGTATAAATAAGCCAAAAAATTCACTCGAATGAAACTTATCAGAAAATTATCTTTTCGGGTGGTGCATTTGTCATAGTCGAATTTCATTAATGTAGGTTTAGGAAAACAAACTTAAGAAAAAGGCAAGCGTGTTATCCGTGTGTGCAGGAAGGAAAACGGAAACAAACCGTCTACCACGTACGCTTGGAGCTGCTTTTAGGTGCTAATCTCAGAGGCTTTCAAGTTTTTGTTTCGTGTTGCGCCACCTGTGAGGAGCAGCGTCAACCAGATGGTTTGTTTTAATTTTCCTCCCCGTTTTGCACGTAAGAATAGCAGAATATTTTTGACTGCTTTCCGTTTTTGGGGGGAAATCCACACTTACGAAATTTGAGCATGATAAATGCACAACTTAATGTAAGCTGAAACACTTCTTTAAAAAATGGGATAAAGGTTGACTCTAGCATAGTTTTATCCCGTCAAACTGAATATCACATTTGTTTTCCCCGAAGGTGTGTAACTAAATGCAAAAAAACACGAAAAACCTCCGACCAGTTGTCTTGTCACAAGAGGATCTTTTGGCCACCAAGCGCGTGTCGCTCATGTGGGCAGCGTGTGCAATTGCAAGCTTGCCAGGTATATTCCCCAGCACTGACGCCAGTTGTGATGTCTTCTTTTTACCTTTTCTGCAAATAGCGAGAGTGTGTGTGCATAGCTTTCATAGGCGGTGAAGACGCGCGAGAGCGGAGACTCCGAAAACTCCTGATATGACGTCACGCTTTGGGAAGGACGGGCTTCAGCAGCACTTGCAAAATGATCTTCTCCAGCCTTCGTGCACAAAATTGTAAAATAATCTTGATATTTGTAATCCTGGAGGTTAAATGAAGATGATTCAAGTGTTTCTCCTCAAATACAGAACCGCTTCAGTTTCCCTTTAAAGACACCCTTGCAAAAAGTTTCATTACACTCCGTTCATTGTCTTAAAGGGGCGGTTTTAAAGGGGCGGTGCAATGATATTCAATTGAAATGTTTTTCACTTCACACGAGCTTACTGGCACTAGTGGGACTCAAGGATACTCGCACGCAACGCCACTGGCCAAGATACTCCTTTGTTGCGGTGTAATTTCGAGGACAAAAGCGAGCGTTTTCGTTCAATCTCTCCTCCGCGAAACTTGATGACGTAACTGGGTGATCGCAGTACCGCCCAGTGACAATATTTGAATGCGGCTCATAGATTGGACCCGAGCATTGCGTGGGCACTCGATTTGGGCTCGTGACAATCGATAGCAGGACAAGCATTCGGGTAGTGGCCCGTGTCCAATCGCTGCAATGACTACAACAGCCGAACCATAACAATGTCTGGAACTCGGCGCGTGTCCTGTGCCTTGCCAACCCCAGCGCGCGGCTATGATCAACATTGGCGGCATATAATCGGCTCCAGATCACGTGGCCGCTTGTCCTGACTGCGAGTTGAGGGAGTGAACGCTGCCCGTTTTTCTTTAATTTTTTGTGCGACTTCGATTGCGTGTGGTGAAAAACGAACGGGTGTTTCACAGGTCATTAACGTCAGGGATCCGTTCTATGCAGTATTTGCGCAAAGAACAAAGATTGTTGCATCGCCCCTTTAATTATACATTGTTTTTTTTGTGCTTGAATAACGTTTGGAAGCACTTCGTAAATGCATTGAAACTGGAACTGACCGAGTCCCTTTTGGAACACTTGATCCTCCAGGTACCGCCCCTCCGATTACCGGCATCCTCCCAGAGAGGGCGCCGGTCGCCGCGCATCAGGTGGTACGTGTACCGCAGCTTCAGTTCCGCTACATCCGGGATGTTGTTGAACACTGCCCAGAAACCCTGTGGTGAAAAAAAAAAAAGACAACAACGAATAACTAAGCAACATAGGCTCGGCGGAAATACGAGCCAGTACAGCCAAGTCTTAGCTGAAGGGGGTAAACGTCCCAAGGAATGCCTTCAGTATGCTAACTATGGACATCATTAAAGTCAAATTGGGAGGTTTTAGGTGCCAAACCAACAAAGAGCAACTGGCCCGCCTCAGCGGAAGACCGACCTTTAATTTTAACCACCAGGGATCTCTTCTGACGTGCAACCAAAATTGCTGTTACATGGCGCTTTCTGCACAATAAGCCTGTCAGATTGCAGGCAACTTGACTGGGATTCGAACCCACAACCTGCGGATCCATGGGCTGGCGCTTTGCCTCGGAGTTACATTGACATTGATAAGTTGAGACCTAAAGAAATAAGAAAAATGTTGTGTCTCTAGTCCGCTCCCGCTTTTGCACCGCAGACTTAAAGCCAATATAAAGTAAAATGAAATGGATCCTTGGATCAAATGCGAATTTCGTGTGGAACACCACTTGGGAACTTGGAAAAATAAAACTGGGCCTCGCCAAAAGAACGACCCAGGAAGGACCACCGGGGAAACAGGGTCACCGGAGCCCGACAACCAGCCCGACTCCGCAAGAAAACACAAAATGTGCCGCACTCGTGGGGTCGACGACAGTCAATGACAATCTTGAGCCTCCAACCAATCGCTGTAGTGATATTTGCTCTGCCTCGGAGTTACAGACCAATGTGGCAGTTCGTTAACCTCTCTTTTAAGAGTGTACCTGGGACACCCCAAAAGGGCATTTCACCCGCTCCAACCAAACCGCTGCTGTGCCAGCTCACATTGCCGCACCCTCTTCAGTTGGCAGAGGCACAAGCTACCCCAAAAAAGAACCTGGAGCAGAGGAAATCCTGCATGGGGCGTTTCTGACCCATCATGTTATCGAAACAGCAGACACGGGGCTTTCATTTGCATTCCGATTTTTTAAAGCATGAATCCGCACCGATTACGATTCCACCGAGTGTCGGCAGCAAGTGTAGAAGGTGGATCCAAATTGTGCATTTTCGATGTAGTACCTGTGAAAAGGGAGTCTTTATAGGCAGCTTTAATACTCTCGCATGCGTGGTGGAGTTGGCAACATATGCGGCTGCCACGCAGAGGAACGGGGTTGAAACCCCGCAGGGCCTTGCTCTTTCTTTTACGAATCTTCATTCTTTTCTAAATCGGTCTCCTCTTTTTATTCGGAACAGTATCACGCGGCAATCTACGCCACCACTCGAAGACAGCAGTTCTAACTGGCTATGCTGCAGATTTGCGCTTTAAAAAAAGCGGGAGTGCCAATTGATCTCTCTACGTCCAATCACTCACCTCGACAACAAAATTGGGTCGGTTCCAATGCGGGAAGCAAGTCGTCTGCTTCTCGTGCAGGAGTTGCGGTGACGTCATGACGACGTCGAGCTACGATTGGATTTGGTTGGTTGAAATGATGGTGGGTGGGTAGACCTCAACGCCAAATGCCTTAAAATCTACCCACTATTTTTTTTTCTCAATCAGTTAATAACAGCTCGGCATTCTGAAATGATCCAAACCCATGTGCAAGAAGCAGACGAAATCCTCCGACATTTCTTAATTACACAATGTAAAAACGTAAAAAAGAGAAGGAAGAATGAGTCAATTTATTTTTATAGTCGCTCTAAAGTGAAGGGCAGATAATAAAGAGCCCGCAATAAAATATTCCCTCCATGTCCCTTGCTTGCGAGAGAAGCGTTCGAAAGTCACACACACCTGAACTGTGTTCACCGTGTATATCTTCTTCAGGTTGGCTTCGTACTGAGCAGCAGAGATGCCCCGACTCTCCGTCCTGACAATGCAGGGATCACGATTAGAAAATAAACACACACGTATAGTCATCATACAGTCACACAACGCAAGAACATACAATATATGAAGTTACGTTATCGGAACAGGCAGCGAAAACAATTTATAAAACAGAAGTAACGCTCTCATAATTCGGTAGAAAAACAATATTTACGAGTGTCGTTTATCAGATAGAGTCCACTGATAATTCCCTAATGGGCCGGTATTTAGATTTACTATTTT
This sequence comes from Ixodes persulcatus, assembly GCA_013358835.2. Lineage (NCBI taxonomy): Eukaryota > Metazoa > Arthropoda > Arachnida > Ixodida > Ixodidae > Ixodes > Ixodes persulcatus. Next base: position 1,373,298 of record JABSTQ010009564.1, read on the forward strand.
ATTTCATCCGATACGAGTGCGAGCAAGATAGAGCAAGTCATGGGGTGCATCGCGCTACCAACACCACCCCCCCAAAAGTAACACGCCGCGATTGACAGCTCGAAACTTTTACACGAACGCTTGAGTCGACTCAAACCGAGCCCGAAGGAAGCGCTGTATTTCGGAGCCAGGCGAACAATCGCATTTTGTTTACGACTCGACGGAACCGCGCGTCGAATCGTAATAAATAAAGTCAGAAAAAGGTCAGGTGCGCCCGAGTCGACGGAACATCGCTCACTTGTCGACCCAAAAGGTCCACTTGGTCTGCAGAGGCACGGAGATTTCTTCGGCAAAGTCGACTTGAAGGTCGGCGAAGCCGTCGTGGTCCGTGTGGTTGATTTGAACCTGAGTCGCATCTTCAAACCCGTCGCCGTCCGAATCTGCCATGTTTACGAGGGAGCGAGCGGAGGCGCGCACGGGTGTCACGTGATCAAAACAAGCTGTTCGCTTGTAAACAACGAACAAACAAACCCTCGCAACGCTCGCCACTCTGATGGCACGAAATACACCGAACTTACGCAGTGCATAACTTAAGCGATCAAAAAGAATTGCTGCGCCCAAGTATAAGACCGATAAAGCGGATAAACCGAAAATCTAAACGCCGAAACTGTTCTTGTTTTTCTCGCGCGATCCAAAGAATTCGGCCGTCACGATCCAATCCTATTCAATCCACCGGCTAAAAAATCGGTTTTGCTTTGAGTACCGATTCCACTTTTGTTTCTAGGCTGTGTAGTACGTTTCGACCGATGCTTTTTGGGTGTTTCGGTTTCACCGTGTCAACAACTTCCAAAGCTAACATTTCTACTCCAGTGTTATGGTAATCGTCTCGGGTAGTCGTCAACAATAATTTAAAGGAATACTACAACGAAATTTCAGCGCTTATTTTTTGGTCTATTTGTGTTCAATGGAGCATCATCAGATCAGGCACACCACTCTCTTCTTAAAAGAAACACGAAAAGGAATTTTAAAACGAATTAAACGATTAGCAAAGAGCACCTGGTGGATGTCTCTAACGCTAGTGCAGTGAGTGCGCAGGCGAGCTGGTGGATGTTAACAATTTTGTTCTTAGTCCGAGACTGAGGCAGGAAAAAGGAAAGTTTCAAAGTAGAAGAAAAAGGAGAAAGTTCGTGGAATGTATATAAGAGGGTGACCAAATAAACATGTCTTTAGCTGTGTTAGAGACGTGTCCTCTAACGCTCTGCAGCGTCTCTAACGCTAATGCAGTGAGTGCGCAGGCGAGCTGGTGGATGTTAACCATTTTGTTCTTAGCCCGAGACTGAGGCAGGAAAAAGGAAAGTTGCAAAGTAGAAGAAAAAGGAGAAAGTTCGTGGAATGTATATAAGAGGGTGGCCAAATAAACATGTCTTTAGCTGTGTTAGAGACGTGTCCTCTAACGCTCTGCAGCGTCTCTAACGCTAATGCAGTGAGTGCGCAGGCGAGCTGGTGGATGTTAACCATTTTGTTCTTAGCCCGAGACTGAGGCAGGAAAAAGGAAAGTTGCAAAGTAGAAGAAAAAGGAGAAAGTTCGTGGAATGTATATAAGAGGGTGGCCAAATAAACATGTCTTTAGCTGTGTTAGAGACGTGTCCTCTAACGCTCTGCAGCGTCTCTAACGCTAATGCAGTGAGTGCGCAGGCGAGCTGGTGGATGTTAACCATTTTGTTCTTAGCCCGAGACTGAGGCAGGAAAAAGGAAAGTTGCAAAGTAGAAGAAAAAGGAGAAAGTTCGTGGAATGTATATAAGAGGGTGGCCAAATAAACATGTCTTTAGCTGTGTTAGAGACGTGTCCTCTAACGCTCTGCAGCGTCTCTAACGCTAATGCAGTGAGTGCGCAGGCGAGCTGGTGGATGTTAACCATTTTGTTCTTAGCCCGAGACTGAGGCAGGAAAAAGGAAAGTTGCAAAGTAGAAGAAAAAGGAGAAAGTTCGTGGAATGTATATAAGAGGGTGGCCAAATAAACATGTCTTTAGCTGTGTTAGAGACGTGTCCTCTAACGCTCTGCAGCGTCTCTAACGCTAATGCAGTGAGTGCGCAGGCGAGCTGGTGGATGTTAACCATTTTGTTCTTAGCCCGAGACTGAGGCAGGAAAAAGGAAAGTTGCAAAGTAGAAGAAAAAGGAGAAAGTTCGTGGAATGTATATAAGAGGGTGGCCAAATAAACATGTCTTTAGCTGTGTTAGAGACGTGTCCTCTAACGCTCTGCAGCGTCTCTAACGCTAATGCAGTGAGTGCGCAGGCGAGCTGGTGGATGTTAACCATTTTGTTCTTAGCCCGAGACTGAGGCAGGAAAAAGGAAAGTTGCAAAGTAGAAGAAAAAGGAGAAAGTTCGTGGAATGTATATAAGAGGGTGGCCAAATAAACATGTCTTTAGCTGTGTTAGAGACGTGTCCTCTAACGCTCTGCAGCGTCTCTAACGCTAATGCAGTGAGTGCGCAGGCGAGCTGGTGGATGTTAACCATTTTGTTCTTAGCCCGAGACTGAGGCAGGAAAAAGGAAAGTTGCAAAGTAGAAGAAAAAGGAGAAAGTTCGTGGAATGTATATAAGAGGGTGGCCAAATAAACATGTCTTTAGCTGTGTTAGAGACGTGTCCTCTAACGCTCTGCAGCGTCTCTAACGCTAATGCAGTGAGTGCGCAGGCGAGCTGGTGGATGTTAACCATTTTGTTCTTAGCCCGAGACTGAGGCAGGAAAAAGGAAAGTTGCAAAGTAGAAGAAAAAGGAGAAAGTTCGTGGAATGTATATAAGAGGGTGGCCAAATAAACATGTCTTTAGCTGTGTTAGAGACGTGTCCTCGACTGTTCCTTTTTCTTCTACTTTGAAACTTTCCTTTTTCCTGCCTCAGTCTCGGGCTAAGAACAAAATGGTCTCTAACGCCTCGTTTGTACTGCTCGTCTAGGAACCTTGACAGGTAATGACAATCTCGCCTCCGGCCACGACGAGAGAAAAGCTGAAGGAACTCCCCTCTCCCCGAGACTCTCTTTTGTGTGTCCCAGGGCCCCTAAACTCGTGAAACACAAAGTTGGGGCCGAAGTTGACAGAGCACACCGATTGGCCTATCACGACGATGACTTCGCGCTTTTTTCGCCGACGTCCAATCAGCGCGCTCCGCGAACTTTAGGCTCCAACTTTGTGTTTGACGAGTTTAGGGTCCCAGAAGTCGCTATTGTCCCCCTACAAGATTATAGAAGATTAACCCGTCACTCAAAATTCGTTCAAAGACAGCTTTGGGGTTACTTGCGGTGGCCCGATCGCTGGTGTACTTCGGCTGCTTTCAGCAAATGCTACGAGCCATCGGGGCCTATCCAAGGCCGTGTGAATATCACGTGACCTTGGAGAGGGTGCGCCACGACGGGCGGAAAGCGTATCATGGGCTACGTCCACAGAGCGGGACAGCGTCCGCTGCGTCCGGATGTAAGGTCCCGAGAAAAACTACATCACGATTGCGGCGGATGTGACGTGCTCTCCGCTGGCTGCTCTCCGAGCGTTTGCCAGAGTGGGCCGTTTATAACGGAAAATACAGCCATCTGGTTCAAACAACTAACGTGCGATTGTCATTTTTGGGTATTCTGGATAATATTCAACCTATTTGTGAACACGATGGGTATATTTTAAATGCTTCAACATCACAACGAGTTTTCGCGCCCTATCATCTCAAACGTTGCAAAGTATTTTTTTTTTTAAGCTTAGGAAACGCGTAGGCACTAACAGAGATGAACACAGGCTTGTCCGCATCCCCTTTTTACTGTCCGTCTCTGTTTTAGCTCTCAAGTTTCCTGAGCATCGTGCACCAACTAGCCCAACAACGAGCCTTGTTAACCTTTGTTTAAAGTTCTTATCCAACCTTTCCGATGGGCGGGCGCTTCTTCATTTTCGTGGTTCTCGCCCAAACGTTCGACTTCGGACCTCGCTGGTGAAGCCCTTTGCCCAGAGTGACCATAATCCTCGAAGTAGAAAATAGAACACTCGGGTCTGGCGGCGAAGGGTGGGGGGCAAGGGGGGGGGGGGGGGGGGGTTAAAGAAAAAGTTGTGCTACTAGTTCATTTGAGCATAGGAGCGCATATTGTTCCGGAGCCGGACAAGTGGCTATCGTTTTACTTTCCTTGTTGCCAAACTAACATGTCAAATTCAGTAGTACTACAAGAAAAGACTGGCAGCTTTGTGGGCATGTGTAACGAGGGAAAGAGTTGAAAATTGTGCTGAATGGGAGGTAACATTTTCATTATATGTTTATTTTTATGAAATCGCGTCTCCACGGAATAAACATTCTGTGGGTTTTTTATTTTCTTCCATTTGCTTAGTACTGATTTCTCAACTGCACGTTCCAGCGAGAAGGGGCGTGAGGTTTTTTCCATCAAAATGACGGGACAAAATGACGGGACAACATAAATGAACCTCGAAAACGGGATTGTCCTGCCCAAAACGGGACGTCTGGTCACCCTTAGGCTACATAAGGTTTTGTTTGGTTAGGTATGATTGAATTGAGTTACCGGTATATCGAGACCAACGCGACATCTCGCCGCAGTGTACATCCGCCGTACCAACTTCAAGAACCGGCCAGATGGTCAGAAGTCAGAAAATTGTTGCACCGCCCCTTTAGCTGCTGCATCCTATAGACCTTTCCAATGTTTACAAAATCACAGTCCAGCGTGCGATCTTCACAGCCCAGCACGTGCGTGTTCGTCGCTTCGGAAAGCGAGCAAAGCACGCGCCATACGCACGATCGCTCAAAATGGCACCGGCCAAAAGCTCGTTTTTGGAAAGGTCTATAGACCTTTCCAATGTTTACAAAATCACAGTCCAGCGTGCGATCTTCACAGCCCAGCACGTGCGTGGTCGTCGCTTCGGAAAGCGAGCAAAGCACACGCCATACGCACGAACGCTCAAAATGGCACCGGCCACAAGCTTGTTTTTGGAAAGGTCTATACTGGCCACATGTTGAAAGTGGTCCCGGAGCAGTCACAAATTGTGTCGCATGAGCCAACGTGTCACGTTGTCCGATGTCGCGATCCTGGCTCTTGGTTGTAAAAGCTCTGCAAAAAAGTATGAGCTGTCTCTGTCGTCGTGGCATCCCGACTTCTGGCTGCTGAAGTTTCTATACGGATGGTCGGGCTGTAGAACAGTAAAGCAAGCATCCGCTGCATCTACCTCCGTTGCTGCATGTGCCACCACCAGGGTAGCGGCAGGCGACAGTATGACACGAGTGTGACGTCATCGGGCGGAAATCGAAAGGCCACAAATGAGGACGCGGTAAAGACACCTATCAGAGACGTGTCCTTGACACTGTAGCGAGGGTAACACCAACCCATGTTTACAACCAAACCGGAGCGCCCCTAGCAGACGCCACTGACGCCACGCATGCGCGATGGGGGTGTGGGCGAGAAGCTCGCCGATGTTGTCAGCGTCGGTGTGAGTCCCCGCGCTCTTTTTCGCGTTGGAATTGTTAATTCTACGCCTTCCTGGCAATAGCGAGTTTTAGTAGACTGTGTTTTCCCCTCCGCTAAGCCCCTCCGCTACCCGGAACTCTACAGCCAAGGCCATCGGCACGCAGGCGCAGTGGCGGTTTCTTCGTAGCGGAGGGGAAAACACGGTCCACTAAAACTAAAAATTTCACTGAGTGGACTCAGGGAAATTAACGAGGCTCGTTACACCGCAAAACTTGGCGTGAATAACGTAACATGCGGTGATTCATTCCGCATGGACACCGCAGAATGGACGCTAAAGCCTGATTCACATGGTGAGGTTCTGCTCGTTATTTTCAGTCATGACGTCGCTCGGGCTGCAAAAGCCTGAACCGTACCTGAGATGTCGACGTCGATATTGAAAATCGCAAGCAGAATCGGACCGAGTGAATCAGGCATAACAAGTCGGTGATGGCCACTGGTAACAATTATCAACATCTCCTTATATCGACTGTTTACATCGAGCCTACTTACCCGAAGCAACCTTCAAACTTCTTTTGAGGTCTGCACTTCTTATCGCAATTACCGGGTCAACGTTTGGTCTACGGGCCGCTGTCGTTTGAACGAGCAGACGACAAGCAGAAACGTTTGAGAGAGCAGACGACAGCACGAACGATGAGGCGGCCGTTTGAACGTTATGACGCACTGAACGTAGTCCGCAGGTGGTCCGTGCAACTTGACGGTTTTCCCGCGTTCATGTTGGAACAAAACAAATAAATCTAACGACCACAAGTATCCGTGAATTCAATTAAAGTGCTTTCCGCCCAAGCAATCGTGGCCCGACGGCGTCTGTTTTTCCTTTTTAACGGTCCCTGTTCACGTTCTCGGACGAACCAAGCAGGCAGAAAACTGACCTTTAACCCTTTCCCGACTCTTTTGGTAAAGCCCCAGACGCGGCGTTTTGACGAGAAGGCAGGTTTTTGTCCGGTTTCTTTCGAAGTAACACAGGAATGCACGTGCCCCATGGCGGCTTCCGCCCACAGCCCCAGCCGGAAGTGCGCCCGACGCGCCACCACCGCACCGTGACGTAGCAAAGATAAGTTCGTGTATAGACCCTTTTCATGGCAAACGCCACCAGGAGTTGTTCTAGTCTTTGACGTCCCAGAGAACTTCCGGTTCATAAAAAGTATGAACAAAGCCCACCCTAACACCGCTGTTTGAAATGTTGATGAAACGTTTAACCACCAATTCTCCAGGTGAACGCCAAAAGAACGCAGAACCCCCAGATATGATAAATATTTTCGAATACTCTTGTAAACCAACTTGCCTCCTCCAAGACGTTAAATTGACCAGCCGAGGGCCCTCGTTAAATCTCCAACTTTGATGTGCGTGTAGCATTTATGCTTTCTAGCACTGGCGACATAGGCAAGCTCGACATACTTTCAAAGACGGAGCGACCGGAAGTTGCTTGGGACGCAGGAGGCAGTTCATGTTTGTAAACATGAAAAGGGTCTATTAGCGACGTGCGCGGCCAAAAGCGTCGCTGTTGTCAGCTTTCCACGATTGGCCAAACCATGGGCATATGAGCACTGTCAGATTGTTAACCTTGACGGTGTAAGTTTCGGATTGCGATGGCTCCTAGCTTTTACTGTGCTTTTTAAGCACACCATCGAACTCGTCGTCGCCCCAGATGGTAAGTAGCCAGAATAACAACTGGTGACGTCACGGCGAGGCAAATCCCAGTCGTGACGTCACGGAGGGAAACCATAAGAGGGCGCCACCGAAACATCTCGGCGCTAATTGAGAATGGCGGTGTTTGAAATCAGTGCCTCGCAGCAGCTACTTGGCATTAAGGCAAAGATACAGGCGGTCTGGTTTAAAGAAGGTACATTCTTTAGATGCAGAAAGAAAAAAGGCATGCAGTTGGGAGGCGGTTCATGTTTCTACTTGAAAAGTTTTAATGTTGAAGAGTGCTTCTAAATAGCTTGTAAAAAAAAAAAAAGATTTCTGAAGTGATCCTCGCTGACATGAACCCTCACATATTTTTCTATTTGCAAGAATACCGAGAAATTGCATTTTGGTAAATAATGTTGCACATAAAAACTACTTAATAAAATCAATTTCACTAGACTTCTTGTCTTTACTTTTTTGTGATTATGTGTAACAATGTTTTGAAACGTTGTAATGATGACGTGTAATGTGTATGGCCTCAATCATTAAACAAATAATATATGTAGGACGCAGCTAAAGAAAGTTGATTAATAAAGCATTAATCGCTTGTAAGGAATGCCAAGCAAGAAGGTGATTACGTCAACACGGAATGGGTGTCGATATTTTATTGACCTAAATATTGAAATTTGGAAGTGAATATCAAATAGCTTAGCTATGAGAGAACGTTTACTCAGTATTAGATGGTGCTATGAGAACCTTTCATATTGTCTGTAGTGACTCAAATGATAAATAATGAAATGACTACAAGAAAGTTAACGAAGCACGTGGAGCACTTGTCCTGGTTTCCGAAGATAACGTCCTTGTTATCAGTTGAAGTTGCACCTGAAAAATATTACTACTTTCAGTTAGTTCTCATAAAACACAATTCTTCAATAAAATGTTAGCTGATTAGTAAAGTTCCGAAAGAATGCCCACCCAAAATGAAGAGATAAATGGTGAAAAACATGGGGTGGGCTATCTTTGGGGATGCTACAGCAAAACTTTATCAAAAATTAATGATAAACACCCTGGCACCGGCTACAAACCACGTGACGCGGGAACTGATACCGCAGGTCGCGGACACCGCAAATTCGCGTTTCACGATGTGATAAACACGCGGTAATTGACTACGAACTCCGGGGGAAAATACCGGAGGTTGCGGATGCAGCAGATTCGCGTTTCACGTTGACAGTGCGAAGGACCCGCGGAAACCAGCCGAGAACTCGCATATCACGGGAACGAATATCGCAGACGCAGCAGATGCAAGTTCTATGGTGCAATAAACGCGCGGGAACCCGCTACAAACTTGCCTGTCCCGGGAACCGATATCGCGCGCGCAAATCGCGAATAAAAACGCGGGAATCCGCTACAAACTCGCATTTTACGGGAACAAATTCCGCAGATCGTAAACGCAGCAGAATCGTATTTCAGGATGCAATATACACACGGGACCAACTCGCGTGGAATCGAGATCGCGCGCGCAGATCGCGGACAAAAACGCGGGAATTCGCGACAAACTGTGTCCCGGGAACTGATACCGCAGATTGCGGACGTAATTGATTCGCATTTCACGGTGCAACATACACGCGGGACCAACTCGCGTGTTACAGGAACCGATATCGCACGCGCAGATCGCGAACAAAAACGCGGGAATCCGCTACAAACTCGCATTTTACGGGAACAAATTCCGCAGATCGTAAACGCAGCAGAATCGTATTTCAGGATGCAATATACACACGGGACCAACTCGCGTGGAATCGAGATCGCGCGCGCAGGTCGCGGACAAAAACGCGGGAATTCGCGACAAACTGTGTCCCGGGAACTGATACCGCAGATTGCGGACGTAATTGATTCGCATTTCACGGTGCAACATACACGCGGGACCAACTCGCGTGTTACAGGAACCGATATCGCGCGCGCAGATCGCGAACAAAAACGCGGGAATCCGCTACAAACTCGCATTTTACGGGAACAAATTCCGCAGATCGTAAACGCAGCAGAATCGTATTTCAGGATGCAATATACACACGGGACCAACTCGCGTGGAATCGAGATCGCGCGCGCAGATCGCGGACAAAAACGCGGGAATTCGCGACCGCAGATTGCGGACGTAATTGATTCGCATTTCACGGTGCAACATACACGCGGGACCAACTCGCGTGTTACAGGAACCGATATCGCGCGCGCAGATCGCGAACAAAAACGCGGGAATTCGCGACAAACTGTGTCCCGGGAACTGATACCGCAGATTGCGGACGTAATTGATTCGCATTTCACGGTGCAACATACACGCGGGACCAACTCGCGTGTTACAGGAACCGATATCGCGCGCGCAGATCGCGAACAAAAACGCGGGAATCCGCTACAAACTCGCATTTTACGGGAACAAATTCCGCAGATCGTAAACGCAGCAGAATCGTATTTCAGGATGCAATATACACACGGGACCAACTCGCGTGGAATCGAGATCGCGCGCGCAGATCGCGGACAAAAACGCGGGAATTCGCGACAAACTGTGTCCCGGGAACTGATACCGCAGATTGCGGACGTAATTGATTCGCATTTCACGGTGCAACATACACGCGGGACCAACTCGCGTGTTACAGGAACCGATATCGCGCGCGCAGATCGCGAACAAAAACGCGGGAATCCGCTACAAACTCGCATTTTACGAGAACAAATTCCGCAGATCGTAAATCGCAGCAGAATCGTATTTCAGATGCAATATACACACGGGACCAACTCGCGTGGAATCGAGATCGCGCGGCGCAGATCGCGGACAAAAACGCGGGAATTCGCGACAAACTGTGTCCCGGGAACTGATACCGCAGATTGCGGACGTAATTGATTCGCATTTCACGGTGCAACATACACGCGGGACCAACTCGCGTGTTACAGGAACCGATATCGCGCGCGCAGATCGCGAACAAAAACGCGGGAATCCGCTACAAACTCGCATTTTACGAGAACAAATTCCGCAGATCGTAAACGCAGCAGAATCGTATTTCAGGATGCAATATACACACGGGACCAACTCGCGTGGAATCGAGATCGCGCGCGCAGATCGCGGACAAAAACGCGGGAATTCGCGACAAACTGTGTCCCGGGAACTGATACCGCAGATTGCGGACGTAATTGATTCGCATTTCACGGTGCAACATACACGCGGGACCAACTCGCGTGTTACAGGAACCGATATCGCGCGCGCAGATCGCGAACAAAAACGCGGGAATCCGCTACAAACTCGCATTTTACGGGAACAAATTCCGCAGATCGTAAACGCAGCAGAATCGTATTTCAGGATGCAATATACACACGGGACCAACTCGCGTGGAATCGAGATCGCGCGCGCAGATCGCGGACAAAAACGCGGGAATTCGCGACAAACTGTGTCCCGGGAACTGATACCGCAGATTGCGGACGTAATTGATTCGCATTTCACGGTGCAACATACACGCGGGACCAACTCGCGTGTTACAGGAACCGATATCGCGCGCGCAGATCGCGAACAAAAACGCGGGAATCCGCTACAAACTCGCATTTTACGGGAACAAATTCCGCAGATCGTAAACGCAGCAGAATCGTATTTCAGGATGCAATATACACCCGGAACCAACTCGCGTGGAATCGAGATCGCGCGCGCAGATCGCGGACAAAAACGCGGGAATTCACGACAAACTGTGTCTCGGGAACTGATACCGTAGATTGCGGACGTAATTGATTCGCATTTCACGGTGCAACATACACGCGGGAACAACTCGCGTGTTACAGGAACCGATATTGCGCGCGCAGATCGCGGACAAAAGCGCGGGAATCCGCTATGAACTCGCTTGTCAGACGTGCCGGTGCAGCGAATTGCGCAGTCGATGCGATTCCCGTCGGACATCGCGTGACGTCCGATGGGAATCGGGGGGTGGGCGATGTTCCGGAATTTTTACGTTGCAGATATTTAGCCAGAAAGAACGGGATGGGCGATCTCTCGGGGGCGGGCGTTCTCTCGGAACTTTATGGGTATGCTGATATTTTTATCCATTGAAATATGATCTGCTAGAGTGATCTATTTATAGAAATACTTTTGCACGAGGTGTTCTGTCCCTTGTATTTTTCTGTAATGAGTTGATTTAGTGGTTTTCGATGATGCTAAGTAGGTTTCCGATTGGAATCATACATTTATTTTCACTAATCGCAAAGTTAGTAAATTTTAGTTAATTATTTAACTAATTAGCATGCTCGTTTCTTATCCCTGACGTCTGTCGTGGCTGATAGTTTGTTCCCAGAAAGACTAATTTTTTTCTAAGCCACCCTATTTTTAGGGATTTCTGAAAGATCTTTGCTAAAGCACCCGTTGTACGAAAAGACGGAATTATTATTAGAATTAAAACCGGTGTGCTCGAGCTGCTCCCACAGCCGGGCTGCTTTTGTCTTTGAGCCTTCTGGTACTTGTCTTTTCTTTTGGTCATGGAGTCAGATTTGTGTGTAAGCAAAAACTTGGCAAGAATACTGACCTCGCAACTTGAAACACTCTCAGAAATGACCATATGGTGTTTGAAGAAGCTGTTGAAAAAAAACAAAAACAAAAAAAAAATCTCTCGTGAAGACGCAATATGTCGTACTCGTCACCTCACCTTTATCGATGGGCTATAAACTGACTGAACCCCTGCAATAAAAGAAGTAATTTATGATGGCTCGTGTCTTTGGCATTTCCTGAATATGTTCTGAATGCATAGCATTTATAGGGGTCCGTATCACATAAGCGGATGACGTTTTAGCGAACAGCGCCCATTTGAGCGAATCGAAATTTTAGCGAATACCAAAGCGCGTATAACCCCCCCCCCCTCCTTTTCACCACACACACACACACACACACACACACACACACACACACACACACACACACACACTACATCACACACACACACACACACACACACACACACACACACACACACCACACACACACACACACACACACACACACACACCACACACACACACACACACACCACACACACACACACACACACCACACACACACACACACACCACACACACACACCACACACACCACACACACACACACACACACACACACCACACACACACACACCCCCACACAACACACACCACACACACACACACACACCACACACACACCACACACACACACACACACACACACACACACACACCACACACACACACACACCCACCACACACACCCACACACCACACACAACACACACACACTCTCTATGTGCACGCCACTTCGCGGTGGCAGTTTGCGGCGGCTCATTACAAAAATGTTAACCCACTTGGCCCAGCCATAAACGCCGCTTCGCGGTGGCCGACCATTCGCTGAAGTGTCATTCGATGAAAAGTTGGCGTTCGCTAAAACGTCGTTCGACCAACTGAGTGCCGCCCCATCGCAATTCTTTTGCAAGCACACTAAGGACGCCACCGTGGGCAGACTGCCAAGGTTTTGTGAAGGCACGTATATGAAGCCATTAGTGTTACGTGACATTAGGTGCCACGTAATGTCCCGTGAGACCTATGAATTTAGAGCACCTTTCGGATGACGTCACGTGACACTGACGACATCGGGGCTACATCCACGGACACTCAATCCCCGAGAGCCCCTATGGATGCTTTGCATTTAAAAGAGTGACAATTCTTTGCATACGCCCAGTGCTGCTGCCTGAAGGAACCGTTGACGGACATCGGTTGTGCCTGAAAGGTAACATCATAAAACATTCAATAATATACGTGTACTTCATCGGGCAGTGTCACAAGTGGTTACTGGCATTCCTCTCCAACACAGGTGGCTGCTGACAATTAGGTACAGCACCTCAGGCGCGTAGCCAGGGGGGAGGCCCATGGGGCCCGCCCCCCCCCCCCCGAAATCTTTCATTTTGCTGGGACCTCCTCTCCCCCTTCCCCCTCATACAGCATTTTGTCATGGGTGCCCCCCCCCCCCCCCCCGAACCAAATTCTGGCTACGTGCCTGCAGCACCTAACACGTCAAAATCCAAAGAAAGTGTTGGCGTGTGTAGAACAAGATGAAGCTATACTATGTACAGGGTCCGAGGGAAAAAAACGAGACCCTGTTTTCCGGCCCGGATGTATAAACTGCACATTGCAAAAAGTTGAAGCCCCGTGTGAACATCTGACGCTAGCGTTAGTGGTAGACTACGAAAGTTGGCGAGCATACGACGTTATCGGCATTGAAAGCTAAAACAGAACGACGACATTTCTCCAGTTACCGAGGTCCACCTAGGCCTAATATTCGTCAAACCAAAAAGTAGCATCGTGGGTGCGCATGGCATTTATTTCGGTGGATAAAAAAAGAAAGAAAAACACTTTTCTGCAAGAAATACAAAAATGTTATCTTGCTGAGGTTTTCTTAGTTTTTTTTTATCACCGAAATTAATGTTACGGGTTTGACGAATGACCGGTCTAAGTACACGTCGGCACAAAGAGAAACTTCGTTCTCCTGTACTATCTTTTGATTCCAGTACGTCATGTTCTCAAACATTTGCATTTTATCACCGCCGCTAACATCACCTTCACAATTTCAACTTTCTGCGATGGATGCATAGTTTATTTATTCAGTGTTGATTTTTTGGGCGAGTTGGTGCTGATTGTGGTAGTAGGCTGAATACATGGTGGTGTCAGGAAAGTAGGGTGAGGAAGAGGAAGGCTGGGGAAGGAGAAGCAGACGGAATGCTGGAAAGGAGAGGGGGAAATCGCGGTACAGATTCATCTGGCGTCGCACTACGCTCGAGGAGGAGGAGGAGGAAAGAAGGAGAGAGAGGAGGATTGAAGAGGAGGAAAGAAGGAAGGAGAGGAGGAGGGGGTGCGGAGGAAACTGGGGAAAGGCCCCCGGAAAAGGGGGGGGGGGGGGGGCGTTGTTGTGAAAAAAAAAAAAAAAGAGACTTGCGGTTGGGGACGTCCCCCGCCGATTTGTTGTGGGTACTTTGTTGTGGGGAAGCAGACGATTTGCAATGCGATATCTTCTTTTCACGTGCTTAGGGCGTTCTAGCAGATCTAGAAACTGTTTTTGGATGTTTGACTAAACGCTGGTCGCTTATGGTTACAGATAATTAATGGGGTTAATATTTTTAATACCCTCTTCACATTGGGCCTATTTCTCGGGTTTTCAAGAACGTACTGGATTAATGGTTTCGATTTCGTATAGCTTTCTTAGCATTTGGAATTTGGGTTGTTTTGTTATTTTATTTCACAACGTGAATTATAGTTTTTTTGGGAGTGGGGCCAATCCCGGGTAAAAATTTGTTTCCCAAACTTATTTGAAAGGGGCTGTTCCTATTCCGCTTACAAATCGCCACGGTGCGCTGAGCCGAGGGTATTAAAATATTTACCCCATTAATTATCTGTAACAATAAGCGATCGGCGTTTAGTCAATCATTCAGAAACAGAGTTTCTAAATCTGCTAGAACGCTCTAAGCACGTTAAAAGAAAAAAACTCCCTTAGTTTTTTTCTTACCCCTTCCTCTCTCTCTCTCTCTCTCCAATCCTCCTCTCCCTTCTTTTTTCCTCCTCCTCGAGGTGGTGCGACGCCAGACGAATCTCCTCCCCGGCCTTCCTTTCCCTCGCCCCACCTTCTTGAGTTGCAAGAAACTATTCAAGATGGTCAGGCAAAATGGTGGTCGAAAGGAGGTCGTTTTTGTCGTTCAGCACGCGGACCACCATAAATTGTATGCACTGCAGCGTAAAATCGGTGTTACACTTGAAAGCAAAGCTATTTTTTGACATTAGAAAGCTTCTTCTAGTCAGTGCGTAGGAATGACACGGCGGAAGCATAAAAATAATTACTGGGAACGACGAGAACGAAGCAGCGATTGCAGACAACAGAGTCGAAACGACCTCCTTTCCTGAGCTTCTCGTCGTTGCCTCTATGCGGCGTCGATTTCGCTGGAGTCGCCAATAGCAGGCTGAATACATGGTAGCTCTCGAGGACAAATAAAAACGGTTTTATTTTCTTTACTGGGCCCTTTAATTTGGACTTTGAGTTGCTAATGCAGAGCTGTTCTGCTAGCAAGTTATCTGCCCACACAACAGAACAGCACAATGCTAAACAGTTTTTCGTGTTTTATGGGGAATTCTGATCACTTCTTCTTGAAGACTGGTTTTGGAGCACACTTTGTCCTAGTATGCTGGCCCACACGCCAGAGCGAGCTACTAGTATCTCCAAAAACGTGAGTACGGAGCGCTTTCGGATCGCTCCAAATCGACCAGCGGAATCACCCCTTAGACAAGGCATCTCAGCAGCGTTTTGTCTCGGTGGCATTCCACACTGACCAACATAATTTTAAACGAAAGTTCTAGCGGTTTTTTTCATATTCTTCTCGAAATAACCACACTTTCGGCATACCCTTTCCCGGCATGCTATTAATTATTCCTAAGTTAAGAATTGCTGAGATCACGCCAAAACGTATGCCAAAACAAACATTTAAGTTTCTGGTGCATTTCAGTGGGGCGGCGTCGCGTGTTGTAAAACTTGCAGGTCGAGCAGGCAGTTTAGAGAAAACCAAAGTATGTCGCGTATTTTTTCTCGTTCCGCTGGAGGGAGCTTTCCCATGATTCAATCAACGCCAACGAACTTCCTGAAATCTGTTGGGAACAAGTTGTACTGCACAAAGTACAACTTGGATATATATTAACGGTTATACCCTTTATAATCATATCCAGAATTACACGTGAGTTTTCCATGTCGGCCTGTATTATGCAGTTATACTTTTCATTAATTAGGTCTGAGCTGGAGGTTTCCCCTGTTGTGTGAAATTCTATTGGGTGTACGCACCAAGAGTTTATTGAAAATGTCCAGAAACGTTTCTTTCGAATTTTTTACGACCGGTATGTCGGTCGCACTGCTTACTTTGAATATAGAAAACTTTTAGAACGATACAAGTGTTCTACTTTGAGTGCCAGACGACGCGACAGAGATCTCATATTTTTGTTCAAATGCCTCCACGGAGTCATTGATTGTCCTGACCTAACTTCAGCGATAAATATTCATGTTCCGAGAAGATTTTTGCGAATTTCTCTTCCATTTTATGTCAATCAATTCTCCCAAACC
Organism: Ixodes persulcatus; assembly: GCA_013358835.2. NCBI lineage: Eukaryota > Metazoa > Arthropoda > Arachnida > Ixodida > Ixodidae > Ixodes > Ixodes persulcatus. The sequence goes on from JABSTQ010009564.1 coordinate 1,389,541, forward strand.
TGCCCCATGAAACGTATTCAGACCCTGTAAATACTTTCGATGCTTCCTGCATTGACATTTTTAAACCCCTATTTTACAGCATTCAAGTTTTCTCTTACAAATCTATAAATGTTAATCCATCTTTTGTAGCGTTCAAGTTTTCTCTCGTCAATCTGTAGAATTATTTTTTTTTTATTTTTGCTGTACGTTAATGGTGCATGATTATAAAGGCAAAAGCTGTTCATGAGCACAAAAAATAAACAAATGAATGAAAATGAATAATGGCTAATAACAGACTGGGAATAACACGTAAAAAAACCTGTTGTCACGTTTTCTGTTGCCAGTAGAGCCCTTCGGTTTGAAAACAACGGTGCGGACGAAAATCCAATAACTTTGCGAAATCAATTTTGAGGCAAATCAGCGACCATAGAAATTTCACCTCTGAAATCATGAATTTGCTTTCAGCTGTGCCTGTCACAAATGCGATAAAGTATGCAGTGCTTTTTAATTATTTTTTCTCTACTGAACCAGCGGCCAACCCACCTCCAAAGTTTGTCGCCGCAGGGGCTCTGAAAGCTGCAGGGGTCTGACGAAGCCGGCCCTCCAGAAAGGGTCCTGCAGGGATCAACAGGGAGTTGTCATCGGCACAAAGGATATCATTGTACTTTATATGGATGAATGTGATCGAGTCAGTATTTTCTACTTAAGCTACTGTTGTTACTAACTTTAAAACAGACTCTGAACTAAAGTACCTGCATAGGACACGTCGGCGTACGAGACACGAAAATGTGTCTCGTATATACATTTTAAGTTGGAAGGATTACCGAAACATGCTTTTGTCTCTTGACGACGACCCTGAAATAGAACCATGTATTGGAATCGCTTTTAGCTCAAAATTAGTCTAGCGACGTAAACATTGCGCTAAAAATCTTTTTTCAGGGAAAATTTTCTTTGTGACATATATTGAGGCTTGCTTTGTCCAAAAAGAGTATGACTTAAAGAGATACCGAACCAAAATTTGGATTTCGCAAAACATCACTCATACATCAATAAGTATCTCAAACGGATGGCCGTACTTTTGGAAAGGAAAGGCGCGATCAAGCGATGTTTTTGACGCCATTGTTCCCCGGGAGAGTTTGAGAATGAGGGGAAGCGGCCTCGCTTCTCTCCTCCTGGCTTCGGTCAACATCTTCGGTTCACCAGCTCGATGGGAGGTAGCGAGGAGGAGAGGGAATGGGTATCGTGACGTCAATTGTCTCGTCGGCCGTGTTCAATCGCGCACTTCTTTTCCGAAAATACGGCGATCCGTTAGTGATACCGCTGTATAAGTGATCTTTTGGGGTTTTGCAGCGTCCCGCCTATTTGTCCAACCTTGTTTTGTGAGCTCGAAATTTTGCTTCAGTATCCCTTTAAGCTCTTGCCTAGCCTGTCCCAGGATTGTATGTGTTTCCGGCATACCCTAGTTTCCCTATACATAGTCGAACACCACCTAGCCTAACCAACATTGCCTAGGCTCGCCGAGCCTAGTTTAATTTTACAGAGTATTTTTTTTTTAATGCAACAGATTTGTTTAAAAAACGCCGTGAAAGCTACACTTACGCGGTTTGTGCAGGTGAGTTATACACTGAATCGTAACGATCAGTCAGGTAATTCATTAAAAGTTGTTAATTAACTTTTTAATTAGTGAAAAGAGACACATGGTTCCAATGAGAAACTTGATGGGCGTCATCGGAAGCCACTGAATTAACTCTTTTTAGAAGGATATAAAGCAGGGGCAGCATTTTACGGCGTTCCGTAAAAACGCTTCACATGGACGAGTTTCTAGGTTTCGGTTTCTTATCGGAGCCGCATCTCTGCTCCCGCGCTCCTGCTCCCCAGTGGCTGAGACGCGAATCCCCACCCCCCCCCCCCCCCTTCCCCCCTCGCCTCCCTCGCAGGATGGAGGGAACTGTGGCGCACTTGTGATGCGCTCTCAGCCACTGGGGAGCAGGATCGCAGGCGCAGAGATGCGCTCCGATGAGAAACCGAAACCGAGAAACGCGTCCAAATGAAGCGTTTTTACGGAACGCCGCAAAATGCTTCCCCTGCCTTATACCCTTCTAAAAGAGTTGATTTAGTGATTTTTGATGATGCTCAGCACAGAGCCGTTTATTGAAAGAGTTTGGCCATACATTCGTTTGAATAGGCGAGCATCTCAGGGCCAACCACAGGCCGCGAAACAGCCCCTAGCGGTGGTCGTGTGCTCTAAATTTGTGACACGACTAAACTTCGTTTCACCTTATGTGCGAGCGAAGGCAAAACTGGAAGCGCGAGCACGGAAGCTCCGTGCGTTCAGGCTTTGCTCGAGCGCGCGAGCTAGGGAGAAATGCAAAAAGCGCTGGTCTCGCGCTTCTAGCTTTGGCTTCGCTCGCAGATAAAGTGAAACGAAGTATAATTTGAGCCGTGCCGAGCGGAACTCCGCGTCTCAAGACGCTCGCGCACCCCACCCTTTGCACTGCTTTCTTTCAGCCAGTCTCAGGACGCTGTTCTAGCAGCGCAGACAAAGGCATGGGCACGAGCGCGTGGCTTTGGAAAGTGCCTCCTATGCACGAGGTCTCGTACAAACAAAAGCGTTTCGCTGAGCTAGGCTCACGCGCCTGTGCCTTTGTCTTCACTGCAGACATTTGTGAGATGGAGTAGAGGTCTCCTGATTGGTCGACGCTGTGTCACAAATTTAGTTTACGCTCTAAGCGTGGGGGGAATATTCGGCGCTGGCGGCGGCCTTTGCTCCGCCTATTGTCCAAACTCTCCTAATATACGGCTCTGGCTCAGCATAGCCTCATCTATAGGAAGTATTCACTGGCGGCCATAGCTGTGTGCGCGACTGCTGAGCGCGTGCTGATGGCTAGCTTCCAGGGTTCTTTTGCAACGTGCATTCCACACCGTCAAAATGGCTGGCCTTAGCAGCCTATTAATGGGGGCTCGTTCTCAGCATACGCTCTAGACAGCACCCACAAATATGGCGCCCAGTGAATACTCCTTATAGACCCTTTTGCTGTTTACAAACATGAGCCGCCTCCTGCGTCCCAAGCGACTTCCGGTCGTTCCGTGCTTGCGAGCCTGTCGAGCCTGCTTATGTCACCAGTGCTAGAAAGCATAAGTGCTACACGTACATCAAAGTTGGAGATTAAACGAGGGTCCTCGGCTGGACAATTTAACGTCTTAAAGGAGAGAATTTGGTTTACGAGAATAATCGAAAATGTTTAACAGATCTCGCGCTTCTTCGTTCTCTTGGCGTTCACCTGGAGAATTGGTGGTTAAACGTTTCATCGACATTTCAAGCAGCGGTATTAAGGTGGACTTTTTTCATTCTTTTTATGAACCGCAAGTTCTCTGGGACGTCAAAGACTGGAGCATCGCCTGGTGGCGTTTGCCATGAAAAGGGTCTATTAGCGGCGAGATGTTTCGGTGGCGCCCTCGTTCGGTTACCTTTCGTGACGTCATAACCTTGTGAACAACAAGTTCGATGGTGATTGCAATGGGCATGGTGGAAGCCTGAAATCATAGCGCTCTCAAAGCAACACTGCCAACACCGTCAAAATTGAAGTTCTTACATTCCTATTATTTCCGTCGATGAGACATCCTTTGCTGACGTCATTGTCAGCCTTCGGCCAATTGTGGTGGGCCGACCACAGCGACGCTTTCGATCACTCATGTCGCTAATACTACCAAAGCCTGGCAGATCGTCACGTGACGCGGCCGCCGAAAGTGAAAAGGTAGAGCGGCAGACAAGAGTCATGTACCGGGCGCCCCGCTGCGCCGAGACGCCGAAACACACTTGTCACGAGCGATGGAATGTCCGCTCGTGCTTCTCGCGTTCCTCGGGCTACCGCTTCTTTTCTGGTCGGGTTTGAAAACCATGTTTCGAGTCCTCGCCGCTGCAAAAGCTTTGCGCTGAATACCAGACTCCCCGAGAAATGCTCTGTGCTACCAGATCCTCGCGCTCCAAATCTGCGACCGGGCACTCTATGGCTCCTTCATCGAACTGCCAGTCTTTTTCAGTATAGAGGAGGCTACGCGCTCAGCAAGTTTATAATTGGAACCATATGTCTATTTTCACTAATTAAAAGGCTAATTAACACATTTTAATGAATTCGTCCACTGATCATTACGATTATCCCTTTATACAATGTCCCCTTGGCCGTATGACTCACCTGCTCAAACCGCGTAAGTGTAGTTTTCACGGCTTTTTTCAAACAAATCTGTTACACTTAAAAGGAAACACCCTGTATGAAACAAGATCAGCTACACCTTGAAGGTTTCCTCAGCTGGTGTCACCTGATGAGTTTGTGCTCATAAAATGAGTCATCAGTTCCCTATAAGGGTGAACTGTACCTTCACAAGCACAAACTAGAGAGCAGGAAGACTAAATCCGAATACTTGGTTTTGAAACTCCCCGGCACCCCCCAACGCAAATGGGTGTCTTTGCCATGTTGCACGGCTGCACTGCGAAAAAGCCAACTAATTGGCGAAGGTGGGTCTTGTGGAATAAAAAGCGACCCAAACTGGGCCGCAATCCGGTCTCCGGGAGGCGTAAGACGGATACTGTAGAACCGTTAATATTCGCGAGCGCCTAATTTTCGCAAATTTTGTGAATGAAGAAATTCGCGAAATTTAAGAGCACGCGAACACGTCAAAATCATATATATATATATTTTTTTTTATTATCCGAAACACTGAAAACGATGCCAGGACATTACTCTCAGAATTTGGAACTTGGGAATTCAGTATTTGTGGGGTAAAAAAACAATTTCCGAATGCCGAATGTGAAGTTCCCGCGCGATCCGCGCCAGTGCGGTGACGTCAAATATTGCGGAGCCCTGAGAGTCGACTTTCTTTCACGCCTCCACCTCCGCTACTACCGCGACCCGAAGCGAGGAGGTGAGGAGCGGGAGAGAAGTGCGACGGCAGACCGGGGAAAACAAGGAGATTGGGGAAAACTGGCTTTATTCCGTGAGTGTCGTGCCGCCTGCCTATCGCAGCGAGCAGACGACGTTTGACGTGAAAGGCTGCCCCGGAGGAGTCACAACCGAAACTACGATACACAGACACCAAACTTAGTTGTTTTGACCGTTTGACGATTTCCTTTTCGAAGTCTGAGAGGTCGTCGGGCACCTAAAAAAGACAACTTCGTCCGATTCCCCGACTCACCGATCATCCTCTGCTATGTGCGTCGAGCGCCGCCATGTTTTCCGAGGGAGGATACAAATCCAGGAGGCGACATCACACCGGACTCAGATTTTTGGTATTTCAAAAAGAAGGGCCGTAGTGCGTTCGCAATTGCGTTAAAAAACATGTTTTACGATTTCCATTATTAAATGTTACGAAAATGTCACCTACAGAGCTTCTAAATTTCATGATTTTTGACGTCACGAATCAGAAGAAGCGAGGAGGTGAGGAGCGGGAGAGAAAAACGCCAAAAATAAAAAGGCGCGCGCGCGCGTGGGGAAATTTTTTTTTGCGCGATGCGGTATTTTTTTTTTTGCTTGTCTATGACTACAACTTGCATCGTTTTAGACAATAAAAAAAAAACGACTATTGTGGTGTCAGCGGCCCCTTTAAGGCGGCGGTCCCACGGCCCCAACTGTAATACCGGTGGCAGCTCTGCTAACGCTCCTGTTTGCTGTGCAAATGTCGCGTCTGTGCACGTGTTACGTATTTCGTTCTTTGTGCAAATAAATCGTCAATTCATCATCACTCTTTTAGTGCAAAATATGATACGCATTTTTTTAAACTTAACGCACAATAAGAAAACAAAAAGTGCAAGTTTTGATATTTTCAAAGACATACCTCTATGCATCCCAAGTTTCTAGACTTGCAATGCATCCAAGACGCGTTCTTATTTTTTTATTGAATAGAAGATGGACTCGTCTAGTTCCGTGCATACGTGTTTTGGTTAATTAGCACGCTCACATTTTTTAATATTCATTCAAAAAGAGCCTTTTTTATGTGATTTTGAAGTTTCGTAACTCAGGTTTACATCATAACGCAGCAACGACATTTAAGGGCATGCTTGTGGTAAACATAGGAACTCAGAATACAAAATATTAGAAGTGCAACGCCAGCCGTTTTCTTGTAAACACAACTTGATTATGGTAAAATTTCTAAGAATTCTCTTAACGCGTTCTTGGTTTTCTCAGACAGCGTTCTGGCATCTGACCTAATTTTTTTAAATTGTATGCTAGAGGAACTCAGCTGGTTCACTAGAAGCGTGATTTTTTCGTATTCATATTCAGATTTGTTTAAAATATGTTTAAATCATGGGACTAATTTGAAGCTCGACTCTGTACGCAAGAAACCGGTTTCAAAGAAGAGGGCAGCTATTTAAGCAACGATTCTTTAATTAGTGCTTTTCTCGTTCTAATTAAAATCACTTTCTGTGATTGTAATTTTTTTAAAGCATACTAATTGTCCTAAATAATAAAAAGAACCTATGTTGTAGCAGACGACGCGCACTTGCGCCATCTTTTGAAAGGTGGCTGAAATTCGAGGTTTAGAAGTTCAGGAAAAGTGGCGCTGGGGGGATTCTGTCCCTGATGCAGAGGATTCTTTTCTCAAATATTTCCTCGCACTACTTCCTCTTTCTTGCAATGAGTAAATAATCTTGCAAGAAAAAGAAGAGAAAAACAAGGGTCACGAGCAAGTTCTCGAAAACATCTAGTGCCTATAAATAAGCTATTCAATGCTCCCTGCCATGTTCCGACACCACGAAAGGTGCGAATATTGAGCTCCATATGATGGTGACAACAAAGGGGAATTTCTTTTCCTTCACTTCGAGATTTTTACCCGACATTTTTCTTTTTTAAGGTTCCAGCTTTCCAACCGCTCTGGTTCTGTTTTGTTCGCCATCGTGCAGACATTTTAGATTTTCAGTTTTAACGTTACTCTACTTGTAAAAAAAATTGGGTTGTGTGTATGTTTATACAGCCTGTCTGCCTCCAAGGGCGACGAGTCTCCCAGCTGTAGATGAGCAATTTAGCCAGTGCAGTACAGCCGCTAGCCTGGGGTCTTTAACGTGCGTCACGCAGTATTAAATACGCGACCGCACGCCGGTACGATGCTCATCCAGATCGAAACGGCCAGGGGCGGGGATTGAGTACTCTCCTTGTAGAAAACATACGGAGAGTGTTATGTGTAAACCGCAGTGACTGGTCCTCATACTAAGGCAACAAACAGCCAGTCATCGTGGTTCAAATCTGAGGCTCAGGAAAAGGGTCTAATAAACCCCCTTTCCATGCAGCGCCCTATCAAAAGCGTTGCACATGTGCGAAACCCTCACTACGGTCGTCTTTCTTTGGATTAATTTTTATTTCATTTTTTTTCAAATAAGAACAATGTCAGACGATCAACTTTCATGGTGTTGGTTTAATAATGCAACGACTCCAGGCTTCCACTTTGCGTTTACACCAACCACGACTCTTGTCCTTTGCAACTAATTATAAGCAGCCAGGTCAGACTTGCTAAAAACAGCGTCTCAGCTGAGCCTTTGGGAAAGAAAGCAATTCCAAAACCAGCGCTCGAGCTGAGCGGGACTCAAGCCGCGTCTCAAGACAGTCGTGCGACCAACCTTTTGTAGTGCTTTCTTTCACTCAGTCTCAGCTGAGACGCTGTTCTAGCAAGCCGGTCCAGGATCACAACTCGTGATGTTTCCTCGCGCTTCTCTTTCGTTTATCTGAGTCCCCGCAATGAGTATTGCGAAATAAAATCAAGCGAGATGCTCAGTGCTGCCCTGCCATGTTCTTCCATGACCGGGCTAGAGAGCGGTTTTCTTGTGGCCTTCACTCTCGCCGAGGAGCAATGGAACTTCTTTAGCCGCGTAGGGGTGCGACCACACAACCATGCCCAACGCCGCCTGAGCCATCCTGAACAACTGTTCCCCGACCAATGTGATTGAAAATGTGTGCAATTATACTTGCTTGAAATAACTGTAGTGAGCAGATTGAAATAAGTTTCGGCTTACAATAATTAAATTCTTGTCTATACAAACTTGTTTCTTAAGGAGACGAAGAGAAAGACGTGTTCCGCATAAGTCCCTGAAGGCAGCTGGCCTCACGACCTGTAGGTCCAATTACTCTAAAAACTTATCCAACTCAACCCCCGAGCCAAGAGGACAACACGGTGAGGAGGACGTGCCTCTCAGAAGGAATTAAAGCACTGTAGGAGCGGTAGGGTTACAGCGACCCCTCCAAGCTGCCGCCGCAGCTAGGGAGCAACTAGTGTCACTAAATAAGCTACGCTTCAGAGTAACGACACTTGGCCATATTGTGGCTTAAAATCATGGTTGCCAGTTATCTGAAGCTTTATCTGAAATCACAGGAAACGCTTTTCCGTCCTCCACAAATGTTTAAACAGTCCGCGACAGAGAAAAGCAATATTACATGAGCTTCCTAACACCGATTCGAATGCTGAGGAAGTCACACTTTTGAATCATGACGATCTGCAGTTGCGTCTGCTCTGCACAAGCCCCAATATGGCGACCCCCACAACAATGTAGGGGAACGGAGTGCCGATACTCTAAGCGCAGCTCATTTAGTGGCTCTAGGAGCAACTACTCCCGGTGCAATGGCCGTAAGAGATCATGCCTGTTCACTCTAGCCTAGGTTGCCTACATGTCTGTCTGTCTCAGGATGAAGACATCCATTTCCATTGTTGCTCTGAATGTGCCAGCGCGTGACGCTCTCGCGCACTCGGTGCGTGATTTGGGCGGTAAAATGGCGTCCATGCACTAGCCAAAGCTACGGGCTCGAGCTGAGTGACACCGGATTGCGCGCACTTCAAAATGCATAAAAAAACGATTGGGCGGAAAAATGGCTAAGTTGTCACCACTTCATGTGGTCTTCGGTTCATGCACGTAGCCAGGATTTTGTTTCGGGGGGGGGGGGGGGGGGGGGGCGCCCATGACAAAATGCTGTAAGAGGTGGAGGGGGAGAGGAGGTCTCAGCAAAATGGAAGATTTCGGGGGAAGGCCGGGCCCCATGCACCCCCCCCCCCCCCCCCCCCCTGGCTACGTGCCTGCTTCGGTTCGTTGTCATTTGAAAAGAGAAGACGGTCTACGGTGTTTTTCCATTTGAACGTGAACGTGCAGACGGCTATAGGAACGTGAAGACACACTGAACTTTAGATGGTCCAGACCGCTTGGCGGTTCTCCCGTGAACATGTTGTAAAAATAAAAATAAATATTGTGTGCGTGAGTTAATAATAATAATAATAATCCTTATTTCCAGACATACATGTGTCTGAGGGGCTGCGGCAAAAGAATACAAAAGAAAATTCCGCACAGACACTTTTGATTGCTTACGTGTGGGAATATGAAAGCATTGCAGTCCTTTTGGTGAAAAGTTTTCGATTTATTTTTTCAACATGCGTTATTTTTGCTGATTCAGTGTGTGACGCGCGGGAAACAGGGCGCCCATGTTATACACTCATGACGTGGCGCCACCTTCTCCCCATTGGCTGCACCGTCACGTGCCCAATGACGCACGCACTTGGACACACCTTTAGTCAGCCAGATGGTTGCGACGGGACGTGTGCAATGACGCACGCACTAGGCACACCTTAGTCAGCCAGGACCATGGAGCCGCCGTGGAGTCGGGGAAGCGTGCCCGTCTCGCACCCCGGAGGCCCGGATTCGATTCCCATCCAGACCGAAATGCACTAAAGTTTGTTTCGAAAGTCGTTCATTTACTTTATATATAGGAACCTTCGTGAAAATTTTGACGTCAATCCGAGCATTTCTGACGTGTTTTTACTCTTTGCGCCGTCGGCCATTTTTGGTACCATCGCATGCCGCCGCCGCCGCCGGATTTTTGCGTGGTGGGGCAAATACTTTTCTCGCATTAAAAGTCTTCTGACCAGGCCATCAGCCCTTTTTTACAGCATTCAACGGTGTACAGGACCAGTGTCAGTATAAAAATCAATTATGCATAAAATAATAAAATTGACATCAGCTAAACATCGTAGTTATCATAATTAATATCAACGTCATCAAACGTTTCAAATGGAAATCATTCCCATCGACATTATTGAGATCACATTAATTAACATACAATGTCAGCGTTACTGTAAAATTCTTCATATCTGTTGCAATCAAACAGAAAATATGTATAGATAAAGATACATGTAAGAGGTTGGTATATTTTTTTTTTCAACATCAAATTATAAATAGACCTAAATAATAATGCAAAAAAATATCAAAAGCACCATAAAATGCACTTTGAAATCTGCTACCCACTCGCCTAACAAAATTTAAGCTACTTGGGCTACAAAATACACTTTTACTATTTTCTTGAACATGCAGAGTCTTCGACCTCGGCGTACTATTTCAACAATATTAGGGTGGTTATTTATAAGTTCAGATAATTGGTATTCAAGTTTAATCAAACTACCATCAAAATGATGAGTTACATAAAGCGCCCTTCTGAACACCCGCCTTGAAAAAAAAAAAGTCTGCTATTGCTTGTTTTATTATAGATCAAAATGCAGTCAAAGACTATAAGATACACAAGCACAAACACGCATACTAAAAGCGCAAGGCCATAGTGCATGACTTGCGCTTGATTGCTTTGACCGGTGACAACAAACGCACTATAGGATGTTGAGCTCCGTGACATAGTGTTTTTTGGTTCTGCTTGATTGGCCTCATTGTCCTGTTATGTCGGCTGCGCTCTGACTTACAGCGAAAATGAATTTAAACGTTTTTGTCGTGCAAAAGATCTTTCATTAACGAAATGCTGACAAGGCATGTCTTATATATGTTCTTTAACGTTTGATAACATTCTTCACTGATTGATTGACTATGTTTTTAATTCTTAAATAGTTAAAACTATAACTACTGGCTTGTGAGCCTCTCGATCTCGAGCTAGGCACTCTCGATCGGGTCGATGAGCTATACTCTGTTTCACCTTATGATGTACCGCAGGAAATGCTACAAGCGCGAGCTCCTTGCTCTGGGGGTGCACATCTCGGCGGCACAAGCTCTCGTCACTTAAGAGCGGCTGCTAACACTATGAACTCGCGCTTCTAGCCTTCGCTGTGGTTCAACATAAGGTGAAACGAAGTATCAGCGGCGAGAAGTTTTGGTGGCGCCCTCCTGTGGTTCCCCTTTGTGACGTCATTACCTTGCAAACAACAAGTTCGATGGTGTTTGTTATTAGCATGGTGGAAGCTTGAAATCATTGCGCTCTTAAAGGAACACTGCCAACACCGTCAAAATTAAAGTTCTTTCATTCCTCTTATTTCCGTCGATGAAAATCCCCTTTCCGACGTCATAGTCAGCGTTCGGCCAATCGTGGAAGGCCGACCACAGCGACGCTTTCGGTCGCGCACGGGGCTAGCTTCTGTGCGAACTGGGCACCGCTAGCACCACTGGCACGTTTTGCTGGCATTTGTGTCAGCGGGAGCACGCGCTGAGCGCTGAACGTGCACGGGCGAGCAGCAGAAAGGAGGAAATTAAGAGCAGAGGAGGAACATCACTGCCACGAGCTTGTTTTCTGGCCACACAACTCTAGGCCACACGGATGAGTGCCGCCATCTAGTGGTTGAACTAATGGCTTGTTCAAGATGGCCGCCGTGGGACCGCCGCCTTAAGAGTTTCAATGCAGGCGTCTGGAATTCGCGAAATTTAGTGGCCGCGATTATGTACTCTCTGACCGATTCGCGAAAAATAGGAGCCGCGAAAATAAAGGGTTTTACAGTATTTTTGTCGAGCGGTATGACGTCATCGGTAACGTATTCCGGCTTCTGCTGGCCGGATGCAGAGTTGGGAAATATTTCAACTTTCGGTGCCCAGCGACGACAAGGCGCGGGGGTGACCATAAAAAATTCGACAGAGACACTTAAGACTGTTTACGTGTAGGAACGCGAAAGGCAATCCTAGACGGAGCGCATTCCTACAAGCAGCGCGCCGCGTCTTCCTTTCGCACGCGGCGCTCCAGCGGTGACGTCACGCTCTCCCACTGCGCAGGCGCGGCGAACCCCGCCGGCTCCACGGCTTCCGTGACGAGGCATCTGCGTCGCTGCGCCTTTCTTTGTGTTTTACTGGGAATGGGAATTTAGGTGCCGTTTTTCCGCCACAGACGGTTACAGACAACGGTATCAGACAACGCCGGCTTCGCTCCGCGGGACAGTTAATGCTTTCGCATTAATAGACTCGCAGAACGTGGTTAAGTGACACTTTACGGAGCGGCCGCTTTTGTCACATTGTCATTCTCAACGCCATTAAGAGGAATAGGTTTTCTCTTTCCCCCTCCTGCCCATAGCGTCCACCATACCGCTGTGCGTTTCCCTTTCCTGCTTTGGCCAGTGCAACAAACAACACCCACCCCCCTTTAATAAAAAAAAAGAAAAAAGAAAAAAAAAGGTTATTTTTGTTGACGGTTGGTCGGGACATCACACATTTTGATTAGACACCTGAGGAAGCACCGTGACGTGCGTCACTTCATTTATCGCTCCGGTCGCCGGCTGCGTCGTAAACTTTCGACACGCGTCAAGACACGGATGTCAAAAAATATCCGTCTTCCGCCTCCCAAAGGAAATAAATTATTATAGATGCGGAGCATCTCTTGCTCGGGTCTATGTCCCGCGGCGTCGGCGTTGTAGTCGGCACTCGAACTACGCACGCGCAACTCTCCTCCTTCCCTCTCTCCAACAGTTGCGCGTTACTCTCTCCGCTCTCTCTCTCTACCAGCTGCGTGCACTGCGCGTGCGTTCGCTTCTCCTCACACCGCGCGCGCACGCGCAACTCCCCTCCTCTAGTCTCCTCTCCTTCAAGTGTGAAAAAAAAAAAAATAAACGGCGAGCGGCGAGCGTTCCAAGTTTCTCTGCCGCGAGCCGCGACGAAGGCTCGCGTAGGGGGTAACGCTAGGGCAGTCGGTGGCGCCATCTCTCGACGTCAGCACGCAACTGACTCTTTCCTCGGAACCAACACGATGCTCCGCATTACCCCATGGTTCCCCTCGGGAAGATGTTTGTTTTTTATTTTTTATGGTAAAAAGAGTTGTTCCCAATTTTTTTTTAGAATAAAAAATGTCATTAAAAATTGCTTATAAGTAACTCGATACTTAAGTACATATTTACCCATTTCTTCTCTCAGCTGAGGGGGGCCCTGAAATGTGAAACAATCCACCCAGTACAAAATTAGTCGAAAGGAGCCAAAGACATTTTTTTTTCTCATTAAATAGTTACCTCTTATTCTCTAATAATTCTACGGAACATTTTGCACAAACAGAAACAGAAATTGAAGGTCTCTTTCCAGCTACATTATGTACTAATTTTGAAAATAAGAAGAATCTAGCCCAGGAGATCGCGATTCAGAAAAACCGATAGAACTAACTTTTCGATAATTTCCAGCCACACCCAGCAGCGGAAATGAGCCTTCAACTAAGTGTTGTATATGGTAAAACCGAGTCAGTGTCACCACTTCAAAATATCAATATTAAGATAAATTCAGTTTCAAAAAGTTACAAGCTAAAACAGCAATTATTACGAGAAAATTTGCACGCACCTTGCGAGCGTACCCCATGTTCATCGACGGTACAGCGTTAAGTTTGCTGCGCGCTCAATTCACAAAATGTTCCGAGCACAGTCGAGAGGATGGCGTTGAGGAAACGTCTTTTTGGTTTACGGAAACAATCCACTGCTATACATAGGTCCTCGGACAGTAATCGACGCTTTCTGTCGTTATTCGTGCACCCTATAAGTTATAGGGTGCACGAATAACGACAGAAAGCGTTGATCGGTTATAGGCTATAACCGATCAATGGTGTCCCAATGACCGCGGGTGACTGTCGCCATCCAAGCCCGTGGCTCAAATTAAGTTTGGGAGTTTAAAACAGAGAAGGAAGCGCGAACGAAGTTCGGGCAATGCATACACCCAACACCGGCGAAGCCTCTCATCCGGGACTTTCACTCTTTCTAACGCACCAGCAAAAGAGAAAGCGCCGGTAGCCCTTTTCCCTCTTCTCTCCGCTCTCAAAATGGCGCTATGCACGATATATACATTCCACTGCGCTCATTTTTGACAGACAGTACACATACAGCGCTAAATATTTTCCTAGTGGTGTGGGAAGCTCGCAACAGAGAAGACGCATGTCCATCGCACTGCCCAGTGGCACCATAGTTGCACGGCGCCGAGGGAAAGGGCTGCCGCCGGCCCATCCGAGATAATCATTTCGTTGAGACGGTAGGGACTTATATGCTGCGTCTCGACTGGCGCTCGGGATGTCCACGACGATGGATGGGGACAGCCGCCCCTTCCAATCCAAGCAAGAAAACCCCGAGGCTGCGGCGTATCCAGCCGTTCCAACTACGCAAAGGCTGTCCGCGCCTAGGCCACTGGAATTACGCGGAGTAATATGATACATATTACTCCGCGATACATATTACTCGTAGCAACAAACGATACGTCTGTTGCTACAAAACCTACTACAGCACATACTACTCAAGAAGTTACGAGATCTTTTTATTTTTTTGAAAGCGCCTTAACGGCTTGTATGAAATGAGTTATGGTTTAGTATTTTTTGTATCTCAAGAACTAATTGAGCTTTCTTGAAACTAATGGCATATTTGAAAAGAAAGATAAGAAAGACATATACACGATGCTTTTCATTACAATATTTTGGGGAAAATATTTTTAGGATTATAGTCCGTTGCAATTCAAGAACAGTGGAAGACAGAGCCCTTTCCTTTTTCACCATTATAGCAGAGCGAGTGCTGGAGAGGAGGAGAGAGGACTCCGGCGTTTGCTGCGCTAATGCGTTAAACATATAAAATAGCGCAAAAAAGACAAGGACAAGAAGTATACAGGACAAGCGCTTGTCCTGTATACTTCTTGTCCTTGTCTTTTTTGCGCTATTTAATATGTTTAACTAAGATGAACCAACTAGCCCAATAACGTACCCTACTAAGCTAATTCGTTTGCTGCGCCTTTCTGGAGTTGCAACGCACTTATTGTGTTTCCTCCCTCAATGATCTCCACCCTTTCTACTTTAGCGGAGTGAACGCTGGAGACAAGGAACCCACCAATCGTGGCAAGCAAAGAGCTTCGTGGGAGGGGCTTCTCCCACTTTTCTTAACCCGCAGCGGACTGTAGCATAGTTTTGACTGAAGCCTATAGAACGAGCCAACCCCAGTTCGTTTCAGAAGTGGGCCCGTTTCTTCTCGAAGCGAATCCGCGACCTCACGGGGGAGTCCAAAGGAAAGAATGGCGCCTCACCGTAGGGGGAAGGGTTCGACCCATGGCTCTGTCGGTGGTGCCGATAGACGGATGGCTGGCGTTCGAGTCCCTGCGAGGGCAGAACGGCGCACGCTAGGCGGGGTCATTGACTGCCAGCATCCCACAAAAAAACGAGATGGAAACACCATCGAGCAACACTGGCGGCCACCATTTCTTGGCCACGAAGCTCGCGACTGGATCCGAGTCCTCGCCGAGTTCATGGCGAAGGCTGACGCAACTCTTGTGTCCAATACATGCCCAGTGTATATACGTGCCCGGGCAATATTGGCGCTGCAGCTACTACATGGCGCCCTCTTTTGAATGTTGAACCTTCGTCACCACGTTTGAATGTTGGACTTCGTCTTGGGTGTTGGGAAAATACTGCTGTCGATTACGTTATCCGGGAAGAATCTTGTTTTCTTTTTTTTTTTTCATTAGGGTGCTTTGATTTTATGTATTATACCCATTCTTACAGCGAAGAACCTTTATACGAGTTCGCGGCAGGAACAGCTGGAGCTTCAGCGAAAACAAGCACTCTAATCATTATAAGTACGGAACATCGGTATTATGGTTGGGTACGTCATGCTTTGCAAACCAAATGTAGGTTAAGGGTGAAAAAAAAAAAAAAAGAAGAAGGACAGGGGCTCGGGTTTTTGCAGTATCTGAAACCCGAAAAACAAGCAAAGGGAAAAGAAACATAATGTGGGGTTTCGGCTATACGTTCTTATAATCAAAATAAATTGCATTTATATGTTTTGACACGTGTTTCCTTAAAAAGTGTACGACATTGCCACTTGTCGTGAATGTGCGAGAGTACAGAGATGGTTTATACTCACTAGATTGGCAAACATCGCTGTAGTACGCCCACTGATGCTGGATCTGTGAGAATGATTTTTTTTTTTTTTTAGTTTCAACGTTAGTTTGTTTATTAACTACGTTTACCCCAGTATTTGAGTAGCCCGCTTGATTATACTCTTACACTACATACGGCTCACGCTATTCTTATACAACTTTCTGCAACATTGATACAGTACCGTCTTCTCGGCTTAATAAGTTGCTACATATATCTATATATTTTATCAAGCTTCATTATTGTTATTTAGAAAAAAAAGTATTAACTGGCTTAGAATGAGAAGTACTAAGCGAGATCAACACTACCCGAAGCAATAGGAATATATCTGTTTCAAAATTTTCTGAACTCTAAGTACCGCGATTAAATAATAGGGGGTCTATCCCCGATGTTAAGATTTTGAATAGGTTAGTTCATGAATCAATAGACAGTTCTACTCTCCTCCCTTCTTTACACTTTTGTACGTTTCTTTTAGCGGAAGCTCTAGAAATCCTAGAGTATTTTACCGAGATCTTCATCATCATTTGTCACCGGTATCACGGATCCAACATGTGTTAATCACAATGTTTCGCAGCACTGATATTTTCTGTACAAGTTTGCCCCTTTCTAAACATATGTATGGATGTTAAGCTTGCGTATGACTTTTAAGCATGCAT
Source organism: Ixodes persulcatus (assembly GCA_013358835.2). NCBI lineage: Eukaryota > Metazoa > Arthropoda > Arachnida > Ixodida > Ixodidae > Ixodes > Ixodes persulcatus. The sequence continues at coordinate 1,406,276 of JABSTQ010009564.1, forward strand.
ATATTTGTGCTGATCATGCATATCATGTTGTGTGTTTTACCGCAAAGACCTTCGGGCTGCTGGTAAGTACACGAAAAATAAACATTACATTGTATACTAAAAAAAAAAAAAAGCCGTTAAAGATGTGTTTTCAGCAATTAGTTTTTTCTTGGCAAAATACCGTTTTATTGTCTCAAGCGCACAATGCGTGCAAGCAAATTTGATTACGTACGATGCCATAACACGTTAGTTCGTCGACCACAAATGTCTGATAACATTTATAGCAGTCAGTCCCCTGGAACAAGACAAGCGACTATTCACTAACTCAGCACTCTGACGTCATGCCGTTGCGGTGGCGCTGCGGTCAGTACTGCGCATGCGTAGACGCTTCCTCTCGTGGGAATCTGTCTGATAACATTTATAGCAGTCACTCCCCTCGAACAAGACAACCGACTATTCCCTAACTCAGCACTCTGACGTCATGCCGTTGCGGTGGCGCTGCGGTCAGTACTGCGCATGCGTAGACTCTTCCTCTCGTGGGAATCTGCAGTTTCTGCGCACGCGCGTTGTCCATGTGTGGGCAAACGCTGACTTGTTTGTAAACAGTGTGTTGGTCTATAGACGCAGCCCACGCTAGGAGCCGATAGGACCCATCAGCTGATGGGGCCAACACTTGCTCGCCGTATACTGAAGTTGTATCATTGCAAATATAATGCGCACTATTTTTTTTTTCATAAAGCCCAGAATGTGTTTGTTTTTAGTTGCCTCCGCCGCAAACTTTCTATGTGCAATCATGTTCCAGCACCACGTGAGCTTCGCATGTGCGCATGAATTCAAGAAAACAGATATGTAATCGAGCTTTAGGCTGGTCAACTTGGAGCTCGTGCAAATAAATGAACAAAAAAAAAACTTAAAGCTCGTGCACCGACAATTAGAGCGAGCAAGGAAGTCGTAACTCGACGTACCCAGTGTTCGGAGGTCGCTGCTGTTGGAAGTTCATGAGCGGGGTTCGATTTGCACCCCCGAACCCTAAACGAATAAAGCGATTATAAACAATGTAGCTAGATCTAATGGGAATAAACAACCCCAAAAACGGGGACAGCGATAAACACACACACAATGCACGCACGCACACACATACACACGACAGGACAAAACTGTTTTCTACAACTTTGTCTCGTTGCGTGTGTTTCCTTTTTTTTAACGCTGTCCCCGTTTTTTTAACTGTTTATTTTGATCATTTACGATTACCAACTGGCCCACACTGCCACCTTAGCATGAGTCCAACTTTTGTCGAAACTTCATTGAGCTAGTTCTCGAAAGTCGAACATCCGGCCGAACCTCGGCAGTTTAATTCACGACATCTCTAGTCCTTTATACGCTTATTTCTTTTTCTTCTTCAAATATTAGTACTTTAGCGGAACGCTATTAGTACTTTATTTACTTAATACTTAATTTACTTAATTATACTTAATTTTACTTCATTTATACTTAATTAGTACTTTAGCAGAATGCTATGAAAAGTGGAACATATTTCCACTTTTCACGTAGTATATTGTACATTATTTAGCACCGTGTGGACAATGACCGAATTCTCGGTATGCAAGCCTAAAACAAAAAAAGAAATGTGATGGAAGTCGCCAAAACGTTTTCCCGCGCGAATGAAGAAAAGGGAGCACTTTCTCGGGGCCTACCTTGCATCGGTGCCGAAGACCGTTGCTGAAAATCCATTCGCGGTGTCTTGGCGCGATCTGAGAATCCTGCTTAAAGACAGTTCATGCGGCAAACTTTCTGTGCGAGGTCGGCAGCACACTTACATACTGACATTATATCGGCATCATACACTTTCGAAATTGAGAGAGAGAGGGGGAGATGAGAGCGCGCAGGGGGCGTCGGAACGCCGAGCTCTGATTGGAGAGATTAGAGGGTAGACGCAACACTAGCTGCCTTTGTCTCTTCTCACTGCTCGAACGCGTCCTCGTCTCCTCCTCTCTCTCATTTTCTACCCGCATAGTCGCTGACAAGCTAAGAACGGCAGGACCGAGCTTTAGAATTATTCCGCGCCCAGCGACCTACCTTCGACAAATTACGCCTCGGAGCTAAAGCACGGCGGAAGGCAAGGAGCACGTGCTGGAGGCCTTCGAAAGACACGCGCCTTGCCGCTCTCACGTTGTCCGTGACTATGATAATATGTTGAGCGTGCGCAAATACATGCTTGTATACTAGGTTTTTCAGATCGATATACTCGAGCCATGTATTCCTTAAATTATAACCGCCCTGATACATCTATGCATAATATCCATGTTGTGCCGCAAAATAATAGTACTAAAACCCCCAAAAAAATCACGATGAAAAAAATTGTATGAATCAAATTTATTTAATTCAAAGCGGGTTTTTGTATTTAAAAAATAATTCGATTTAAATTACTGTAGCTAGAAAAAAGTGATTTTTATCATTAGATCTGTTTCTAAACGAGGCAGATTGATTTCTTAACCCGTCCGATGACTGAAAACAGTGCGGAAGCAAGAATTGATGTAAATCTAATCTTTTAGAGTATCGAATATCTTGAAACAAGCCTAGACTGAGGAATACGAAAGGTGACGCCTAGAGAAGAGAGGGAGAACGAGAGGCGTTCTCCTTCTTTTCTCTCGGTGCACCTTCCGTACACTCCTCAGTTTCGATCTGCTTCAAATTGTACACGGGCGCCGCCATAAGCGACCTTCAGTTTTTGTTTCCTCGTATTCCGTTCGCTTCACTTCAAAAAGGTTCTTCCATCCACCGATCGATGTCAGCTGTTCCGCGGCGGCAGAACAACTTGAGATTTGCGATCGAAGCGCGAGTTGTCAATGGGTTCCGACGTAAAATAGCAGACGATCACGATTTCAGCCTGCGTCCGATCTCGCTTTGCTGCGGCGTTCGGTGCGCAGCATGACGATCAACTTTTGTCCTTGTCTTTTAGCGGACGACTTACGGCGTTTTCTTGTTTTATTTCCGTCTGCGAATGACACTTCGTATCAGACGAACTACGTTTTTTCGCTCGCATTAGCAAACGAACTATAAACCGTCTACGAACCCCATCTTGGCTCGCTCCACGAGAGGAAAATAAGATCTTGCTTTCGCGGTAACCAAAATTGGACCCCTGGGGAAACTCCTCCCACCTGTTTCCACTTTACAGAGCGTTTTTTTTTTAGTCAAGCCTAGGTCACACTATACCTGTTTTCACCTTAAGAAAAAAATACGTTTTGCGCATTGTTCCTACGCGGCGCGAAATAGTTCTCACGAGATTCGGTTGTCGGAGGAAAAAGCGATTCTTTTGACGTTTGGAACGTGTACATAGTGAAAAGATAACATATATCTAATCTAAAATTCACCTACATATGTCTTCATTATCCACATAAAGGGGGAACTTAGTAATGTTCCGCGAGGAGCCGGACTTGTTTTACTTCGGTTCTTAAGGTGAAAACAGGTATAGAAGATTACTTTTCTTGTTAAACGTTAAAAAGAACGTTAAAAATAACTAAAAAAAGCTCAACGCTTTCGTTTGCTTAGAAGAGCTCCGCGTTTTGTTCGTTTTCAGCCCGCTATAAATCTTTCTTGCTTGATGACAAAACACATATAGGAAGCATCCAACGATAGACAAACGGTAAAAAGGAAGTGTTTGGGGGCTACGTATGCGTTCGGGTGATTTAAGTCGTGTTTTAAATCATGATTTAGATCACAATCTCAGCTATCTTGATTTTTATTCTCTATTCTGACAAAATTTCTCACTGAAAATTTGCATTGCTGTTCTTTTTATAAAATTTTCAACCAACAGTGTAGGCGGTTTCTTTTGAACACAAGGTCTCCTGACTTCTGTAGACCTTCAATCGCGGCCGACCGCTCCCCGCTTTCCCATTTTGAATTCCCATCTTCGTTTCATTGAGCCTGTTATCTGAGTTTCTACGGTCAACACGATCAGTCGAATGTTTCGCCCTTCATCGCTTCAGTCCCGTGGATTCATATACGGCTGTCTGGGAGCAAAGAGAACCGCGCTTATATCGCCGAAAAAAAAATTAACTATACTTGTTGCCGAAAGCGCTGTCTTCGCCCGAAGTGTAGAGCTAACGGTTAAAATCAGACTTAACGTTATACGCGATATTCCGAAATTTTGTTGCAGACGGCATTGTAGCAGAGTAGCCAACGCCATTCATCTGCACGTACTGGCGGGCTTCGTTGGCCGCCATTTTCTCATTGAACATTTCCGAAATCTGCTAGATTGACGGCAAGCCCTGAAATCCTGTGAGCGACTTCATTTTCGCGAGGACGTCTGTTTAAAGAATTGGTCCCGCGAGTTTTATCGCCCCGTGGTAACAAAAAACGTAGCACATTACTAGTTCAAATCGCGAAATTTTGTGACCGCGAAATATTTCCGAAACCCGCTCCTCGCAAACTTCGCGAAATAGTGTGCAACGAGTTAGGGTAGAGAATGAGCATTCGACGACCGGTATAGTTTATTTTTGTGTTGAGCAAAACGCGGTTCTTTTTTCTCCCAAGCACCCTGTACACTAAATTTTGTTTTCGTAACACTAGGGTTCCGTGTTTGCGGGGTTCATTTTTCTTGAAATTCGTGGTTTATTTTTCCCTACAAATTCGATGTTATTCAAAACCTATTTTTTATAATCTGACAAAAAAAAAAAAAAAAAAACGGCGCTTTTTAGGGCTTATGTTGAAAAACACCGGACACGAGCGAGGGATTCTTCAACCTCAAGAAAACAGGCGCGCGATCCGAATACCTGAAAAACGTAGAAAACGGGACGGTAGACAGTTTTAGTAGATCGTTCCGATACCTCCGATACGGCCCCGATAACGATATCCGATAACGACCCGACGCATGCCCAAAGGCAGCGGCGAAGTGTCGAGTAGCTTCTTCGGTGTCATCGGAACGGTCTACTAAAACTCTCTATTTCCGTATGCGTGTTATTGTTATCGTGTATCGTTATCGGGATATCGGAAAGATAAACTCTCCAATGAAGAAAGCAGTATTCTCACGGACAGTTATGTGGGGAGCTGTGTTCCCCCCGGTGAACGAAAAATAAAGCTGTCAATAAAGAGTTATTCCCACGATGGTTTATTCGGGTTTACTTTCCGAGCTTTATCGGTATACGGACCTAAAACGGGGAACCCTGACGCACACGGATACTAAAACTTGGAACGAAACCAAAACGGATCACATGCGACGGGCACCAAAACACGCGTGGGACACGTAAATGAGCCGGACTTTACCAGAGTTAAAACAGCGCAAACGACCAGGGACAAGAAGCAGGACACACATACACAGCGCTGTGTATGTGTCCTTCTGCTTCTTGTCCCTGGTCGTTTGCGCTGTTTTAACCTTTTTAAGAATGTCACACCAACTAACCCAAGCTTCAACCGTAGCTATGTTTACCAGAGTGCCCCCGGGAGGCCGGTAGGTCCGAGGCGCAGCTCGAGGAAGTTGAGAACGCGGTCTGATTGGAAGCCGGAGGCCGAAACTGGAACGGCACCGAAGGTCGCTCTTGTTCGGGCTGTCTGTTCCTGGGAGCGTTTTGCGGCAGGCTGCCGAAAGATTGCCACAACCATTCAATTTCTTTTTCAGGGACGCCATTACATTAAAAAAAAAACTACTGAAAAGAAAAAAAAATGTATTATTTTTAAACAGTCTGGTTGGGACACGCGTGTCAAAAAATAAATTTGACGTGAAAAAAAAAAAATTTAAGAATTAATTGACGGCGCGAGATTTATTTTAGTTGCGCCTGATTTATGCGCGCATGCAGGTCCATGACGTCACGGAATGGTCATACACTCTTTCCACCTCAGCGAGATGGTCATGCACTCTCTCCACCTCAACGTGATGGCCACAGCTTCTCTAGTCCACGCGCCCGAAATGCCGAGAGAGGAAACAAGTGGAAAGGAGGTGATAACTCGCGCCGTCAATATTGCTCTAAAAATGCTTTTTTTTTTTTTCGCGTAAAATTAATTTTTTTGACACGCGTGTCCCAAACAGACTCTTAAAAAAAATTCATTGTTTTTTTAAGGGGGGGGGGGGGGGGGGATAAAAAGTAACATTAATGTGGAACATTAGCATCAACTCATTGAACATTTCAGGAAAATAACATACATGCGATATATTGGCGCCCGCGCGCCAATGTTTCTGCTAGCATCGCACATACGCAGTAGTAGTGACATCGCTTTAGCGTATAGCGTAGCGGGAGCGCCAAAACGATCTACTAAAAATCTTGCGTTCATCAGCGCCGTAGGAGGACAGTGGGCAGGCCTTCCGTCGCTTTCCCGAAGGTCAAGACCCCGCAAGTTTGCTTACGCCAACGCATCGCCGCAGGTTTGAAACGTAGCGAATAAATTCGGGGCGGACCACTTCGAGTTCAATGCCTGCCTGCTGAAACATGAGCGTTGTGCGATTGTGCTGGCGCTGGCACGGCACGGCCTGTTTTAGACCGCCATACTTGACCGATAGTGGCGCTGGAGTCGCAAATAGCTCGCATGACTATCTAAAGAAAGAAAAAAAAAAGCCAAAGTACATTCTTGAATTTATTTCTGATGCAATAAATAATCTGTGTTAATTAAGGCTTCGACGATATTACTGGGGTAAGTATGAAACTAGAACTCGGAAATCGCATCAGTGTACAAATAGCTGGTCCTCTTAGCTGCCCTTTTCACCGTGTTCACAATCAATTTGAATATCTATCTACCTACACAACTGAAACAAAAAACAAAACAAAAAAAAACGTGTACACTAATACGACGAAATGAGCATAAAACATTTTGTTTTATGCTCCTTTATCAGTGGACTTTTCAATTTTCAGTGGACTTTTCAATTTAAGGAGTTCAAACCAATCTTCCTCGCCCTGTACACGTATTACACACATAAAATACGCAAACTATTGTCGCTGCTGCAAGCCACATTTGTTTAATTAATATATCGCTAATTGTAAAATATATTTAAAAAAAAAACAGGTGAAGAAAACAATGGTTCATATACGGCTGTCTGGGAGCAAAGAGAACCGCGCTTATATCGCCGAAAAAAAAATTAACTATACTCGTTGCCGAAAGCGCTGTCTTCGCCCGAAGTGTAGAGCTAACGGTTAAAATCATACTTAACGTTATACGCGATATTCCGAAATTTTGTTGCAGACGGCATTGTAGCAGAGTAGCCAACGCCATTCATCTGCACGTACTGGCGGGCTTCGTTGGCCGCCATTTTCTCATTGAACATTTCCGAAATCTGCTAGATTGACGGCAAGCCCTGAAATCCTGTGAGCGACTTCATTTTCGCGAGGACGTCTGTTTAACGAATTGGTCCCGCGAGTTTTATCGCCCCGTGGTAACAAAAAACGTAGCACATTACTAGTTCAAATCGCGAAATTTTGTGACCGCGAAATATTTCCGAAACCCGCTCCTCGCAAACTTCGCGAAATAGTGTGCAACGAGTTAGGGTAGAGAATGAGCATTCGACGACCGGTATAGTTTATTTTTGTGTTGAGCAAACGCGGTTCTTTTTTCTCCAAGCACCCTGTACACTAAATTTTGTTTTCGTAACACTAGGGTTCCGTGTTTGCGGGGTTCATTTTTCTTGAAATTCGGGGTTTATTTTTTCCCTACAATTCGATGTTATTCAAAACCTATTTTTTATAATCCTGACCAAAAAAAACAAAAAACGGCGCTTTTTAGGGCTTATGTTGAAAAACACCGGACACGAGCGAGGGATTCTTCAACCTCAAGAAAACAGGCGCGCGATCCGAATACCTGAAAAACGTAGAAAACGGGACGGTAGACAGTTTTAGTAGATCGTTCCGATACCTCCGATACGGCCCCGATAACGATATCCGATAACGACCCGACGCATGCCCAAAGGCAGCGGCGAAGTGTCGAGTAGCTTCTTGGTGTCATCGGAACGGTCTACTAAAACTCTCTATTTCCGTATGCGTGTTATTGTTATCGTGTATCGTTATCGGGATATCGGAAAGATAAACTCTCCAATGAAGCAAGCAGTATTCTCACGGACAGTTATGTGGGGAGCTGTGTTCCCCCCCGGTGAACGAAAATAAAGCTGTCAATAAAGAGTTATTCCCACGATGGTTTATTCGGGTTTACTTTCGAGCTTTATCGGTATACGGACCTAAAACGGGGAACCCTGACGCACACGGATACTAAAACTTGGAACGAAACCAAAACGGATCACATGCGACGGGCACCAAAACACGCGTGGGACACGTAAATGAGCCGGACTTTACCAGAGTTAAACAGCGCAAACGACCAGGGACAAGAAGCAGGACACACATACACAGCGCTGTGTATGTGTCCTTCTGCTTCTTGTCCCTGGTCGTTTGCGCTGTTTTAACCTTTTTTAAGAATGTCACACCAACTAGCCCAAGCTTCAACCGTAGCTATGTTTACCAGAGTGCCCCCGGGAGGCCGGTAGGTCCGAGGCGCAGCTCGAGGAAGTTGAGAACGCGGTCTGATTGGAAGCCGGAGGCCGAAACTGGAACGGCACCGAAGGTCGCTCTTGTTCGGGCTGTCTGTTCCTGGGAGCGTTTTGCGGCAGGCTGCCGAAAGATTGCCGCCACCATTCAATTTCATTTTCAGGGACGCCATTACATTAAAAAAAAACTACTGAAAAAAAAGTATTATTTTTAAACAGTCTGGTTGGGACACGCGTGTCAAAAAAGAAATTTTACGTGAAAAAAAATATTTTTAGAGAAGAATTAATTGACGGCGCGAGATTTATTTTAGTTGCGCCTGATTTATGCGCGCATGCAGGTCCATGACGTCACGGAATGGTCATACACTCTTTCCACCTCAGCGAGATGGTCATGCACTCTCTCCACCTCAACGTGATGGCCACAGCTTCTCTAGTCCACGCGCCCGAAATGCCGAGAGAGGAAACAAGTGGAAAGGAGGTGATAACTCGCGCCGTCAATATTGCTCTAAAAATGCTTTTTTTTTTTTCGCGTAAAATTAATTTTTTTGACACGCGTGTCCCAAACAGACTCTTAAAAAAATCATTGTTTTTTTTAAGGGGGGGGGGGGGGGATAAAAAGTAACATTAATGTGGAACATTAGCATACCAAAAATCATTGAACATTTCAGGAAAATAACATACATGCGATATATTGGCGCCCGCGCGCCAATGTTCTGCTAGCATCGCACATACGCAGTAGTAGTGACATCGCTTTAGCGTATAGCGTAGCGGGAGCGCCAAAACGATCTACTAAAAATCTTGCGTTCATCAGCGCCGTAGGAGGACAGTGGGCAGGCCTTCCGTCGCTTTCCCGAAGGTCAAGACCCCGCAAGTTTGCTTACGCCAACGCATCGCCGCAGGTTTGAAACGTAGCGAATAAATTCGGGGCGGACCACTTCGAGTTCAATGCCTGCCTGCTGAAACATGAGCGTTGTGCGATGTGCTGGCGCTGGCACGGCACGGCCTGTTTTAGACCGCCATACTTGACCGATAGTGGCGCTGGAGTCGCAAATAGCTCGCATGACTATCTAAAGAAAAAAAAAAAGCCAAAGTACATTCTTGAATTTATTTCTGATGCAATAAATAATCTGTGTTAATTAAGGCTTCGACGATATTACTGGGGTAAGTATGAAACTAGAACTCGGAAATCGCATCAGTGTACAAAATAGCTGGTCCTCTTAGCTGCCCTTTTCACCGTGTTCACAATCAATTTGAATATCTATCTACCTACACAACTGAAACAAAAAAACAAACAAAAAAAACGTGTACACTAATACGACGAAATGAGCATAAAACATTTTGTTTTATGCTCCTTTATCAGTGGACTTTTCAATTTTCAGTGGACTTTTCAATTTAAGGAGTTCAAACCAATCTTCCTCGCCCTGTACACGTATTACACACATAAAATACGCAAACTATTGTCGCTGCTGCAAGCCACATTTGTTTAGTTAATATATCGCTGATTGTAAAATATATTTAAAAAAAAAAAACAGGTGAAGAAAACAATGTCATTTGTGTGCCATATGACGGGGAAGGTATGGTGGGCAACCATGGCCAAACATCAAACTGTCCTGTGCTTTCTTTATTGAGAAAAGTGCATATATTATATAATGGTTATTACGTGTGGTATATTATGAGATGTGGGTCGAATGGGCGCATGTTTTTTTTTTCTTTTTGGTTTTCGTAATAGGGCAATTTTTTTATGAATGCATCTGACATTTGAATGCTTTGAGAAATACTACGGGGCGAGCCAGCAGGAAAAAAACAAACAAAATGACACCTTTGCTGTTGCTCTTGTAACCTTCGAAGTTCAGCCTTGAGTGCTGCAATCTGTTCCTTATAGGCCCTGTCGCATTGGAGAAAATGGCGGCGACATCAACACAACATCTCCATCGAGAGTAGGTCAACATGTTTTGTGAACGCTCTCTGTTGCGTCACGGCCCCGTCACATTGCGAGAACGGCAACCCCACACTAACGATAACAATGTTGTTTCTGCAATGTGATAGGTTTCAGCAAACCCAACCGAGCGACCAATTGTGTTGGCCGACACGTGTCGCCCGGTTTCTTGGCCGAGTTAATTTGTTTTGGCAACAAAACAACACCAACAGCTTCGTTATATGAAGTGTCCTGCCAGACAGTTGATTTTCTATAAAAAAAATGTACCTAAAGAAAAATTTCGCCAAAGATATTCAATAATAATCAAATCTTAAAGCGACACTGACAGGGTATGTATGCTCGTCGAGGTTTATATTTGAACATGAAGAGTGACACTTCCCATAACATAATTTGCGGTTCGAAATTCGTTTTCTTTCCGCCCCGAAAAACAGACGGTCGAAAATTGGCCGGTTTCAGTCGCGCTCTCTGTTTATTGTGGTCACGTGGCGTTCAAACTATGTGTACCAAATTATTCAAAGTCGCTGGTCATCCGAGGCACATATTCAATATTAAAATAGGAAAGAGTATAAACTCCAATTTTGTGGCCTCCAAAAAACTACAAATACGTTGATCGAAAAATAAAAAAAAAAAGTTGCACAAATGACATAAAGTGCATGTCCACGTCATTTTCGATATAGCGACGTACCGCGGGCTGGATGACGGGATGGAGCCGAACCACGGACCAACGTTGCGACAGACGTAAAGTACTTCGGAACATGTCGTTCGTGGTACGGGTCAATCGATCTTCAAGTGCGGAACATCGAGCGGAAGGAATATAGACCCCTTTCAAAAATATCTGACAACAATGAAAAAAAAAAAAAAAAGCTAGGTCTGGCTGGGTACACGGGGCAGCGGACGCCATCTTGAAGATGACAAGTTCCGTGGGGTGGTGAGGAGGTCGTGGGTGAAATACAACTGCTGTTTGTTTATCACGCGCCGAGTGATTCTTTCTTTTCTCTGCTCGGAGTAAGAACAAGAGACTGAGTGGTATGTACAGTTAATTTATTAAAAGTGAGAGCGGATTAGTTCCTTGAACGCCCTTTAAGTGTTTCGGTGATGTGCTCGCAGCCACCTTGTTGTGAAAGATAAGTGAGCGTTCGTGGCTACGCGAGTTCAAAGGCTTGCTGTTGCATCATTTTGTTATTATAGGGTCTATTCCCGATCAGTCACAAGCTTTCGTAACACGCAGGGCACAGCTATTAGCGATCTGGTGACTACGGGCCCACCGATTGGTAGTCGCCGCGCTAGCAAGTCCGGTGACTGTCAAACTCGCTAGCAGATTGCAGGCAGCGCGCGAAGCAGGTAGGCTTCATGTCTAGTAGGCAGTTTTGCGAAAGCAGTGTCCCTTTCTTTTTGCTTGGTTGCATGGCGCTAGCATGTAATCTGCGTATTGGTTATTTAAAAGCCAATTCTGATTGTATCGCAATTCTCACTGGACTGTTTTTAAGTTCTGCCACAGATTCTAACATTCGCACACGCACACAAGTAAAGTGCCTGCTTTAATATACGTTGCACGAATTAAGTTTTCATTTATTGTTTAATAAGTCGTATCCGCGGCCGAATAATTTTCCCGCGCCTTGTCGAACGAAAACAACCGATCCTTGGTAAACAATTGGTACGTATTAACTACAAAAATATTGTGATAATATTACTTTGAATTGTATTTAGCAGTTTGGAACGGTGTAATTAATCAGCTGTTTAAACTTGTCAGACAAAACACGCGACGCCGTAGTTTTACATACCTTCTGCGTCTACGAACGCAACTTCCCACACGAGTAAAGCCGTATTCAAAACCGATAGCCGCACACTTTTATTGAATAGGGATAGTTACTCCATCTGTAGTGTAGCAGGCTCACTTGCAAATCTCCGCGTCAAACGGGCCTCGCCACGCCGAACGGGCAGTCGCCACTACCGATCGTGGTTGAACAAGACAGTTTCTTCACCGATTCGGGCAACCGAACCACTCTCCATCTGATTTTACACGGAGAAACGCTGAACGTATTGTGATTAGTATCGCAACATCGAAACGTGCGCAGACTCTCATGAGCGACGCGGTATGCTTCAAGATGGTGTCGGGGTCTAGTTGCCTTTCCGTGCGACAGATGGCGCAATCCCACGACAAATGGTGCGCGCAACGTCTGCTTCACACGCCGAAAAAACGGGGAAAAAAAAAAAAAAACGCTCTCCGGTTTAGCCACGTGACTTCCGGTCATGAGCATCCGTGCTCGTGTTTCGGATTTAGTTTCTAGCAGTTTTTTTTTTTCTTTATTAAAAATATACGCGACTCTGCAGCAAAATGTTGATAGGGTAGTCTTGTAACACCATATTAAATCACCTAGCAAAAAAAAAAAAAAAGGGGGGGGGGGTGTTAGTGCCGTTAAAATAATTCAACCGATGTTGTTTTTTTTTTTTTTATCAACGTAAACTAACTATCAAGCGCGCTTTTAAGTTAAGTAAGTGCCTCGGGAAAATGTCTTTAGGAAGCATACTGCAGTGATTCAAATGTCGATATCCCAAACTCTTTTTGAATTTGTGGCACTATATGCGCGACTAGCGATTCATAATAATTTCTGATACGCAATTCAAGTAAAACATCTCGATGCCAAAGCTGTACCGGTACATAATTTTTACTTATACTGATACCTCAGATGCCTTCTAAGTTCTAGCATTAAAGGTACTTTCACATAGTAAAAATATCGATGAAACGATATTTTATTTTGTAAATTGACTTACGCAGCAACTCACAAATGCTTCTGCCGTGAACGCAATGCGCCTGACCAGAAAAAAAAAAAAACTTTTTTTTTTTCTTCAGAAATTGATGCGTTTGCTTTAGCGCCGTTTCGCTGACACGACGTCAGAGCTACGAGTTTGTACCTAATCAACTCCCGCCTGAACTCGGAAAGTTGTAGCGAGTCCTCACTTCTTTTCGGTGGCTCTCGACGTCTTCGATTGCTCGAGTCGTTCCACGTATTTTCTCAGCTTGGACTGCGCCGAGTTCACCTGGTTTTGTCAGAGTGATTACGGGGAGTCATAGAACAGTGAGAACAGCGTTTGTGACACACAAACAAGGAAAACGAACGCGGGCGAAAAAGATCACGTGACACTGATATTCCGAGTTTCACCCCAAGTCCAAGCGCAACCCTCGATCCGAAGGAGTCCAGTCCTCGTCGTCCATGGGCGTTTGCCATACCAGCGGCTCAACCAACCACACACACAGAAGGCGCACACATTCACGTTGGCACATACTAAAATTATAAAGTGCAAGGTACAGACACTGACATAAAGTAGACAGGACAACGCTATACTATCAAATTGATAAAGAAAAAACAGGACCGGGCTGGGAAGAGCACAGAAAAGGGTTCCTTGGGCTTTATAATTTCAGTACGTTGAACCAACTAGCCCACCTTAATATTTTATTAGTTGGTACATGGTTAATGATGGATATATATATATATATATATATATATATATATATATATATATATATATATATATATATATGTGTGTGTGTGTTTTTTGTTCCCAAGTTATGGTGCGCAAGAAAGATCACCGTGGAAAGGCGCGTTTTTTTTTTCCGAGTGTCGAAGGTTGCAGGTTGCATGTTGGACTCGCCCTTCTCCCGTGGGTCTACGTTATTTCTATTTTTGTTTAAAAGCGACAGCTCTACGGGCAACACTTTGCGGAGATTTCGACCTTGTCTCCAGTCGTCGCGGCTATGGAAAAACACTTCTCTCCGCTTTTGGCGCGAGGCCAGGGAGGCTGGGTTTTCCCGTCGGCCGCCCCGGCATCCCGCCAGTAACGGCGCTACGAAAGGAGAGGCTTCCGTGTCGTCTGCTTGAAAACTTGTTTTCAAACATTACTCGCGTCCCACTTTGGCAGTATCCAGTTGCTACGCGGAATGTTAGATGGTTTAAGAAACTTCCATCGCACTTACCCACTTACTTCACGGATCACTGGTGAGAGTCGTCCGTGGCATCCACGACGCCAACCATGACGGCTATGAGAATTAACTACGTCGCACTTTCGTCCCCAGGTACGTGACGGTGCCATTCCACCCGCATTGCGCGACCGTGCTTCAGCTATCGCTTCCGTTTCTTCGCACATTGTGGGCGAAAAATACATTTTTGTTTAAGTCTGTGGACACTATGAGGAGGTTTTAATATGATTAAATATTTTTAGACCGTTTTACATTTTTTTTTAAACCGCCAAACTCACTTTCTAGGTCGATGTTTAATAAATTTTGATACACTGCTATCTGCTACCTGCTTAGGTTATATTCATACTCCATATTTCCATGGAAAACCCAAATATAGTAAAATCACTTAATTATGTGCATTACCCCCTTCGATATCATAACTTAATATTTTAATTTAGAAAGTTAAAAGTTTAAATTATGTTCTAAAAAAATTTATTTTTTTGTCTTTGTAAAAACTATAGTTTTTTAACCAACAATCACAGTTTATAAATGCAATATTTTGTTCTTATAGCCTCAATTTAAGTCCCAATATCGTGAATAGTGTGTTGGTGTTTAGCAAGAAAAACAGGCAAGCTTATCGTACTTTGATTTTCAAAATATATTGGCACATCTCTCGGGTGATATGTCGACGCACTGGCGGTGGACTCACAATAAGGCGACAAGAACAAAACCAAAACAGTGTAAGCAAAAGTAAAAAAAAAGTTCACGTTGCCTCCCCCACCCCTTCCCCCCCCCTCCCCCCCCCCCCACCCCCCCAAAAAAAGATTGACATTGAGATTAAAGAACACATTGTACACCGCTTTCCCTCTACCGCGCAGGCACTGTGGCGAAGATTGACCAACACAACAACAAAAAATTGCATTGCTAAGATGCCTTGGTTCGACTTTTTTTTACTGCGTTCCAAGTCCAACGTCCTTGCTACTGCCGTCCCTCCCAAACTCCTCGTGGCATACGACCCCGAACAGGCCTTCGCGCACTGAATAATTATTAAAAAAATAATAATATTCTGCGCGCAAATCGTCTACTCGTCTCACATTCGCGCCGCATTGCACGCCACGACAACCTTCGGCCCCGGACAGATCCCCAGCGGCCATGTTGGTCTCAGGTCCAAGGAGAAGGGAGCGCAATGCGGAGTGCAAGTTGGTCTGCGTCCTTTGCAGGGGTTCTGGTGACGTCAAAACGCCGAGCTCTGATTGAAGGATAGTGGGTAGACTTCAAAGCAAGCTGCCTTGATGTCTATCCACTATCCTTCGATCAGATCCAACCAGGGCTCGGCGTTTTGTTGCTACAAATCTGCTACAAATCTATAATGATCAACTGCTACGGCCTCGATGCTACAAATATTTAACGCTATATGGATAGCAGGAGTAGTCCCAAAAAGCTGGAAGCTGGCTCATGTAGTCCCTCTGTTGAAACCAGAGAAATCATCAATGTCCCTGGAGTCCTTCCGACCAGTGAGCTTACTAGTTGTACGGGAAAAGCGATGGAGAAGCTTCTGGTGAACGAACAGCCACAGTGGCAGCTTGAGGTCAGCAACGATCTTCTTCAAAATGCGATTGGATTTTGACGCCGTTGGTGCACAGTGGATAGTATTCTTGACCTGGCGACTCATATTGAACATGAAAGAACTCTAGGAAACCTCACCATTGCAGTTTCCTGACATTGACAATGTGAGCCCCACGCACGTTCTGCAAGGTCTAATTTTTCTTGAAGTGAAAGGTCAAATACTTCGATGGATTGCAAACCTTTCGCGCGGTATGATCATCTTTGTCATGACCCCGCGGATGGAAAACGTCAGGAACACTAACTGTCTCAACAGGGCAGTGTACTCCGTCCGTATTATTCAGTGCAATGATGGCACAAATGGCTCGTCTTCTCCCACCGTTTTTTCATTTCTCAATTTATGATGATGATAATTTTCTATGGTATACAGGTTCTATTTTTCGAAATAATTCAAGAGCAATTACAAGCAGGCCTCAATGTCACGAAGACCTTTCTAAGAGAGCGAAGGATGACTTATCGGCGTCAAAATCGGCTGTGCTTCCATTCACGCGCATACGGCTGAAAGGGTTTAATGTTACCGTGGGAGGACAAGTCCTTGAAATGGTGAGAGAACATCGTTTCCTTGGCGTCATTTTGGATCACTCACTAACTCGGAGAAAACATGCGACTATGTTAGTAACAAGAGTGAACCGTATCATGAATGTCCTTCGTTGTATTGCAGGGACCAGATGGGGAGCGACAACATCTTCACTTCTGCATCTACATATCGCAAACCATTGCATATTCAATACCTATTTTACATGGACTTTCTTAGACTAGAAACATAACTACATTACCTACTAGCACGAGGCCTAAGGATATGATTGGGAATACCCCGTGCCACATAGGGAGGTATAATAGTTGCTGAAGCTCGAGAGGGTCCATTCTCGGTTCTTTGGAACCTAGAACTGTTCAGACACTTTTTTAAGGATTACTACAGAACATAATCACCTTTCAGTTGCAAACTACCTAAAAGAAAGGACTGGTGCACAAATGCATACTACACATATCTGCCACCACTATCCCCAATATTCTTTTTGGGAGTACGATGATACTTGCGCGCCCTGGACAATAACAATACCCCAGATCCAAATGGAAATTCAAAACCTAAAGAAAAAATTAACTGTACCATCTGTAGTTGCAATGCAAATGACTCTAAGTATAATCTGTACAGCAAATGTAAAAATTGTGCGTTTATCTAAACAGACGGATCCGTTACGGAAAAGGCTTTTGCGTTTGCCTTCTTCATACCTCACCTATATATGTGCGCGAGTCATACCGCCTCTCTCACCGAACTTCATCAACTACCTCCGAGCTGCATGACATTCTTTCTGCTCTTTTTATTAAACAGATCAAGAGTGCTCGAGACTGTATGGTGTATACAGCCTCCAAAGCTGCCCTTGCCTTTTTACAAGCCATGAAGTTGGTCTCAATGCTATGTTTGTGCACCGGATTCTTCGGGAAATTTCAAGCGCGACAGAGGAGGGACACAACATCGTGCTTCACTGGGTCCTCGGGTACTGAAGCATTCCTGGAAATGTGACAGTTGATAAACTTGCTACGCTAGGACATAACAGCGTGAACTCACAAGAGGTTCCAATTTCACCGTGTGACATACGCTTTATAATCAAAGACCTGCGTGAGTGCTTGTGCAATGTTGCCTGGTTCAATGAGCATGTCCAAATGTCTCTTCTTTACGCCGTCGATCCTCCTCTGAACCTTCCAATAGATACAGATTTGCAAAGGAATATTGACACATTAATTCACAAGCTCCGACAGAACGTCGCATTCACTAAGAAGTTTTTTTTTCAAGATATGTCGAACACTATCACCAGACTGCACTTGCGGCCTCGCAGTCGAAGATGTGGAACATCTTATACGTAAATGTGGACGTTTTTCAAGGGAACGACAACGTCTGGAGCAGCTGCTTCGAATAATGGACAATCGACCGCTCACACTTTCAAAAGTGGTGGGACCATGACCGTGTCCGGCACTACAGAAGAGAGCCCTGCATGCTGTTCGCGACTTTCTCACCGAAACTGATATCACACAAAACTATTGAGTTTTTGCGACTAGAACTGTTTAGATAATTGTTGAGGAGTGTGTATATCCAGGATTGCCTATGCCGCTTCGACGAAGTGCCTTATGCGTGTAAAATACGCGTATACAGTATCATGTAATGTTCTACTGTTTCTGTTTTGTTTTTGTTTGTTTTTTACAGTTCGCATGGAGTAGCTGGTGCTGTGAAGACAGCGCCAACATCTCCATCAAATTACATTTATTAAAGAAAAAAACACACACACACACACACAAATGGGAGGCGAATGAGCGAAACATGCGACCTTCGACAGTCGGGGAACACGTTCACTTCAAACGCCGGTCGCTTCTGCGGTCCATGACTCGACAAAAAAAAAACAAAAAAAACGACGAAAACCGCAATTTTTAATATTTTTCTAGGCAGAAAATTCCCTACAACGTATATTATTTTTTTTGTTAAATGAAAAATTTTACTTTTTCTGCTGGCACGATTTGAGATCAAATCACCCAGAAAACAGATACGAAGCATATGGCACTCCCAATCGCGAAATTTTGTGCACGCGAAATATTTGGAAAAAAGCTACACTTCGCAAAACTCTCAAAACGTAAGTCCAGCGTTTGACACATTTTTTTTTTTTTTTTTGTTAATGCGAAAGGATTAACTATTCCATGGAGCGGAGCCGGCGGCGTCTGTAACCGCGAAAGAACGCGAAAGAAATGCCCATTCTCCGATTGGCTAAGCGAAACGGCTCCTAGATAGCCATTGGCGGCCGTTTCACGAGAGCGCGCGCTCGGCCGCCGCTCTCGTAGCAGGCGTTGCCGGAGGGGGGGAGAGTGTGCGGCCGTTTGTTTTTCTCGGCGCCGAAGAGCGAAACGTGGCCGTCCACGCCAGTACACCGGAGCGGAAGAACGACATTTATGCTCTCGCATTCACAACTTATAACAAGTGCTTAGGTATCCTCGTAATTTTTTCTAATTTGTTTATTTAATAATTTAATTAATAATTGTGTTTGGTTGACATGTGGTGCGGTGATGCAGTGTGTTTCTACGATGAGGCTCTTGAATTAAATCAGTTGAAAGTTAGCGCTCTGTGGTGTCTGCTCTTCCTATGTCCCTGTCTTAAAGCGCAATCATGTTTTCTCACGTACTTTTTTGCCACGCTCTTACGAAATACACCTGACAATATACACACTGTGTTCGCTGCAAACATGACCACAGAATTATCTGCCGTGTTGGACAGATACCCACGCTCGTAACATCTCTGCAGACAACCTTTTTTGTATACGCTCAATGTGACAGCGGCCGTCATACGAGAAAGCGACACGTGACGGCTTTAAGCTACGCCTCGGACAGCGTGTACAGACTGTATTTTGTACACGGTGTACTAGTCGAGTGACTCCGCGGCTTTGGGGCACCGCGTGAGTTTCCCTCTACAAAGACATGGCGCGGATTTACCTGCTCGATGAGGTGGCTCGCGTATCCCAAGAGCTGCGCGATTTGGAAGCCGGCAACCTGAGCACAAAACAAGGAAGACAGTCAACCGCGGGTTGAGGATTAGTGCACGCCGCCCACTTTCGTCGAAGCTCGAGTTTCGACTGGACCGGCCAGCTTTCGACCTTTTGGAGAATAAAAGAATTCGACGAGATTCGATTGTTGAACGGTGTTCCTCTCGAGTTCAACGTTGTTTTTTCGTTGCCTTCACTTTTAACGGGGACGTGCAACAATATTGGGCAAGAATGTTTCTCACCTTACACAACCTTACGGGCACTATAATGTTCAGTAGGGCTAGTGGGTTCATGACTGGATGGAAGCGCCGAAGGACAGGGACAAAGTGAAGGAGGTAACGACAACACTTGTCCTTATTGTCTTTACCTCCTCCACTTTGTCCCTGTCCTTCGGCACTTCTATCCAGTCACGGGTACTATAGTGGAATCCAGCGTTGGGTGAAAAACTAAACGCTGCTTGTTTTACAAAATATATATGGGTGGTTTCATCTCAAATCGGGCAGGCTAAAAGGGCAGGCTAAATTTTTAATTTTGACGAAAACAATATATGTTTTGGGGGCATTTCTCAAATGAAGGATGGTGCAAACCGCATGTTCCCCAGCTTTTTTGTTCTCGAGTTACAAAGCGTAGAAGCCGCAGTGGCAGAAACTAGTATTTTTGCCTGCCGTTGCAGGTTAGGTTTTCGACACCCTCTGCTGGCGCTAGTTTTTTCTCCTCTACCCTTTTAACTTTCCCCCCTCAGTTAATAAGTACTACAAAGATACCTAGAGGTATTCAAATATTTTTAGGAATTTTATTGTTTTTTTTTTTTAAATGTCAAACTCGTCACTCAGGTCGATTTTTGGTCAACTTTGACAGGTCATTACTTTTTCCGTACTTAAGGTAAAATTTCTTTCTTTACCTCTATACAAAGCCCGAAGCAAGCCCATTATAGATATAATAATATCATTATGATTTGATGAACAGTCTCTCCGCTACCTTCACGTAAACGTTGTAAAAAATAACAAATGCTGAAAGTTTGAGGTCCATTTTCTCAAAAACCCCATATTTGTAAATTTTTATTTTTTAAATTCTTTTAGATAAAATAGTCGACTACAAGGAAAAACAATCTAGAAGTTTAATATTTTGGTTATATGTCCTCTATTTGAGCCGCAATCGCGTGAAATGTGTGTTCATTTGACTAAAATACAGCAAACTTACTGGCATTGTGCGCCTCTACGATTTCGAAAATATGTTTTTATTTCTGTTTACGTTTTCAAAAAGGAACGTAAAGTGGGCGAATTTGTGATATTCATTGTAATTTAAAACTTGAAATAAGAGAGAAACCACACAAGCACACTACAAAATAATGAGTAACAAGTTATACAAATCAAAAGGCAACGCAACATGTCAAACATTGCTTCTATATAGAACGGTTCCAAGTAAACGAGGGTGGCTACTCATTACCCAGCCTATTACGATCGAATGATACATTCTCACACCATTCAAATCTTGTACGTAAATCTTCGGGTAATATGCGCCGGGTTTTGTTATCCTTACATCTTGCTGATCGCCGACGGTTGACTGCACAGTTCGTGCACCTCAGTAATGTAGAAACGCGCGCGCAGAACCAGTAAGAACACAAAAATATCGATGGCACATTTTCCGAAGTCAGACTCGGTACATTTTTTTGCTAGTTCGACGTAACTGTGAATCAGTTTTCACAGTGTGTAGGAGCCACGCAGTCCACAGTTGCAGTTTTGAACATGCCGGCACGCACTCACTGATGATTTTCTAAATTTCGGGACACAAAGCGCGGTACGTGCGTGCCTTGACACGTGTATGCAGCTACTCTGGGCTTTCGCAAATCTTTTCTAGGGCAACGTTCAAGGCGCCTTTCTCCAGTGTCTTCCTCCACACGTGTGAGGATCGGATGCCCCTTGGTGGGTTTATTTTCTCCCACTCTTTTTTCTGCAGCTCCCGGAAACGTGGGAGCTTCTCTTTGGCAATTGAGAGCAGAACGAACCCTTTGACGTTCGGTCTGAGTGCCTCAACAAAGCTTTGCGCGTTCGTTAGGGAGTACGATTCTGTAGTTGTCAAGTCATACATGGATGCCTGGGGCTTGAGCACGCCGCCCACTCCATCGCACGAGCTTTTCCCGTGCCCCAGCTGAAGCGGAGAATATCCACTTGGCGACGACATTCCTTTTCTTGAATTCGTACACCAGTTGCCTGTTTTTGAAGTGGCTTAGAGAACCGTCTGAAATTTTAAACGAGTTGCGTGAAAATAGGCAATACTTCCCCCAGCCACCCTTTGACGACGTTGAGCGCAAAGAGCGCATGGACGAGTCATGGACGATGTCGTCGCTCACTACGCCGAAGCTTAACGTTCCGTGTTCGGTTAGCCACGCGGGTAAAGATGGAAACCAACTAGCTCTTCTAGTCATGTCCTTACACCTCGTGCTGAATCACGACGCTCCAATTTTCAGCAAAATCGAAGAGCAAGATGATGGCACGTTGAATTCACATGCGCCTTCTCGAGCCATATGGCTCTTCGCTGGGTGCGCCTGATGAAGAAGTGGGGAATGTATTTTTTTGTCCACTTTTGAAACTCGTTAAAGGAATTCCAGAAGATTGGAGTGGTGTGAGAATGTATCATTCAATCGTAATAGGCTGTATAATGAGTAGTCACCCTTGTTTACTTTGAACCGTCCTATATAGAAAATATTTTGGACATGTTGCGTTGCCTTTTGATTTGTATATACTTGTTACTCATTGTTTTGTAGTGCGCTTGTGTGGTTTCTCTCTTATTTCAAGTTTTAAATTACAAACAATATCACAAGTTCGCCTACTTTACGCTCCTTTTTGAAAGCGTAAACAAAAATGAAAACATATTTTCGAAATCGTAGAGGCGCACCAATGAGCACACATTTCACGCGATTGCGGCTCAAATAGAGGACATACAACCAAAATATTAGATTTCTAGATTATTTTTAGAGCGCAGCTCTTAGGCGCCTGTTGCCGGCTTGAGCGGCGTCGGCGTCGCCGTGCCTCGAGGGGGGGGTCGGAGAAAATTTTCCGCTAAATTAAGCGGGAAAATTTTTCCGCTAGATTAAGCGGGAAAAATTTCCGCTAAATTTCGCGGGTACAATTTTCCGCTAAATTTAGCGGGGAAAATTTTCCGCTAGATCTAGCGGGGAAAATTTTCCGCTAGATTTAGCGGGAAAATTTTTCCGCTAAATTTAGTGGGGAAATAATTCCACTAAATTTAGCGGGGAAAATTTGCCGCTAGATTTAGCGGGGAAAATTTTCCGCTAAATTTAGCGGGGAAAATTTTCCGCTAGATTTAGCGGGGAAAATTTTCCGCTAAATTTAGCGGGTAAAATTTTTCGCTAAATTTAGCGGGGAAAATTTTCCGCTAGATCTAGCGGGGAAATTTTCCGCTAAATTTAGCGAGTAAAATTTTCCGCTAGATTTAGCGGTGACAATTTTCCGCTCAATTTAGCGGGGAAATTTACCCATCATGCACCGCGCGGTTACGCCGACGGTGACGCCGCTCAAGCCGGAAACGGGCGCCTATGCGCTCTAAAACACTAGTTTCTGCCACTGCGGCTCCTACGCTTCGTAACTCGAGAACAAACAATCTGGGGAACATGCGGTTTGCGCCCTCCTTCATTTGAGAAATGCCCCAAAACATTTTTTTTTTTTTTGTCAAAATTAAGAATTAGGCCCTTTTAGCCTGCCCGATTTGAGATGAAACCACCCATATACGTACATATATAGATATTTTTTCTTATTTTCGGCGGTCATTGCGTGGAGAAGTAAGAAAAAAAATAACGAGATTTTTTTTTATATGATATGAAAGTCAAGAAAAAGTTTAAGGGGCATTTACTGAAAGTGCAACAGTTGTCGTACCGCCCCTTTAACTTACAATAAAAATATTATACTCCTGTAATAGGCATATACCTGTAAGTTTATTTGATATATAATTTATGCCAAAACGATGAATGTAACAAGAGTTGTCCCTATTCGCACCAGGTAAATTATTGTCCCAAAACTATAGTTCTGAAGAAAAAGAAAGTTATAAGCAAAAATAAATTTTTATGTACATTTGCCTTTTTACTGTAGTTGTAAAAAACATGTACGAAGCTTCCTTGTTGTGCGAAAAAAATATCTGAACCTGGAGAAACATCCCCAAATGCGCGATCAGTGACAATCGCCGAAATATTAAAATCCTACACCTTCGGTCTTTTTAAAGTCAAAAACTCAAGAACTAAAAACTTCCCAGAAAAGCGTTTTTTAGATTCGTTCGAGTCAAATATTTGCCCAGCATATAAAGTTTTTTTTTTCTTCTTTTAACTCAAGTTTGGGGGTTTTTAAGTGCCAAACCAACGAAGGGCATCTAGCTGGCACGCCCCAGCGGAGGACTGAGGATAAATTTGGACCACAATGGGGATCTTTGGACGTGCAACCGAACCAGCCACCTGGGGTTCCGTAGGCCAGTGTTTTGCCCCACAGCCACAGTATTTTTTTTTCTGCTTTACAGTTCGTTTTTGTCTGTTTTTTTTTAAGCCGTGAAAGCTACACTAATGCGGTATGTGCAGATGAGTTATAAGGCCAATGGGAATAATATAGGTGGATAACCGTCACGATAAGTAGATTAATTAACTCAATTTTTTTAATTATCTTCGTAAATATTGAGCATAAAGATATGGTTCCAGTCAGAAACTTAATGAGCGTCATCGAAAACCAAGAAATAGGTTAGTTTTAGAAATATTTTGAGGCGCAAGGCTAAGGAGGCGAAAACGCGACCGCGTTAAGGGCTAGTTTCCCCAGTTTCGTGTCCGTGCACAAATAAATCTCGACACAACCCTCTGGACAGCTACCATCATCTACGAGCGACGGCGGCAACCAGACAACCAACTTGCCGATCGTCTGGTTGCCGCCGTCGCTCGGCAAGTTTCTCACTGAAACCACGTGTCTATTTTTTCTCATGAAAAAAGTTCATTAACAAATTTTAGTTCATTATCCGACTTATCGTGACGATTAGCCGTTTACATTATGTCCCCCTGGCCCTTTAAAGGACCTTTCTTGCGGTTTCCACGTCTCTTGTGGTTCGGGAAACCCAGCGGGCACGGAGAGAATACGCGGAAACCTTCTCCTGTCGAACGCGCGCGGCATGTGACGAAATCGTGACGTTTTTGGTCCTGACGTCAGCCGAAGAGAGAGAGGCTGCCCCAGGTGTTGCCCGTTCCCGGGAAGCTCTCTCTCCTCGGCCTCAACTCCTTTCCCCGTCTTCTCCTCCCTCGCCACATCCCTCAGTCACCGGCAAGGCTTGGCAAGGGGAATCCTCCGGCGCGGGAAAAGGGGGGACAGATGATCAAGGACGCCATGAGGGAGGTTATTTTTTGCTCGTTCTAGTAATTTTAATATGCCTACAACGTTTAAAATAATGCGAATTTCGAGAAAAGAAAAAAAGTTCACTAAGTTACTACGTTCAGTGCGCTCAAATTCGGTGCAAACTCTGCAAGGCAGAAGATTCTCCTCGCCATGGGGGAGGAAGAAACAGGCAACGGTGGTCAGGGTAGAAGGGGAAGAGGAGGAAGCGGGGGAAAAGTGGAAAGCGCCAACTGGTCGTCGGTCTTTTAACTCCCGTGCACAGACTGGATTGGTGTAGCTTTCAGAGCTTTTATGAATTCTAAAAAAACACCATGTATATATTTTTTGAAGTTTTTTAATCATTCTTTTTTTTTGTGCACTATTGAAATGAAATCGCCCCACAACAGGAAACAATTTCATGTTAGCCTTTTTCAATACAAAAAACTGCACATAAAAAAATAATGAGAAAATACAGAAGGGGACACCAATCAATTATCCCCCCTCTCCCCCCCCCCCCAAAAAAAAAAACTGATTTTTTAACGCCCCCCCCCCTTCTTTTCTCCCCCCCCCTTCCCCCAAAAGCAGATTTGTAACCGTTAGTGAAAAAAGTAACCGATTACATTAACAATTGCTTCACTGTAACGAGTAACCGATTACAGTTACAATTACAGCCTCAAAAAAGTAATCGAAAAATTACTCTAAAGTAATCGATTACCTCCCACGTTACTTTTTTCATTCAACTTTTTTTTTTTTTATTACAGTAGGATAATCCTTGGAATCTCGCGCTCAGTTGTTCCGAAAGAAGAAAAGAAAAAAGAAAGCATTGTCCGTTTTTGCTTAGAGCCGAATGAGTGATGCCAACACACCCAACTCCTCTAGTGAAAAAAAAAAATGAAATAAAAAGAGCGCTGCTTAACTACATTACTCACAAGAGGCGGGATAATGTCATTTTTCATACCCGGACGTAGTCTCCGGTGTACCAAGAAAAAAAAAATATACCCAGGAAACGAAGCATAGTGAAGTGGCCTACTAATCCTCAAGGTCCCATGATTACTGGTTCCAAAATAGAAAAAAAAAAAAAAAATAATTGACCGTTGCCCAGAGCTGAGTGACTCCAGCACATCCAACCCCTCCCCCCCTCCCCCCACACCCCAAAAAAAAAAAAAAGGAATTGAGAAAAATTGTAATATGTAATTTTGTAATCGATTACAGCAAAAAAAAAAGTAATTCAATTACAAGGATCGTTACTCCTCAGAGAAAGTAACTGAAGCGTTACAAAATAACAGTAAAATGTAATCGATTACAAGTAATTCATTACTTGTAACGCGTTACGTACAAGTCTGCCCAAAAGTACATCACAGATTTACGAACACTAAGGGTCAGAAATGTGGCGCTGGCGATGCGGACCAGGTGCCAATGTTTTTTTTTTTTTGTTTTGTTTTTTTAGGAACCAGAACTAACCGTTATCGTATTGAAAAGTTGCGAGGGATTTTCTGAAAATTTAAATGGGAAAATGAGGCCCCATCAACGAGCTTGAGTTGGGCGCCCCATGCATTCGTTGGCTTTGGCAGTAGGCCACTGTGTTCTCACTGGAAATTTCCGAAAATACAACTTCGGCGTCTACTGTCCCGACCGCTAGCGCAACATTTGAGCGGAGACCGCCTTCGGCAACTCGCAACTTATTTTTCCTAAAAAAATAAAAAAAAATTGTAACTTGTTTTTGGGTACACCCTGTGCAAAAAACGGAGTTGCAACTTTTTAAGGAGTGGTTTGAAAGGAAGAATGTTTTACCATTTGTGATTTCTCCATTAGAGGCTTCGGGTCTTTGAATAGATCGCGAACAGCGGCATCTATCTGCAAAACGGAATTCCAAATATATTTATAACTGCTAAAAAAAATCAAAGTTCTACTTTATTGGGGCATTAAATTTGTTTTTAAAGAATTAAATGCGTTTATTAACGAAATCCCATAATGCCAGAAATTTGGCACTACGTCTCTCTTTGCATTTCGTCGCTAAATTTAGCGGGGAAATTGATTTCGCGTGACGTCAGGATATCACGCGACGTCAGCTAATAAACAATGTGTTCTTCACTCCCCAAATTTTTTTCTAGTTCAGTTTGTTTTGTATTGATACATTGTTGAATCGTTATTTTGAGATACTTCACGAATACGTGTGAACGCCTAAATCATTTTAAATAAAACCGCGAGAAATGTCGAGAAGGTTATTTCAAATTGGAATGCTCAGTGATGCCCTAATAGATTAGGTCAGCTTCAGAAATGAAGCAATATAAAAGAACTATTACGAACGATAATAATTAAGTGCCGCTGTGCCAGTCACCTTGTGTCAGTCATCTCGTCTCCCAAAAAGGAGACAGAAATATAACATTTTAAATTAAAATAATTGGCGAAATGCGCCCCATAGACTTACGTGTCCCGTTAATGCAGTGACTGAGCACGTCTCTCCACAAAGTTTGCATCGATCCCGAATACCTGCATTTGTGGGAAAAGTTGAAAAGTAGTAGCCATAATATAAAAACTCGCAACTCATGCACTTTTGTCTTTTCTCGTTTTTTTTTCTAAACTTCGAACGAATTTTTTAAAAATTTCTTGAAGAAATATTTTTCAAGGTAACAGATCTGAAACAAATAAAGCAAATATATAAACTAAGGAAAGCAAATATAAACGTTGTATTTTCTAAATGAAGCGCATCTTTAGTGACATCACATTTCTTTTGTGATTCAAGTAATTCTGAGGTCAAAAGGTTCGAGCACAAAATAACAAATATGGATACTTACAGTCTTCCTTGCATGCAGCGCAGTAAACGTGACCGCATGTTGTAAGGTAACATGTAAGGTTCTGATTGGGCTGGCGGAAGCAGTTGTTGCAGTGAATCAACTTGTTCATCGTTATTTCCCTAGCGAGAACTCGCGAGAAAAGATTAGAATGGTGTATGGACACTGCTAAACCCTATTTTCGGTCATTGTTGCGCTCAGATTTGTGCTACATTCTAAGAATTGATTTTACTAACAACTCCAGTGAGAGAATTTCGAAATGTGAGCTTGGAGTTCAAAACACGTCGTCTGCTTTGAGTGCTTCCGAAACGTTGGAAAAATCACAGTGCTGAAAGCAGACGACGTTTTGCTACTGCATCAAGAACCAAATAAACATTAACGAATTACAATAATTATAAGATTATAATTGGTTTCTACGCAGTTTGAAGGTACTCAATAACGTTCATTCAACGTTTTTTCTTTGTTTTTGTCACCAGTTTTTTTTTATTCTTTTATTCGTTTTTTTTTTATTGTGTGCACGATTTGCAGAAATTAAGGCTGCGAAACTACTTTATGCACGAAGTATTCGTTTTTAGACCGATTTAAACTGTCGAGATGTGTTCTAACTTTAGACGAGTTCGCCTGCGAGTTCGCGTGTTAATAGTAGAATGCACTCTACTTTAACCAGAGGTCGCAACTAACCGCCTAATACGAAATCAGGAAAGAAACTGCGCGTATCCACTTTTTTATAATGTCGAGGTCGCGTTGGTCGCGTGTCGCGTCGCTGGTCGCGTCGCTTGTGTTGTGAAGTCTGTGTTTGTAGTTCGTGGTTCTTCGGCTATCGTCTGCTCGTATTTTTGTATCCAATTCTTTTGGCGGTTTTACCGACAGTCTGAGCAAAGTTTGATCCACCATGTGTGTGAATGTATGTGTGTGTGTTTGCGCGCTCGCGCGCGCATGTGCTTCCAGCAACACAGCGTGACCGCTTCGCACCAGTGGAGTTGCGTGGTGATTGGTGAATGTAGCGACAAGTGATCACTACTGGAAGACGGGGTGATATCGCCTGAACGGTAGGACAGTCAAGAGTTTCCCCGAGTTCCAACTACGCGATCACCAAAGATAAATCGATCACCCCGTGCTTCAAGCCAAGCACCGACACGCATCTCGAATTTGTAACTCGCGACGCACGGTGTTTCGGTGATGATGTTATCAGCATCCCGTTATCGTGGTGCACTGTCATCTATGACATGTTGCTTCCCATGCTAAGGCTGTTATCTAAACGTTTTCCCAAATTGCTAGGATTGCCACAGAGCAATCTGTGCGTTTAAGCGCGTTTCAGGGTTGTGCCGCTCGGTGATTTGTTAGGCAGCGTGTCTCTTTCGAACGCCAGACCACCAACACGCGCTCGATGCCTTACGTGCTTTGTCTGCGCGTGCATGCTCGAAGCTCGCGAGACGCCGACAAGTGAAATACCTCCCTACCGTTCTGATCTCAGTGACTCCAGACCGTTCCAAAAATGAGCTTCTGGCAGGTACTATCTTTAAGAGTTTGTGCATAGAACACATGCTTTATTCCCTTTTCGAAGCCACGGACATGTGCATGCTGCACTTTGAATATTGCGCGCTGGGCTGTAGATTCGTAAACATTGGAACGGTGGATAGCGTCGGTAATGGTGAAATCTGATGGCACCTGCAACAGTCCAGGGACCCTATGTTGCACGTTTTGGACTTCCACGGTGACTATGGAAAAGGAAGTGACGTCAACAACGCAGCAAATGCAGATTGGATGTTGATTGATGAGAGATCAGTCAACACCCAATCTGCATTTGCTGCGTTGTTGACAGTCACTCCCTTCTCCGTAGTCGCCGTGGGAGTCCAAAATGTGCAACACAGGGCCCCAGGGGGGCTATGTTGCAGGTTTTGGACTCCCAGGAGACTAGGGAGAAGGAAGTGACGTAGGTGTGAACGAACCAACGAAGGAATGAATGTGTCTTAGCAGATACCGTCATCAGCAACTCCACCAATCAACATCCAAAGAGCGTTGTTGACGTCACTTCCTTCTCCCTAGTCTCCTGGGAGTCCAAAACGTGCAACATAGCCCCCCAGGTCTCCTGCGGTAGATTTGATAGAAACGTTGCATATTCATCAAGTGGTTTACCTTCCGATGTTCTCCTTTCAGCTCACCAGTGTCAGAACTAAACGCGTCGTATGATTTAAGCGGTATTCGCATATACTAGAACCCCTAAAGGCCGGTTCCCACATGCAGCGAATCGCTAATGTAGCGCTTCTCACGTGTCGTCTGCTACTTATCGTCTGCCATGAGCAACAGTTTTGACGGTGCGATACAATGCTGGTGAACGCCCCCGTCAGCACGCGCTTGGCGCGAGGTCAGCGCTATGCTCGTAGCGCTCCGCTACATGTGTGAACAGGCCTTAAGGGATTCCTCCGCAGAGTGTGTACCACATGATGAAAACTTTTGAGATGCAGTGCAGGGGCTGTCAGCTCCGTGGCTGAGGGCATGCTTGGGCGGTACAAACAATCCTTGTTTGGCGGCGGATCAGCTTGCTTTGAACAATATTTTGTTGTTAAAAGCTCCCGTGCCAAGTGTACGAACCCCTAGATTTGTCTGTGGCGGTGTCAAGAGAAGAATCCACTAAAGTCGACTGCTAACGCTAGCATCCCTCCCTCTTACACCTTGTACGTGTGAATGATGAAGTTGGGAAGGGTGTTTCACTACGCACCTTGGAGAAGCTACTTACCTGTCTGAAAACTTTTGCGGCTTCCGCCCTAGTAAATTTTGATACCCTACACGGTGCCGGTGCACGTGGATGTAGAAAAAAAGTGAAAATGATATAGAAGTCTTAAGAAATAAAACATCTTTAAAAATAATTTGATAATGTTTTTAAAGCAAATGTCGCTCCCTTCACATGGTGCTTCAATTAATCCCAAATAATGTGGCTCCTAGGCCTCGAGTATAGATGGTGTTTCTATTCATCCATCTTTTCAATGTGTACGTGGGGTTTTACCAAAAAGTAGACGCATCAAGCAACCTTCTCCACGGCAGCTTCTTTGAACCCACACCCATCTCTTGGGTTCTCAGAGCGATCTAATCGGTTTACTCCTAATGTCGGTTCTGCGCCTCTGTTACTTGAATTTGCCCCTGGGGAAGGCTTTCCCGTAGGACGAGGAAAAGATTCCAGACCGGATAATTTAAGGACTGTGGTTTCGTTTGTTGCTGACATCTCACGCATCCCTCTGCGGATTTCTCCCCCTTGTGAATACCGCTTTATACTCGAGAATCTTAAGTAGAGGGGCTTAAAAATCCCTGTTTGCCTATTTTTTTGTGGCTGGCTATTTTATTTTTATGGCTTTAGCGACATTTCGGGCTGCTTTTGCAAGTACTTTGATGGTTGGGCTGTCTGGCAATGCTCGACAGGTCGCGTGCTTGTCTGTCGTTGATGCCGCCACTGCTCCGGCGCCCGTCCTATTTTTAAGCTGCGTTTCGTCCTTTCCGAATCTTTAACCCAGTCTTTGTTTCCTTCTCTTCTAGGTAATCGGAAGCAACTTGTAGTTCTAAAGGACGAGACATCTCGCGCTTCTTGTGCCTTTCGACCCGTTCTGCAAATGTGTTGGTTTCCAAACCGACACCATTGCATCGCCACGTGTGGACTGTACGGATCGACTTCGCTGCGGTTTGCAACCCTGTCGAATATTTGGGGCTCATTTTATGTGAAAGCAATAGCAGTAGAATTGTTCCATGCATAACCTCAGTGTGTTTTTCTGGCAATGCTTTTTTTTTGACAATCACCACTGTGCTTTTTTCCTGGATTCATGCTGTTCATTGAAAGCTTTTGTTCTTCCGTGCTGTGTTACGCCTTCGGGGAGCTGAAGTGATTGCCAGCACCTTGCGCACGGACGCAATACTTTGCTCCACCTGAGGATGGACAGGAGAGGACGCTCAAGCCATCCGAGCCAGTCTAACGCTCTGAACGTATCGTATGACTAGGGGTCCTGCACATCATCGCTGCCACATGACACTTACATGAATTTGAATTGGCATTTATGGCTTGTAGCGTCCACTGCGGTCCATGGTAAGTAGGGACAGTATATCTTCCTGGGTGAGAAAAATGCATTGACAAAACATTGACCATCATTTTGGGGGTCCTGCAGGGTTCATGTTTTGATTTTTATCATAAGACTTAAATTTTGCATGTTTTTTTGAGAGATATTTGTTGTTTTAATACCGCTTTAGGATACAAGGTTGGTTCTGCGCTTGGAAAAAAACGGGGACTTCCATCTCTGCAGTTATTTTGTACAGTGGTAATTGCGTTTTCTTGCATTTGTCAAGTTGGACAGACTCTTTCACATTAATTTTACTGTGAGTTGCGGTCGAAGTGTTCTCCGAGCTTTTTGCTCACTTTTGGTCTTCCGGCACCATACTTGCAGCAGTTTGGATGAAATGGAAGTTTAATTCTATATTCCAAGTTTGCTCTTTTCAAAGTTTCGCATATGCCAAGGCCTGCGGAATGCGACGGAAGATCCCCTTCCGTCCACGGGTTATGTGACTCGCGGCCAGACGCCCGATTGGTCCGTGCCGCTTCAACTGTGGTGCCTGGAACACGTCTCCGACCGGTGCGTTTACCGCTGTCCTCAAAAGTGGTCCCTCGATTTCCGCCCGAAAATGTCGTAAAAGCGTCGCGTCGCTGCAAAACTGCAGAGGTGGGCATGGCAGACACCTGCTCTGCTGCGGATCAACGGAAATCAACAGATGCGAAATGGGACACTGCATGGAGGCAGCAAGCTTCTGGAGGAGACATGACACCACCAGAGGTGACGCCAGAAATGTGACAAAAATGGCTGTTGGCACCAAGTCGGCTCTCCTTTTCGTGCAATAGCGTCTCTTGGTTTTGGTCATCGTTGAGGGCGTGTCCGTCCACACTTCTGGCTTCACCTCTGGTGGCGTCATGTCTCCCCCAGAAGCTTCCTACCTCCATGGGATGCTGCGACGCAGCAACCCTCACGTCTGGTCGTCTCTTTCACCAGCATGATTTGTTGCCACTTCGGGACCTCGCTTTTGACGCGCGGGCAGGATGGGACGCTAAACATACCGGCCGAAGAGTCATTCCGGGCACCATATGGTATTAGACGGAATGTCCAAGCCGGGCGATCCTTCTCTCGCCCGCAGCACCGTTCGACGCGGAGAGGCTGACGAGGTTCAAGTGCCAGTTCTGCAGCTACACTGCGGAGTACCAGTCGAGCATGGCGCGTCACGAGCGGCGCCACACCGGGGAGCGGCCGTTTGCGTGCACCCGGTGTTCCCAGACGTTCAAGCAGAAGTCGCACCTCGACAAGCACGTGCAGAAACACGTGCAGGCGGAGCTGCAGAGGCTTATGCTGAAGTAGTCGCGTCCCGTTATCGGTGCTCTCACCGCTTTCTTTTGTCGGCGTTCGCGAGAGAGAGCCGACGAGCGACTGCCGTGCGAAGTTGGTGGCGGCTCAAATAGACCCTACAAAAATGTGCGAGTCGTTCCCTGTTGCTCCTTTTGCAGCTGTCGCGTTCCTGCTTCCTGTTTTGTGTCCCCGAAGGATTGCCGAGGCGATCGTACCGCCGGGCACCAATGAAACGCGAGTGGCAAAACATGTAGCCTTGGATTAAATTCTGCACTGCCTGGAGAAAGCCTCTGAGATCTGATGAAACTGCGGAGTGGACAGGAAGGCTGCGAGGGTGCCAGCATCGGTGCGAGGCCGTCACCTCCCAGACATTGAGGCTCCAGGTGCTGGGTGTTTGACGTTGGGCAGCGGAGGCCAGTATGGACACCAATTGGACGCTGCATCGGCTTTCGTGTGCTCGCCGATCGAATGCCAGTCCCTGCCAAACGTCAATGCAGCACTTGTGCCCGACCTAAGCCCTCATCTGGTAGGTAACGTCGAAAAACAAATTATAAAAAGTTTAGGAAAAAAAGAAAACACTGGCTAGGTGGCGCAAGTTGCCGCCTGATTCAAATGGTTTCGCCTCGTCCATCCATCCATCCATCCATTACGATTCAAGAAGGCATTGAGCGGGCACACGTCCTCGCAGCACCCACTCCACTCGGAAGATTTACCAGTTCTTAGAGGGGCTGCCAGGTGGCACAACATGTATCGAAGGCTGTGCGCTTCGCGTTTCATTTGGATCCCACTGCAGTTGAAAAGGAGTTTCGGTTACGGTGGTTTCGGCTAAATTTTGTCGAACACGTTTTGCGGAGAAACTCCTCGAAAATTCCTTGATTCAATTGAGCCGCACACCCAGGTTTCCTACAGAACAAATAACGCCATTTAAAACAACATTTTCTTATCATTTTTAACATGAGAATTGAATTGGAAAATTGGAATGGAGAAAGTAATGTAGTGACACATCTGGCTCGCATTATCTCCTCACAGCCAATCCTGGCAGACTTCCCTTCCAGTTTCGAACGGATGTTTGGTATATAAAGGCAGATCAATACCTCGTACTAGAGCCGAATCGGTTTGGGCCCAGTTTTTTCACACCCGGCTCGTGATTGGAACGCGACGTATCTGGATATTTGGCCGAGTAGCACAAAGCTTTGAAAGCAGTTGCCAGGTGTGTTACCAAGAAGTCTTAGAATGGCATATTTAATATTAGCGTATGGTAGGTATGTTACGTGTGGCAGACGGCGGAGAGTTTTGGAATGGTGTTTCTCTGCCGCAACCCCAAGTGCAAGCATGTTGTGCTTGTAGCGCTGTCAAGGTGCGTCTGTCAAAGCTTTTATTGTGCGAGCAAACTTCAGTAACTTGGGGAAAGAAGGATGTGTCCTGAGTACCCCATTTATATTTGTTTTGCAATGCATACTGCACACTTTTGTTTACAAAATGGTTTCTTGCGTACTGCTTCATAACCAACCAAGCCGAGACAATCTAAAAACAAAGCTTTGGAATGAGTTTGAGTACTCGCGCCATTTCTGAAAAATAGCGTGCAAACTCGCAATGCAGCTTGGGTTCGGCGCACGTGCAAGAGTGATGATGCTGTTTCCATGGGGTTACGATCTTCAAAAACTCCCTTTTGTGCATGAGGAGTTTTGGGCATAAAAGAGGCAATAAATGTGCAATGTTCACAGCTGTCATGTCAGGAAGAAAGTGCACAAGCTGGGTCAATATGGATTATGCCCTTGATGCTGCATTTGCACATATTATTATTGTTGAACATAACTTGTATTTCTCAGCAGCTTGAACCTTTAGAATGACATTGTTTGATTGAACAAACATACCATACTCATGGAATCATTTAGACTGAGGAAGCATTGAGTTTTGTTACGCATTGAGTAAGCCTGCTAAAATGTCCTGTTTGTTTATTTTGTAAATGGCGGTATACTTTTCTGATCTTACATTGCACTTACTACATAGTATGTAGACTTTCATTCAGTGAAACTCCAGGAAGCCACAAATTTTGTTTGAATTATCAGAAATTAATCTAAATATGATGCAAGGTAGAATTATGATTTGCTAAATGAATGACTACACGTACAAAGCCGGTATTGATGATTTTCTCTACATCGGCGTGCTGATCATAAGCATGTGTGCCACACATGAAACATTTGAGAAATGTATAAGATGAGTTTATCTCTCAAAAGTGTTGTTTATCATGGACTGCATCAATAGTGACAGATGGGCCAGTTGGTACATGACTTAGTTTTGACAAAATGCGCCGCAAGACAAGGACAAAGCAAGTAAGACAACACGAAGCGCTTCGTGTTGTCTTACTTGCTCTATCCTTGTTTTGCGGCGCATTTTGTCAAAATTAAATCGTGGACTGTTATACAGCACATGAAAACTTGAAGCAAAATTAAGGGGACACATGAGCGATGAAAACGGGCACTGCACGGCAGTTTTTGTAGCAACTTGCCCGGACGCTGTGACGTGGACCTATATAATGCCGCCACGTCACAGCGTCCGCGCAAGGTGCTGTGGAAATTTCCGCAGTGGTGCCCGTTTTGATAGTTCATATGCGCCCTGCTTGAGCCCCGTTAAGTGCGCTTCTTGCTGAGCACCGGTGCAGTGCGAAAAAGCAACACCCGTGCAACCTCCGCGGGTGTTGCCTCTCTGCAGTGCACTGGTGCTCAGAAAGAAGCGCACTTAACGGGGGCCGCGAGAACAAAAAGTATAAATTACACGAAAACGCCGCTCGAATTAAGCGGCTTATGAATTCATTAAAAACGTAGCGGGACGACCAACGTTTTGAAATTGGTTTGAATTAACCAGAAGTATGAAATATCCGAGTTTGAATTATCGCGAACCTACTATGTCCTGGACTTTGTGCTGCAAGGAACTTGTGAAGTCGATACCATAGCTGGGGACTGAACATGCTTCAACAGTTACTTGACTTAATGTGGAGGACTTGGAGGATGTTTCGGGATTTTATTTGAAGATTTTGCTCGAGTGACACTGTAGGTAGAGATATTTGTTTTACCTGTACATGAAACATTCACAGCACTTTTTGTTTTCACTTGGATAGGTAGTAGGTTTTCATGTAAAGTATACATTTCAATTCAGTGTAGTTTTGTTCCAAAGACTTCTACCGGTTTGAGAATTGTCTCTTTGGTCTTAAATATACAGCTCTTGATTTCAGGGTTTTTGGGAACGGAAGCGAGTGGCCAGAGCTTTCGTTTTATACCAGCACGTGTAAGCGTCTTGATGATTTGCTTCTCAATTGTTGTGTAACATGGTTTCCCAACTGCATAATTAATGATACGACGTAAACATAAAGAATGTCTCAGCTTGGATGTCTTCAAAAGATGTCTCTTTGATCGTTGGAGAGCTCTTAGCAAATGTACAGATTTACTGGTATTTTGTCACAAGGCAAGCTTAGAATGGCTCTTGAATTTCTGTGGCTGTGACTAACTTGTGTGGCTATGATGAAGTGCTAACAACCATTAAAAATCATGTTTATTTTTAATGGTGACCGAGTGATTAAACAGACTTGTTTCATCGTGAGCTTGTGGCACTAGTGCTGTGTTCTGTAGTCAAGAGTGTGAGTAGAGTTTCAGAGCACTTCTATTTTTAAAACAGTCAACATCATTTTGTGTTGGTCTGCTACTGAATAACATGTTAAAGGGTGGTGGAAGCATGAACAAATCATGTAGACTGAACAAAATAAAAACATAATTAGCAACTTCATCCAATTTTGGTGCCTGTTTAAGAAACATATTGCAGCAGATTTATACCCAACAAGATCATACATAGAATATGTTTCGAAGTCATTAAATCTCTCTGCAACTGTTTATGTACCGAGACTTGTACTGCAACTTCCGATGATAATGCCATTGGTTGTCACTATGGTCACATGATTGCTTACACCAGCCAATAGGAGTGAGTTGTCGCCTGCCGAAAACATGTTTTATGTTAAACGTTATTGTTAAAGGTTCTTCATTTATTGAGGCTGTTTTTGAAGGAATTCAGGAGTTGATGCAAAGTCTGGGTTTATCAACAGAAAAATTTGTGGCTGTCTAAACTATTTTGATGTTGCATGGTGTCAAGAAGACAGCTTAAGTACTAACTTTTTTCATTTGTGTTAGAACTTTATACTAGGCATATAGATATCTTCAAAGGCACAACGAGCTCAGAGACGCCGATTTATTGTTGATGGTTCCGCTGCTGTTTGCACCACTTCTACCGACGTCTGACAATCTAATCACACATTTGGTCGTGCTGCCCTTTCGTTCTCTGGCGAGTTAATTTTTGCGAATTGCCAATTATCAGCAGTCTAGAACTTTAATAAAAAAGAGTTTTTCCCCAAGTAAGCTAAAAAGTAAAAAAGCAAAAACGTATAAAATCTTTGGAATGTCGGAGGCACCTGTTAAGTTCCAGTGCTGTCACATTGGAAAGTGCAGTGTCCGAACAGAACTCGATGTCAATACTTCAGATGTATTGACATTGAGTTCTGTTGCAACTTGCAAGTATGACATCAGATGTCATACTTGCAAGTTATTGAGTTCCCCATCAGATCCCTTATAGACTTGGGTGGTTCAGATGCAATCAGTTACGAAGCTTTTGAGCCATAATACTGCCACATCATCATGAGATTCGCCCAGCAACCCACACGAATAAGTTTGCGACCCAAGTCAGCGTACATTCTTGTCTGCTCCTGCTCATCACCACCACCACCATCATTGTTATCAGTGGGTTGGCTTACCTTCATGCCTGCTCCTCCTAATTATCATCAGTGGGTTGGCCCAGCTTCACACCTGCTCCTCCTAACTATCATCATCACCACCAGTGGCTTAACCCACCTTCATGCCTGTCCCTTCTCCTAACTATGGTCATCATCAGTGGTTGACCCACCTTCACGCCTGCTTCTCCTAATCACCATCGTCATCAGTGGGTTGGGCCTACTCCCCCTATTATCATAATTAAAATCAGTGGGTGGGCCCACCTTCACATCTGCTCCTCTCCCTCCTCACCCTAATCATCATCATCACTAGTGGGTTGGCCTACCCTCGTGCCTGCTTGTCATTATCACCACCATCATCAGTGGTTCAGCACATGTTGATGCTTGCTGCTCCTCATCCTTACCATCATCATCACCAGTACCAGCATCGTCAGCGGGTCCACGTAGTACATTCATGCCTGCTCCGTGCCATGCCCGTTCACTTTGTCCAGAGTCCTCGGCGCAACGGAAGCAGATGTACCGCTGTTGCCGGTGCAACTACGATCCGACCAGCCGCTGCGCCATGCTGCGCCACGAGCGCTCGCACGCTGTCGAGCTGACTGCCAGGTGCAACCAGCGCGGCAAGCGCTTTGGCAACAACTGGGACGCGGAGTGCCACAGGCAGATTCACACGAAGTTGGCCGTCCTGGGACAGGAGCTCGAGGAACATGGCACGCGGCTGCAACCCATCCTGCCGCGGACGCTTCAGGTGAGCGAACGCGCTTCCGCTACCCAGTGACGCGTTTTCACTCGCGCATTCGCGGGCGGATCTGTGGAGGCAGAAAGTGAATATTGGAGCCGGGTGGTGAAATTGACCAGTCGCCAACGGAAAATCCGGATATGGGTCCCGAACTGATCCAGATTTTCCGCCGACAACGACTCGATTTCGCCACCCAGCTCCAAAATCCACTTTCCGCCTGTGCAGATACTCCCGCGAATCCACAACTGTACTAAACGCGCCATAAAGGTCGGTTCACACACTTGTAATGGCTTATGACCGAGCGCCTCGAAACCTCTCGGGATCTTTTACAAGAGAGAACATGCCAGCACCATGTGTCGGATGGCTGTGGAACCCTTGGCAGTTCCGTGTATCTCTTTCTCCTTTTTTTGTACATCATTCGTTCTTTTTCGGACCGAAAAGCTTTTGACGTTGTTATAAATGATCGCTTCTCATGGATATGATGCATACATTTGATTGCGCAAATACGGAAAACCTTTGCTCCAGCGAAATGCAGTTCCAGGGCGATCCATAGGTGGCGCCATTAAGCAGACGCAAGTAGAGTTCCTGTATAGGCTCCCTACGGGAGCCAGAGTTGCGCGATCACGTGAGGAGCCGGATCAAGTGTCGTGCAGCAAAGTAGACGTTGCACGCGCCCCGGCGTACGTTCCCCTGCTTTTGAGCGCGCCGCGCGCCTCGAACGCGCGGCGCCGCTGTTCGCCGAATTCAGTCACATGAGGAGCGGGATCAACATGCCGTGCAGGAAAGCCGGTGCTCTGGGTGTGAACGCGCAACTCTGGCTCCCGTAGGGAGCCTATACAGGAACTCTAGACGCAAGTGTGTGAACGGGCCCCAAGTCTGGGCAGCTGGGCCTATACATGGGTTGCACGTGACATCATTCAAGAAGCGCTCCGATGACCACCAGAGAAGAGTGGAAGAAGGAGCTCCTATCTTATCAGGACCCTCTTTTGTGCCTCTCAGATTTGCACAGACATCGCTTTTTTCCTCCCAGAAGATTATAGAAGATTAACCCGTCACTCCAAATTCTTACAAAAGCAGCTTCCCTCTCCTCCTCCTACATGGTGGTCAAAGGTATCCGATGTGACGTCAGTGCAACCCATGTATAGTTGATGGTGGGTTAACACCACATTTCGCCGTAAAACTGGTATTGAAAGAATGAGCCATCTTCACCTGCCTCGTTACATACCCCAACGAAGGGGTCGCTTTAATATGGTAAAAGGATTCCATTGCAGAACCACTTTTTTGGGAACTCGTTTTTCACCCAAGATTATACGGAATTGGAACAAACTGCCAGTTTCTGCAGTTGTCATTTTGTCTATTGACACATTTTGCTTACCACCGACGTCACGGTGTTTCTGGTTTCTGTGTATTTATCTTTGAACAACCCGCCAATCATTATATTACCTTCAAATACCGAGCATCCGCCCATTCCACAGTAAGCGTCCACCCTTCAATTTTGTAACCTTCGGAAAATACGAAAAGGACACATTTTTATCTGTCGTTAATCTAATAAGAAGCACTTATCCCCCAGATTTACACGATTATCTCCAAATTTAGAGTGGGCGCTTGCTCAGGATTTTATTAAATGTATTAATGAACAAGTCTTCACCAAGGAAGTCGTAAACATAGAAAAAGGTTTGAAATGCAGTAGAGGCTTTATTGCACGACGTTTCGGGAAGAGATTTCCCCTTCTTCAAGTGTACAGAAGCGACCGTGTTCCCCTTGGTACTACTACTCTTTTTTTGTTTCTGCATATGTGTTTTGTGAGAATGTAGTTTCTTCATGCTCAAGTGCTTTTACTTGTGCTATTATATATATAATTTTTTTCTTTTGCTTTTTCCAATGTTCCTTCTCTCCTTTGGTCTCTCTAAAAACGCTTTGCAACTGTATTTTATGCACACTTGAAGAAGGGAAGTCTCTTCCCGAAACGTCGTGTAATAAAGCCTCTACTGCTGTTCAAACCTTTTTCTACAGTCAGGATTTTATGGTAGGTACAATACAAAATGTTTTATGCTATTGTAATTCTTAATACTTCTAGGTTGTATAACTATTGCTCCCTCTGTCCCAAATGCTTTCCCCCCTACTGTAATGCCTCGTGGCGCTGTAGGTACTCGAATAAATAAATAAATAAACAAGAAAAGTGGAATCTCTTCTTACAAAGCCCTCCACTCTTACCACTTTAGCAGAGCGAATGCTGGAGAGGAGAAAACCATTAATCATAACGAACAGAGAGCTCTGGAGGAAAAGCTTTCTGTTCTTAACCCGGAACAGACTCCTAGAGCCACGAAACAAGTGAAATGAAAACGGCGCAAAAGAGACGAGGGACATGTCGAAGCTACACACCAGGCGTTTCTCCAACTTGGCCGGGGTTTTTCTTCTTCTTTTTTTTTTTTGCACAGTTTTCATTTTACTATGTTTCCCCAAGTAGCCCAGGTTTATACCCTTCCCAGGTTTCATACAACTCCTTGAAATCCTTGAATACCAGGGATTTCGGTAAGAGCCTCTCAAGGGTCCTTAAATCTCCTTGAAAGTTGCAATGCGCCTTTTAATCCTTGAGAATCTGGAAAATTAATGTGCTTTCTGCGAATCACGGCGATTTGAGGAGTTTGCTCACGGGAGGCGTACGCGGAAGTGAGGACTCCAGAGTGCAAGCGGTCAAATAACATTAAAAAGAGCACTGTGCTCTTTCTGGAACATTGATTTACGTGAAAGGGGTTATACTTCGCCTCTTTTTGACCCATCCGAGCCACCACGATGCGTACAGTGCATAATTTTTTTGCCGTTAGAGGCATTGCTGTCAGACTGCGGCCACCGGAAAATGCGTTGTTTTTTCTCCTAAATGTGCCTGCTAAGTGCACAGAAAATATATCTGACAATTTTAATCAGGCTAGGTTTGTATCGCAGTTTTCGTTGCAAAGCCGCCAACACCTGTGTAAATCGTTGCTGTGATTGCGTCGTGCCAATGCCCCCGTTTTAAAGGGTGCTTCAGTCCAATCCAAGGCGTCCTGTTTCATCGTCACTTTTGCTTTGCTTCGATGCCTTTGAAAATGCTTAAAAAGTCCTTGAATCTTGCATCAAAAATTTTGTATGAACCCTGTCTTCCACTAAATGAGCTCTGCTTTTGAGTAACGGCACTTGAGCCATCTTGGTTCTCAACATCATTGTTGTCCAGTGATTCAAAGCTTGATCAGAAATTGCAGGAAACGCCTTTCCGTCCTCCAAAAAGGTTAAAACAGCCCGCGAGAAGGCAGAACAATATCATTAGAGCTTTCCAACACCGTATCTGAAGCTGAGAAAGTTGCATTTTCGAACCGGAACAATTGCCAATTGCACCCACTCCTGATCCAAAATGGCGGCACGCTCAAGAAGGCAAAACCGCACGCACATCCAGGAGATGCTGCTATTGGTTGTGTCTTTGGGGAACTATAAAGATTATATTCACACCGTGTTTGGCCTTGCTGGGGCTGCTTGTAATTTAGAAATTAGGTACAGTAGACTCTCATTAATTAAAACTCCAGGAAGCCACAAATTTTGTTTGAATTATCAGAAATTCATCTAAATGTGATGCAAGATAAAATTATGATTTGCCATATGACAGATATTTGACGGCACACATGAAACATTTGTGAAATGTATGAGATAAGCTTATTTGTCTCTCTAAAATGTTGTTTATTGTGGGCTGTTTACACAGCACATGACAACTCAAAACAAAATTAAGTATGTTCATCAGGCCAAGCTGTCAGAAACATGAGCGATGAAAATGGGCACCATGCGGCAGTTTTCATAGCAATCTGCACAGACGCTGTGACGTGGACCTATGCCATGCCGCCACGTAACAGCGTCCGTGCAAGCTGTTGTGGAAATTTTCACGTGGTGCCCGTTTTCACAGTCCGTGTGCCGTTGAGTGCGTTTCTCACAAAGAACGGGTGCACGGCGGAGAAGCAACATCTGCGGACGCAAGCTCCGCGGGTGTTGCCTCTCCGCAGTGCACCGGCGCTCGGAAAGAAGCGCACTCAACGGGGCCGCGAGATAAAAGAAGTATCTATTGCACAGAAACGCCGTTCGAATTAAGCCGCTTATGACATTAAAAACATAGCGAGACAACCAAAATTTTTATATTTGTTTGAATTAACCAGTAGTACGAAATATCCGAGTTTGAATTATCGCGAGCCTACTGTACTAGTTTCTTATTGTCCTATTTTATATGTATTGCTCGTTTATGTTAACAAAGTTCAAAGCTTGTTTATGCACCCTTGAAGCACTCCCTTCCGTCCACCCGCAGCCAGTCCAGCCGGCGCGGCCGCAGCTGGGTGTTGTGTCGCAGTGGAGCCTGCAGAGAGAGAGCCATGTTTCAAGGTCCCGTGCTGACCACCCAGACGTTTCAGGGACAGTCGTCTCAAGAAATGTGATGCGCCTTCTGCAGTCGAAGATCAGAGTCATCTGGCCCAAGAAGGACAGCTCTTGGATCCACACTGCTCAAGCCTCTTATTGTCTTCTGCAGTTCAGCCTGTCCCAAGAGGAACAGTTAATCAAAGGTGATATGAGGTCACCATGCACAGGGAGCAAAAAAAAAAAAGACAGCTGCGGATGGACCGTTCGCAATTCTCAATTCGGACGATACAAACGTCCGTCTTCTACGGCCATGGCACAGAGTAATTCCAGCCAAAAAGTTTAAGAAAGCCATCTTTGGGGTGGCCTGCTCAAGAAAAACAGCTTCTAGCAAGATGTAGTTGTGGTTCTTGACCCACGAGGTACAAACAGTGGCATAGCTTGCACTCATTGTGCTTAAAAGCTGAAAGGCACCTGCTCACAGGCTGTACACATGCTTTCCGATCCATGAGGCCGAAGTTTGAACGTTTGCATTGCAATGCATATATCTGTGATTACATCTCCACGAAAGCGACCATTTATTAGAGAAGAAGGTACCTTGGAGTGCTTGGAGAACAGTATTGTTACAGACGGCTAACAGCAAACTGGAATGCTACAAGTTAGTGAAGTGGGCTAGCTGGTACACACTTTTGGAAGGATAAGCATCAAGGATACAGTAACTGATAGGGGAGGGTGCGCCACAAGGCACTCATTGGGTTGCTTGTGTTCTGATCAATTCTAGAATGCTTTTTTCTGTTGTGGTACCTGGTTACAAAATAGTTTTATATATACACTTTGTTTCAACGTGATTTGGCAAAGGGAGACGCAACAGCCCCTGCACGCCAGTCAGAGGAACGAAGGAGATTACGCGACAGGTATCCACAAGAGGAATGTATGCTGGCAGTATATTGTAACGTGACTCACTTCAACTCCGAATGACTCGTTGGGGCTGTAGCTTTTGCCATTTGTCACCTTATGCTGAAACAAAGTGCGCCTCTCTGGGGTGCTTGGAGTGTCGATTGTCCCTAAACTGGCAAGGCTTCCAGGCAAGTCACATCTTAAATTTCTGGCCTGGTGTCATGTAGTAGTTGTTCCTTGTTTACCCACAGTAATAATACTAGTAAAGGTTCCAAGGCACACAGAAAACCTTTTGTCACTTTTTTTTTTGTGTGTGGTGTATAAAATCCCTTTGCCATGTAACAGGTGCTATGAGGGACAAACAGGAATATGTTTGAATGATTAAGAGAACATTCATATTCGCTCGGAGCCACGG
This sequence comes from Ixodes persulcatus, assembly GCA_013358835.2. Taxonomy (NCBI): domain Eukaryota; kingdom Metazoa; phylum Arthropoda; class Arachnida; order Ixodida; family Ixodidae; genus Ixodes; species Ixodes persulcatus. The sequence goes on from JABSTQ010009564.1 coordinate 1,450,453, forward strand.
TTGGGGGCTTTTGCCAATTCATTGCAGAGATTGCAAATGTTGGCTTGATTTTGGCAGGGTCACCATTCTGGGAACACACAGGGATAGGGTGACCACATTAAAAGAGATATCCTTCCTGCGGGAAAAAATGAGTCACGTAATGAACGGGTAGAAATGTAGATTACTGACACACTTCACGGTTGGCGAGTGTGAACCTTTGTGTGCAATCTTTTAAACTTTGTGTTTTTTCTGTCTCCGTGTCCTTCATTAACATTCTTCGGTTGCAAATCAGCATTGTCCTGTCGTGTTTGTTCCTCTTCGTAGTCCGTGTTTTCTGAGCTGTTTTCCCCATCTTGTGAGGAACTTGCACCAACATTGCGCCAAAACTTGATTTCACTTTATTAAATACTGAAAATATAATGGCTGAGGGCTTGCTACACATCTGGATAGTTATGGCAGGCTTGTGCTAATTTTCGGAACTTTCGATCTCAACCGCAAATAACATACTACAGTCGCCGACCGATTTTTCGGACTCCGATAATTCGGACTTGTTCGATAATTCGGACCTAAAGGAGGAACCGTGACTTACTCCATAGAAATAGTGTATATTCACGACCAATGTTTCAGACAGCTTGAAGTCCGAAAGTTCGATTATTCGGACAAATCGACGCGAGCGATCAGCAGGAAACACCACCGAGGAGCGGCCGTTTTGAATTCTATGTTGGCTGCGAATGGATTGACTTGGTTTGGCAGCGCGATTTGAGTACTCCTGAGTTCTACCGCTAGGTGGCGCTATGCTCGCCCTTTTTTTTCATTTAGCTGCACGTCATCATCATCATTATCATCATTTTGCTTTGTTTCTTTTCACTTTCGCGTCGCCAGCCGCCATTTTGCGCTCGTGGATTTGCGCATCGCATCTCATCTCGTTCCTTGCATCAGCAGAAAATGCGACTCCGACGACTCCGACAACGACTACCGCCCGCAGCCATTGACAGCGGACATTACGAACGCAATAACATTGCTGTTGAATGTGTACGACGAGAACACGACGCTCACGCAAATGCAAGAACATCATCACGAGCAGGCGTAACATGAAGCAAGCCACTATTGACGGCTTTTTAAAGCCTGCTAGGGCGTAATAAAGGCAAGTTTTTTCATCTACCGAATTTTCGAACTGCTTGATTATTCAGACCATTTCGGGGGTCCCCTCCAAGTCCGAATAATCGGTCGGCGACTGTATTCTATTTGATATTTTTATCGGTGTCAAACACTGACAGTACTCTGAATTTATGTTCCCAATCTGCTCTGGCGTGCAAGTTAGCTCTGTTGAATGCGCTTCTCACAGCGCTTTTGTGTACTGCAGTGAAGCGGTAACCGTGAAGTAAGCATCGCAATTTTGCTTATCTAGCTTCGCCGCAGTGCATATGAGTGATAAAGGGAAAGCATTCCCCCCAGAGCGGGACATTAAAAAGAAAGCGTCAGGTATATTAAAAAAACGGAACTTTGTGAGTATTACTGTAACAGCTATGAGTTGCAGTAAAAATTTCTTAATTATACTGTGGCTATTATTTGCGAGAGACTGCAGTATTCTAGCGATATCTTTTTCAAATTCGTGATTTAGCTCGCAAGAAAATTCATATGAACTGCTCTACAGGGTTATTTTTATTTGAACTCTGTTGTGTAGTTGTCACCTTTAAACATGTTTTATGCGTTCAAGGTACAGTCACTAGAATATTATGCATTCAAGGTACAGTCGATAGAATAAACTAAAACTAAATTAGGTGAAGCAGTAGAAGGACGCTTGGGAATAACCTGAACAACTTTGTCTGGATTTCTTTTAGGAAGGCATACTTATTGTGCACATGCCGATCTCTATTATTGTGAAGTTTTAGATACAAAATATCATTAATTTCCATAATTTAATTACAAAAGTATTTTTTATCTGAGTTAAGAATTTTTTTCATCAAAACCTTTAAAACTTAAAAATGAAACATCAATTTGTGTGCTCAAAATTATTCTAACATTATTTTAGTGGAATACCCTATTCGGTTTACATTTTGTACCAAAAATGACCATTCACAGCAGTCCACACTGTCCTTTATCGATAAGCACCTTGTTGACATGCCTAGTGCTTTTACGTGCAACAGCTAGTGTTCTGTGTTTAAGGAAATCAAACCTGCCGTTGCTCAAAAGTCTGAAGGCAAAGCATGCACGTTTTGTAGTCGTATAGGCCAACATAGTGCCACTAAATAAGCTACGCTTCAGTCTAACGACACTTGGTCATATTGTGGCTTAAAATCATGGTTGCCAATTATCTGAAATCACAGGAAACTCTTTTCCGTCCTCCACAAATGTCTAAACAGTTCGCGACGAAGCAAAGCAATATTACATGAGCTTCCTAACTCCGAATCCAATGCTGAGGAAGTCACACTTCTGAATCATGATGATCGGCAGTTGCGTCTGCTCTGCACAAGCACCAAAAATGGCGGCGCCCACAACAATGTCGGGGAACAGAGTGCCGACACTCTAAGCGCAGCTCTTTTAGTGGCTCTAGGCCAACACAGAAATGATTCGCAGTGGCATGAATAAAAAGGAAGTGTATGCTTCTGCTCCAAAAGTACTTTTTGCTCCTCCATAATAACCTTTTGGCTGCTCCAAAAGGCGCTACAAAATGACTCGGGGTAAATCGCGTCACTGTACAGTCAAACCCAACAATATCGAACCCGTTTACATCGAATTATTACTTATATTGAACAGTTTTTGTGCACAGTAATGTTACAGCGATAATATACAGCAAAAACTACGGTTACATCGAACAAAAATAGCAGCCACTACCGATATATCGAACTGCCGAGAGCGCCGTTTTGCTTTGCAAGCTGGCTTTCCCCCAACGCGAGCGGCCGCATTGGGGGAAAGCCAGTTTGCAGAGCACGCTTGCTTCTTTTTTCTCAAGCGGCCGCGTCAACCGCACGAAAAAAAAAAACAACAAAAAAACAACCCCTTTTTTGCGGAGGGAGCGGGGAGATGGTGCTCCGTGCTCCCTCTCCCCGCTCCGTTCGAATATTTTTTTCTTCCAAAAAATTAACGCGGCCGCCCGAAAAAAAAAAAAAAAAGCCAGCTTGTTCTGTTAGCTGCCTTTCCCCCAAAGCAGCCGCCTGCCTTAGGGGAAAGCCAACTTGCAGAGCAAAACGGCGCTCTGCAGGAGAAGGTGCTCCTGCTCGGACGTGCTCCGTGCTCTCGGCATAGTTCGGCGCTAATGCGCGAATATAGAAGGCAGCGGCCTCAGCATTTTGGAGACCGTCGATAGCGTAGAAATATATCGTTATCGCGGATGCAATGAAGAAAAAGCAGCAGAAGATGCAAGACTATTTCATTGTTTAATATGTCAGCAGAAAGTAGATTTTTAAAAGTGAAATTCATTAAAACGTTTATATCAAATTACCCGCTATATCGAACTGGTAGACTTTTTTTGTGAGTTCGATATAAACGGGTTTGACTGTATTATGTACTGTACAACGCGCCAAAAGAGAGCAATAATAGCAATGTTTGGAATCTCCACGCAATTAACTATATTTTCATTGGTCAAATTTTATGAAAGTAAAGATGATTTTAGGGTGGCCCCCCCCCCCCCCCTTAAGGAGAAAATAGTGCCCATGCATTTCCATCGCTGCGAGTTTATTAGGACGTCTTGCCATCTAGAATAGGTAATTTTTATTGACTGAAGCCCAACAAACAATACGCCATCAAAGACAAGCTTCTACAAAAAGCTTTCGAGTGCCCCTTTAAATATTGCCCGCCAAACGCGGCAGAGTGAGGTTTCATATGACACTTTTTCTTACCTGACGCTGAGTGCATAGCCTTCCCCCATAACATATTCCATGTCAAAAAAAAAGGGGGGGGGGATGGAGATGAATTGATTTATGGTTCTTTAAGTATTTTAGTAGAATCTAGATCAGGTCTGCCCCAAAAAGACGAAGTAATAAACTTTTTAATGTGTCGTTGAAGACGAACCAACGAGACTCGACGAATGGCCGCATTCAGGCTCGGCTAAGTAAGCTACGCTCGAATTACAAGTGTTTCGTTCCTCGATTTCCTCGCGGGCGTCGCCATTTTGGTGTCTAGTGCAGAGCGTACACAAAACACCCTACACCACCCAGACTGACAGGCCTCTCCGCTTCTCCTATGATGTCACACTATGGGCCCGGGCGCCTGACATCGCTATTTTTCAGTCGTTCGGCAATGGCAGCGGAGACTATGGCGTAGTGCGTTTCGCCCAATTCATTTTTCAGTTTGAAGCGATTTCTAACCGAACCAGGGATGATCATAACGTGACAGTGTGCGCTCTGATGCGGAGGAAACGTGCAAGAAACGTGGGCCCCTGGATACCTGCACGCTAAGGAATTTGAAATCAAGATAAGTAAGAAATGGTTTCGATTAGGGCTCGTTTTGTGGGACTTGCAGACGGTAATTTTTCTTGACAACTACCCTATTGTTTAGTTCTATGTAATCCTAACTCGAAGAGTTTTACTCAAGACAACCTTGTTCACCGATTCCTTGACTGGCTTAGCTCCATGTTATACTCCTGGTGAGCACGAGAGCTCACTAAAGGAAAGGCGACGACAAACCCCTGCAAAACACGCAACAATCTGGACGTTCTAAGCTCTGTGTACATATTAAATACCTTCCGCCTTTGACGACTGTGTATTCAACGAATTTGACGACGCATTTGACGACAGGCAAACAACTGTGGGTGAACAGGCTATAACTTGCCCGGCGGCTCGGCTCGGCTTCAACGAGCCAGTTCGAGATGACTGAAGAAGCCGGACACATCAGTAGACGTCACGCGGATGTGGAGAGGAGGTACTGGAGGGGCCTGTCAGTCTAGGTGGTGTTGATAGACCTCTCGCAAATTGAAGCGATCCTAGCGCCATAGTGCCGTGCAAAGCATCTTGGGAACCCACCGGCCACCAAGTTTCGGTTTCGAGTTGCCAACCTCGCTTCGAGGCACCTTGTTGCGACCAAATTCACAACTTTCAGCGATGGTGGTACCGCGGTGTGAGTTGCGCTCCCTAGCTCCTGGATGACTGGCTTCACAATAAATGTGCTAGGCTGCACCTTCCCGGCGTAAAAAAATAAAGGCTCTATTACTGCTCTTAGTATAGTAAAACTATAATTACTTATGCGTCGCACACCCGGCATTGTATTGCTGTTCTACGACGATCATCCAGATGACAGCCATTTTGATGGGCGCCAGTGCGCCCTCTATAGGTCAGTGAAAGTTGCGAATTCAGCGCTTGCATTTTCAAACATGCGACCGTTTATAATCGCGCTACTGTCGACGAGGCAATTAAAACTGAAACCGTGCCACTCCACGGCCAAATGGGTCCCACGATGCAGCGTCGCGTGCGGGAATTTCTGGAAGTAGCCTATTGGTGAATGTTTAGGTTTGAAAATGTGGCTTCCCGAGCTTCGGATGGGTTGGCTGAAACCTCAGACGATGCAGTTTTTTCTCCGTCGCAGACCGTTTCGACGTTTCTGGAGGGCGGAACAAAGCCTCCCGCGTTTTCAGTTAAAGATGACTGGCAACAGTGATTTTAAGCACCAAGGGTGGCCGAAGGGTCGTTCCTCTGAAGCATCGCCCATTTAGTGGCCATAGGTTCGGCCAATTGTCTCGATGCTGGCACACGCGAACGCCGAAGAAAGCAGACGAACAATGTGCCAAGTTTCCGTCGTACAGCCCGCATTTATTCCCAGCGTGCTCGAGAGTCGAAATTTAACATTCATAAATATACACCTACAATTTGCGGAGAGAAGAAAAATAAAGAAAAGGCTGCTTCCTTGCAACGAAACAAAAGAAGAAAGGGATGCGGGGTCGAAAGAAACTCGGGAACTTCAACAACAAAGCAACGTCAAAGAAAAACGTTGACAAAAAGTGTAAAGAAACAGTCCGTACAAAATTTTAAAGAAACGGGCGGGAGAGCCAGACGCAATGTTATTTTCGATCGTGTGCACATGGTAAGGAACATGGTAGTACTAGTAGCACTTTCCCACATCGTCGAAGAGAGAAGGGGGGAGGCAAACATGAGAGAGACAGAAACGTCGGATGCGTCAAGGACAATGCAAAAAACGGTACGGAACAACTCCATCAACATACCACAACAGTTTTTTTTGTCGTCATTTCCTTTGCCCTTAACGGGAGAAGAATACTCTGCATCTGTAACGGTATTGTCGAGAGGTGCTTCGGGCTGGAGGCGACTTTGCTCGTGTCTCCCGTCTGCCGTGAGCAAGGACGACGGCGAGTTTGACGGTGTGCAAAAAATACTGGAGAAGCTCGCTGTTGGAAATACAGGCGGCAGCACGGGAGAGTGCAGCAGACCGAACTAGACCGGTAAAAATGGTTTAGCAGACGCATCACGAAACATCTGTTCGTGAACAATGCTCCTCGGTTAAGAACCCATGCGCAATTTGGGAATAAAGTGTGGTGAGCATATACAGTTGCGAATGAAAGAGAAACCAGAACTCACGAACGCAGTTTGACGTGCGTGTGTGGTGGACTCGCATCCCTCGTGTTGCCACCAGATGGTGCTGGCACGCGGGGCAAGAGCACTGGAAGGTTCTGGTTTTCCCCATTCACGAGTGCAGCTCCGAACAACTCTGCAGAATTTCGAGATCGCGGGCGAAAAGAAAATAAAGTCCCACAATCGTTCTACCAACGTGGCGTGAACGGAGAGTCCGGCTCTACAGTTGGCAACATTGGCGTCCCATCTGCCGCAACTTCTCGACTGGGCATATCTGCGATGCATAGTTGAGCCCAGGATTTTTGGCGCCAATTTCGCTGCAGTATTTGAGACCCTGCCGTCATTACGTGACGCAAAGACCGAGCTCCGTCGACCGTTCGGTACAAAACGTCCGGTGCTGGAATGGCGGCATCCCACACCTCGTCCGCTAGTGAGTTTGCGCCAGCTCCGTGGATCCTTGCACAGCGAGCATGACGAACGCGAGAGTCTTCAAAGAAGTGACACTAACGACACTACGAAAAGAACGAGCCGGAAGGACAACGAAAACATACATTGTGACTATGCTAGCTTCAACAAGTAACATTGGTAGTCCAGTACGCAGTACATGGAATATAGAGTGGCTCCGGCAAAAAACAAAAGAAGGAAGGGTACAATACACAACTCGTCATAGATTGCTCTTAAAAGGGGAAGAAACTAGAAGAAAAACAAAGGGTCATAAACTCTGTCCTCGTTCTAGCTTGCGTAATCTCTGAAACATAAAAAAAAAACTACTCTAACAAAAGTTCTGCGCCGCGCAAGCAAAGGCTCGTCTCTTTAGAAGCTCGGCGTGCAGCAGCGTCTTATGAACGAGCGCCCTCTCACACGTGCAATTTTTGCGAACACACCAACACGCACGCACATACACACATTAATTACTCACATACACACAGAAAGAAACAGTTCGGAGAACGAATTGCCGTCCGGTATACGTCTCCCCCGTTATGAACACGGTCGGTCGAAAACATGCCACAAACTTGCAATTCCTCTGTGTGCGGGGTCAACCTTCTCAAATTTACGTCGTCGCTTCATTTACGAAAACAAAACAAACATGGCACTAGCAAAAGTTACAGTCGTCTGTAGTGCAAACTAGAAGTCACCGGCAGTTGGCTCCACCTTTTGGCTACGAAACTGGCGAGGGTGCGCTACCTTCTGATCGCGAGTGCGTTTATCATATTGGCCGTGCAACGCAAACCGGAGAAACAACCAAAAGCACTTTCCATGGGGGTCATTTTTGCAGTCCGGGCGGAAGACGGTTCTCTCGAGTTGCGACGCGGAAAACCCGGGCATAATTAAGCCGAACGAGCTCCTAGCAGTCGACGGCCAATGGTCGACAGCGTACCCCAGGTTCGTAAACCGATTCGCCCGTCGTCGCAGTGACGTCCACACAAACGACAAACGTCTCGTGCGTGACAGCGGTGTGAACATGGTTCGAACGCCCCGCGTGACCCCACAAGCCAGATCTTCCAACCAGTGACGAAATATATGCCTAAAAAAAGTCCTACGACTAAAAAAAAAACAAAAATGCAGGTAAAGCAGTTGGTGCTAAAAAAGAAACCAACAAGCAGATGTTTTCAACGAAAACTGCCGTGGAGCGACAGAAAAAATTAAACCGACAACATTCCTTTGCCTCCCGAAATTAGCGGCACGACACCGCATTGAGCGGAAGAGCTCTACAGTGCCTACCGCAAAGTGGCACGTACAAAATAAAACTGTGAAGCAAACGTACGCCCGGCACAACGTTTGAGTGCGCAGAAAAACAAGGTTCACGGAGTACTTCGACGATAGCTCCTACAGAAATCAATTAAAAAAAAAAAGTGGCAAGTGCAAGCTAAGGGAATCTCTTCGTAGTACATAAAGCATCGCGTCGACACAATCCCCCGCTCTTGAGCTACGCAAGCTCTGTTCCCCACTGTACTGCTCCAAACTCTGTCGACGGCTTTACGCACGAGACAGAAAGGAAAGCCGCGCTGCGTCGCGACTGACGCCACGTCTCGAGGCATTCACGGTGGGGGGCAGGATTGAGCACAAAGTTGTGAACGGTCGTCGGCGTAAAAAAAATCAAATCGAAATCGGTGTTCCGTTTGGTTTATGCCGACGGGGAGGCTTTCGCTTTCCACGGTAAACTGGCGGCATTTCCGATATGCGCCTCAAGTGTGCCGGAAATGCAATCTGATGCATGGTTGTAATTGACGGGTATTTGCGGTTGTCTCATCGAATTAGTTTCACGGCCAATAAATTCCAATGCTCAACCCGGCAAGAGTAAAAAAAAAAAAAGTGATCAGGAATCGGATATTGCTGCTTGCGGCATCAGACGCACACTACGATGGAGTTAACAACGAATTTAGAAACTGACCCGACGGGGAGAGGTATCCAACGGTCACGCAAATGAAGTCTGGGGATGCCCCAGGTGCTACTCAACTTCTCCGGCTGAAATAACTGAAATGGATTCGAAGCGACCTCAGCTGCACTAAACTTGCACACCTGGACAACCTAAAAGCCTCGAGAAACGTGCAGAAAAACAAACTGCATGCCTCTCAGTCCCACAAATTGCTGGCCCCTCAATCTCATCCGACCCGTCATTTCCACCAATCGGGAAGTTTCATCTTGCCCCGCTCTTTGTACGGCTTAATCCTCGTTCCTCGCGCGAACCGACCGACCAATAGATGCGCTTCCTTTTACGAACCTTTTGCCCCCGCACTTCGTTCCTTCTTCAAAGACACAAGTATGGCAGGAAAGGATGCCTGTCGTCGCCTCTGTTCCACGAATCGGAAACCGCTTCCCACCGGTCGGGAACAAAACGATTCCGACCAATGGGGACCCTTCCGTTTAAGACTGTGCATGCCCTATCCCATTCTTTCCTGACAACACACTGTCCGCTGCCCCCGTTCGACAAATTGGAGAGCTCCGTTCCCGCATTGCCTTTTCCGGCTGGCCAGTTCTCATCTTAAGCGCATTTTGAACGGACCAATCAGATTCGCTCGATTCGTGCCCCCTTCCCTTTATTCTTTTTTAAAAACACAAGTAAGAGTCGGAAAAACGCGCCGACCGTTGCGTCGATGACAGACCGTCCCCTCCGACCGGTCGGTCCTCCGTCTGTGCGCTTGCCAACCAACCAATAGAACTGCCAGATTCACAGACTGTCCCATACTAATGGCTCTCAGAAAAAAACAAAAAAACACAATTGGGTCACGGAGACAAGCGCTGACAACGGCAGGAAGGGGCCCGACTCAGGGAAAGAATGAGGCAGAAACACCCGACTCTGGCCTCGGAACAACGTCGTCGTCCGACTAGGGATTTCTGGGGAATGCCCGGAAGTCTGTGGGGAAGGGGGGACAGCTAGGGAAAAGAGGGAAGGGGCGGCACAGAGAAGAGGGAAGTGTTCCGAAGCTGTCCCATCATCGCAGGTCCGAGACGTTGGCTTTGGATCCAAACGCTTGGACCATCTGCTCTTCGTACTGGTCGATGTTTCGCATCATGATTTCCTTGCAGGGCCCCAAGAGTCGCTCGAATGCAGAGACGTCCAGAACTGGAAAGAGCGAAAGGAAGGCTCGGCAATGGCTTCTCTCGCAACAACTCTAGCATGTCGACAAGAACCAATCCTGTTATGCGCCTCGCATACGCACGTGAAAAGCTCATTCTGAGCACTACAGTTGCTAAAGCCGCAGTCACTGTTCACGCATCATAGGAAAGACAGCCGGCAGACATTGAGGCTTGTTTCTTTCTGTCATGCTGGTCATACAAGAACTGTCTATAGACATGTTTGAAGCATACATGTGCATAAAGCAAACATGCTTCAAACGTACTTGGAGCGCAACCGCAGACAATTCTGTCACCGTGTCGCACCAATTACACATTTTCAAGCTATATACTCGGAAAGTGCAGATTTCTTTATTTATATCCATTCAAAATCACATATCCAGGCTGTTCACAAGCATGTTTGAAAAAGTTTTCCCCAGACTTATTCCCCCCCGCTCCTGCCAATACCACTGGATGTGAGAAATTATTTTGCTGCTTGATACCTTGTGAATCAGTCAGCAAATCAATGAGACTGAGACTAGTGAAAAATTTGCATTATATAAGAGTTTCTAACTGGGATTACCAATAATGCATGATTTCTATTTCCCAGTAAACCAATGTGTTATAATATTTTTTTTTTTTTTTTAGGATGCTAAAATTGTAATAGCCTTTGTGCACTCTATTTGCAGAATGCTATGAATATGCGTTTTGCCATAGTTTTTAATAAACATATTGTAAAAAAAAGTTGGGCATAAATGTCTCCCATGAAGTCGTGATATTTAAAACCGGAAGATAGAGGGAAAAAAAAGAAGCTGATATATTTGTGCCTAGAACCCAAAATTACATCAGGTACCAGGATTTCATCTAAATGGAATGAAAAATGACACATATTTTCGAGATGAGGGTGTCTTAAAGATAATAATTAGTAAAAGATTGTCACTAGAATGCTGAACAAGTTGCAGAAATACCTTAATTTTTTTCACAAAGCAGATGACACGGGACAAGTCCCTCATGCCTCATTGCCTCACCACGGACTCTTTTAGGGACTCTTTATTTGGTACCAATGAACAGAACCGTCCATCGACCAAGGGCTGTAAGGTAGTGCTAATGGGCCTACTTTTTTCGATACCATTTTTTAATTCTTGAAGGTGCTTCTAACACGCCTACCGACCTGGATCGCTAAACTCGTCAAACACAAAGTTGGGCACGAAGTTCGCAGAGCGTGCTGATTGGACTCTCGCGACAATGGCGTCACGCGGGACGAGATGTCAATCATCCAAGCTCTCTCGGTGCTCAAATTCCAGCGAGAATGTTAGGCACAAAGTTGTAGCGAGCCCCACGGCGTGCAAGCAACACCGTGGGGCCAGCCGATTGAACGACTGCACTGATGACGTCGCGCCCGCGTGTCCCTACATCCCTACGCCGCGATAGAGTCAATGAAACGTATATTGTACCTAGGCGGGCGGTAAATACTCTGAACTTTGGCGTCGCAAGATCGTCATTTGTGGAAGTTATTGCTGACGACAAAGTGACGTTTCACAACTTTGTTAAGGAGTTATTTGAGGCCAAAATCTTCGCTTCGGAATCGAGGCGAAGATTAAACTTTGTGATATTGTGGAGCCGTGCGCAGTGTATGCGGTTTTAGAGCTCATCTTTCGCCACTGTCAAAAACGTCACCGATGTCACCCACAGGCGTTATGTATAGAGACGTCGGTAATGACTGAGAGGTGAGGGGGGATGGCGAGAAAAAGCTGTGGAAAGGGGAAAAGAAAGGTATAACCAACACAAACACACACTCAAAAAGGGGTCAGGAAGGGCCGTAGAAATTGTTCGGGAGGGAGAGAGGGGGGTGGGGTGATAGTAGTGAAGAAGGGGGATATCCCTTCCCCCGAATTTTTAGAGCGCAACTCTTATGCACCCGTTTCCAGCTTAAGCAACGTCGCCGTCGGCGTAACCGCGCGCGCGTTGCATTATGGGACGTTTTTTCACTAAATTTAGTGGGGAAATTGACGTCACGTGACCTTAACACCAATTAGGTTTCCCCGCTAAATGAGAGGGGAGCAGGATAGGAGAAGGGGGGGCGGGGCGGAGGGGCATACCCTCCCCTCCGTACCCTCCCCTCCTCCTCCTCAAGAGCTGCACTTTAATTCGACATTACAGAGAACAGTAAACATCCGTCTTTTTTTATTATAACTCTCTGAAATGCAATAGTCCGGGGCTGGGGCGATACCCCCCCCCCCCCCCCTTATGCCCTTTGCGCCCCCTTTGTCGACGCCACTTGGGGGGGGGGGGGTGAATCGCCCCCCTCCCCGTTCTTCTGTTTCGACAACCCTGCTTAGAGGCGTTCCAACTGAGCGATGACGAGGAACAGCACAGCGTGCAATTTTAGAAGTTATGGTTCTAGAAATTCTGGAATTAAAGCGGGGCGCGTTCGATGAACTTACGAGCGGCCATGACAGGCTTCCAATCGAGAGGCTCGTGCCAGGGCTCGTTGTGTGCAAGCTCGTTCAGTGATGTGCTTTTATAGTTCATAACTTTGACGTCAGGATCAGGATGATCAGTTGTGAACGACAAATTTGATGGTGCGTGTTCGAGTCGACGGTGAAGAGTTTGGTTGTGTACGATGAAAGCTTGGTGTCCTCGTGTTCTCGAAACATCACCGTCAATATTGACAAACTGACATTACTCTTGTTTCACTCGATGAAGGCAGAATTAATCCCAGTTTGGCTAATCTTTGAAAGTCTATCATAAAATGATTTTATCTCCCGCTGATGGGGGACAACTGCCCGGAAGCGAAATCCGTCGAAAGGTGGACAATGCTACTCGGCTGGTTGTGACCTAGCCACGTCGGGCTATACTCGGATTCAAAGGGCCGAGGTAAATAAAAGGGACGACAGGGACGTTTTTTAGTAAATTCTGCTTTATCGGCGGAAATAAGAACGATATCAGACTATCAACTTTGACGGTGTTGATTTTAGAATGCAATTACCCGAGCCTCCGCTGTGCTTTTTAGAGGCCATCAAGGTCGCCGCTGATAATCTTCATCGTGACATTATACGTATACGAACCACGTTGGTCTCCGCGTGCTTTCTCGTGCTGCTCTATAGCTCGGCGCCTAGGGAGTAGTAGGGATTTTTCGCCCCTTCAATGAAAAACGTCACGAAGATATACGGATCTGCGGGTTTGTGAGAAAAGAAAACTTCGCTGCAATCTTTCGGCTCCTCCCCCCGCTATGTCATAACACGAAGAAAGTTGTGTCTGACGAGTTTAGCGACCCTGCTTGGGCCTCGCAGCTGGCAGGATGTTCAAAATAAATAAAATAAAATAAATGCTAATAAGCACGCGGCATTATTGCCCAAAAAGCAGGATTGTGCGAATATCTGAATTTTCAAATCGTAGTTTCCGATAATGAGCTACTCAATATTCGCTTCAAGGTAACTGCAATATCCGTATTTTTCAAAGTGTTGATCACGGCAAGTTAGCCCTGTTGAGCACGCTTCGCACCGAGCACCGGTGCACTGCGGAGGAGCGACACCTGCGGAGCTTGCTTCTGTGGATGCTGCTTCTCCAAGGTGCACACTTTGAAATGTACAATTTAGGAGAAAAACGCCTTCAAAGCAGGATAGTGCGTGCGAGTGCTTGCTGTATGTAAAAAAGAAACGGAAACTTTGTGAATGTCAATATCAACATAGCAGCAAAATTTTCAAAATTAAACTGGCTATTATGCAAGAGTGCTATATGTCGGTCGGAGATGCCCAGACAACCTGCGTTCATCATTCGTGATTTTCTCTTCTTTTTTTTCAATTAGAGGTTGAAGAAAGGGTATTTGTATAAAGCAAGATTTATAAATCCTCAATGAGGTACAATTAGGCATTTCTAATAAGATTAAATTTTATGTCAAATCCGTCGTCTACCCGCCATCCTAATGTAGACATAGGACTATCCGAGGCCATAGCGCATAAATATAGCAGGATTAAAATTAACTTGGCGTGAAAATGGACAAGAGGAAGCTTCACGAGTTCGGCAAGGTTTTTGTTTACAAACAGTGCACAAGTAGTGAAAAGCGTAGAAAAAGTATTCCGGATTTAATTAGAAAATATTCGGCCAAAACCACCATTCGCTCCGAATTCACTTCAAACTCAAAATCCACTACTCGCATACGCCTACCCCAGAACATCTCTGGTTCATCCATTAAACCAAGAGCTGCCCGTTGTACTCGAGCCGTTTTTGCAACGAGGAGACACGTGAAAGAGAAGTTCACGTATCTGCACCGTCAATAAAAACGAAAGCAGCAGCAACTCACGGGCAAGCTTGACGGCGCCCACGGCATACACTGTGGCTGCCCGCGGCTTTTTCGTCAGTAGGGCCAGTTCTGAAAGGCAATGTGGCACACAATGTAGTCATATTCTGCACAAAAATATGTTCAAAACCAGCACTAAAGTAAAATATCTCTGTACACCATTCAACCGTAAGCCTGATACCGGAACCACTTAGCTGGCGCGAACGAGAGTGAATATGAAAAAAATTGACCGCATCTCCACGTGGTGAATGATGTTGATTGGGGCGAAGCTCTGGTGGTGCTTGTCTGCGTAGACGCTGAGCCGCAGCATGCCGAGCCTTTCGTTCGTTTTCATCCATGTCAGAAAGAGAATGTGTGGTATGGAACGTGGTTATATACGCATTTGAGCATTTGACCGCAGCGCCCTCTCATCTATAAACGTTGAGCCAATGCTTGCAAAGTTTAACGTGATTATATATGCATTTGACCGCAGCGCCCTCTCCTGTATAGACGTTGAGCGGCTACATGCAACGTTTCATCCATGACATCCCCAGCTCTTGAGTTACTACCACATCTCAGAGCCCCCTACTCGTCCAGCAGTCGTAGCCGAGTGGTTAAGGCGATGGACTAGAAATCCACTGGGCAAACAGATTTTTTATTTTTTTTCATCTTTTTTTTTTAATTCTTTTTATTTTTTGCCCTACACGAGCAGGTGAGCACGTGCTCACGTGCACGTGAGCTCACGAGCAGGGGCACGAGCACCGGCGGGAGCTAGGGACGGACATGGCTAGCCCCTAAGGGGCTTCACCCCTAAAAGCTCGAAGTACACCTAAGCATTTCTTACGAGTTGTGAATGCGAAAGCACGCAAGCCGCTCGTCCGCTCCCTTTGTCGTCTGCTCCTTTTGTTGTCTGCTGCGTACTAGCGCGTGTGCGCTTTGGGATCTCGGAGGCCATGGCGCAGCGGCCAATGGGAGCCCCGTCGACGCCAATGGAACCGAAGGCGATCGCAGAAACTAGGAGCCGTTTTCGCGCTTCAAACTGATGACGTCAGCTCGCTCCATGAGACAATTAATGCTTTCGCATTAAAAGGTCTATAGCGAAGTCGATTTTCTTTATAGAAATATACCAGTGCTGCAAGCCCGGCCGTTACAACTGCGCAATACTGTAAAACCCTTTATTTTCGCGGCCTCTATATTTCGCGAATCGGTCTCAGAGGACGTAATGGCGGCCGCTAAATTTCGAGAATTCCAGGCGCCTGCATTGAAACTCTTAAGGACCGAAATTTTCGCGTGCCCCTAATTTTCGCGAACTTTCCAGTTTGCGAAATTCGCGAACATTAAGGGTTTTACAGTATCCACATCTTTACTACATCAGATGTCAGCCTTCACTGTGAAGTCTTTATAGTGGAGCACGAAAACGAGGCAGGGATTGACCAGAGAAGGTTTTTCCCCTGAGAAACGAGAAACCTTAGGTGGTTTCAGAGACTAGAAAATTCTTAAAATAGCGTGAAGGTTCAGGACTGAGGAAACCTGTCATTCTGACGTGAGATTCAAGCTAAAATTTCGTCCCAAACGATGGCTTCAAACGAACTTAGTTCGAAAGTCTGAGCTTCTGTTGATGCAAATGTGCACATGAACAAATTGTATTAAAAAAAACTTTCAGCCTTTCCACTCTTGTGAAAAAGGAAGACTAGCGAAGCTGTACTCCGGTGGAAGTGAAGTAATGGGCGGCCGCAAGTCAGCAAGCCAGAGTGGAAAGGCTGAAAAGGTTGCGCCATCTATGAGCGACGGCAGTAGCTGTCCAGAGTTTCGTGTCATCATTTTTTTGCTGATGGACACGACACTGGGGAAACTAGCCATTAACAGCTCTGCTGTAAAAGCAAATATATAAAACTCCTGTTGACAAAAATACTGTTGTTTTCCTGACCACCCTGACAAAGGCCTTGCTATACTCAGCATCAACTCTTTCGTGCTATGTTGTCAAGGCTAGCGTAGCTTCTATGTGCTGCAGCCTATGGGCAAATTAAAGGAGGGGACCACTTCCCTCAAGCCTCCTAAGGTCAACTCTTTTTTTTAACAAAAAAAATGTTCATACAGTAGTTTGTTTTAAGGAAGAAATGTTGTTTTTGGTGACATAGAAAATATTAGGTCAACAAAATAGATCTGGGCAATGTTTCACCCATTTCCTGCACCCCCCTCCCCCCCAAAGCTTGACCCATAGATCCGCCCTTGCAGCAGCCCCACGCTGCTGCAAGAGCATGTGGCTTCCACTTGCATCTCATTCGCATGCATCCTTGTGCAAACAAGATGTTAAATGAGGCCCTACACTTGCATGAGTAGCTTCGACAGCGTCAGAGCACTGCGGAAGCTACGCTGACCTTGGAAATGTTGCACAAAATAGACAATGCCAAGAATACAAGCCCGCAAACGTTGCTCACGCGTTGCAGCAGGTCACATAGGAGAACAGTGCATGCATTTCTTCTGGGTTGTTTCATCAAAACTTTTTGTATAGCCTAAATGTTGATTAAAATTTAACTCGACACCCAATTGCAACCAAAGGCATCTCGCGAAGAATGGATGTTCACTGCAGATACGTACCTCCGAAGTAGCCGCCCTTGCTGACGCGAGACACCTCCATTTCGGTGCCTCCCTGGAAAGCAAGGTGGCAAAGTGCTCGGTCAGGTTGCGTATCAGAAACTAGAGATGTGCAACTGAACCAACCAAGGAGACAGACAGTTGCTCAATGGGCATGCAAGTTCGGTGTCAGATTACCAAAGGTAAAAAACAAAAGTATTCTCTTTAAAGTTATTGAGTACCCGATAAAACTCTGAAAACAGTACTAAAATACTTCAGTCAGCCAAGTATTCAAGTAGAGTAATAAACAGTAAAAAAAAAAGTGATTCATTACTTTGAACATGCACTCAAGTTACCATCTTTCTGCAATTCAGTCGAGCAGCTAACTACAGAACAAGCGAATATGAAAACGCCATTACTAAAAAGCCTCATTTGCTCGCACTGCCTCTGGAAATTCGAGTCCGACAGCTCGCTCCTTTCCGTACGAGCATGGTGCTATCCGAAACATCAGACTAAATGCAAGAAATTGCAAAGTGCCTAGCAGAAACAATCGAAGCTCATTACTTTTCAGACTATTCCCGCCCCCCTGTAAAAAAAAGGGTGGATGTACTAGCTTAAGTCTGTATATATTACTTGCAGAAGTAATCAGGTTACTAAATGCTGTTTTGTAAGAGTATTTTTAAAATACCAAGTTACTCCCCAAAGCATTTTAAGACAGAGTAAAGGCCCGTTCACACTCTTGCAACCGAGTACGACCGAGAGAGACCAGACCGGTTTTTAAGCCTTTTGCGACGTCTTAGGACCAGCTCCGCTGCAGAGCATCCGGTCCTAAGAGGTCGCAAGAGGCTTAAAAACCGGTCTGGTCTCTCTCGGTCGTACTCGGTTGCAAGAGTGTGAACGGGCCTTAACGCAAGTAGACCATTCAAGTTACACACTACAAGTTCGATTGATTAGTTCCAAATTGGCGCAATCGAAAAATGCCCGTAGCGACAGTGCCAGCTAGGCGCAAACAGCCGTGAAAGGCCGACGCACATATGCGTGCCAACGCCACTACGATTGTTAGATTCGCAGACCGTTAGGTAGATTTGTAAACAAGGAATCGTCTGCTTCGATTAAAACTTGATCAGTGTCGCCTCCCCTTACACCACGGTTTCTCAAGCTGGGTTTCTAGGAACCCGAAGGTCTCATATAGTATTCCCACAAATTCCCTCTGTTCCCAAATTTCCTTGCTTGTCTTGCAGGCGAAGTATTTTCCCAGTTTAACGCACCGTTTAGTAGATAACTATGATCGAAATGCTCTCTAGATGCGCATTACTGCTTATGAGGTCTGTAGATGTTCGCACCGCATTAGAGCACCAATGCAGACACCAGAAAGGGTTTCTTGACTTCCCTTCGGGGCAGATGGGGTCCCTCAGGATCGGAAAGTTGGAGGACACCTGTCACACTTTTTTTCAATTCTTTTCGGCGTTCCCCAAAAGAAGACACCTCGGAAAGGGGGTGACTGCGTGAACGGTGAGAAAGTGAAAGAGGAGGAACACTCACACTTTTTTTAACGACTATTCTGACCATGCCGTCTTCTAGAAAATACATGCCGTCTGCCTCGTCCCCCTGCAAGGAAAGATTGCAAGAGACTCTTACGAAGAGGCTACGGGATTCGCAAAAACAGATAAAAAATGTACGGGGCACATGTCCGGATGCACACCACGGTCGGCAAACGACAGGCAGACGATAAGCAGACTGCTAGTTTTGGCAGAGTCTTTCAACATGCCGCTGGTCACGAAACTTCTCCATAGCGCTACAGGAGAGCTTGGGGCGCGACCACGTGCGGCGTCGCACCTGACGGCGTTTATCGTTAAAGTAAGCGCCTTCGGCCCCTCCCCCCAATACCGCTATCGCCGACAAACTTCAGCATCAAAACTAGCGCCATCGAGTAGAGGCACTGCAAACTCCTTAGCTCAATTTTCTGGCTCTTTTTTGCTCGCAAAAAAACGCAGTTTTTGTTTGAAAACAAACAAAATAAGCTTATGGAAGACAAGGTTAATAAACGGGCAAGCTGGTTAATGTCGCGCGTGATTCCAACCGGAAAGGTTGGAATCACTACACTACTACAGACTACAAGTTTAAAAGTTCGACGCGACTTTCAGGTGGACTTGGGAGTCGTTTGAGAGGCACGAGGAAAGCACCCTTTAAGATGCCAGGTTGGTGTTGTCTGCGACACTCCAGTTCCCCGTGGGTTCTCCTATGTCGGACAAACAAGGCGCCGTTTAAATGAGAGATTACTACTAGAGCATGAGAGGGATGTCAGGAATAATGCAACAAACTCTGAAATTGCGAGGCACGTAGAAGAGTGCGATAAATGGTTGCCAGTGTGGGAGGACACTATTGTGCTGAGTGGAGAGAAAAATTGAACACAAAGAGTTAAAAGAAACAATTAGGATTGGTTCTGTGGGAAACTGTATTAGCTACCCTTCAATCGCACTGGATGCGGCATGCGGAGGCTTTTACTTTTGTAAGTGTCGGGAAAGGAGAAAAAGAAATATTGTACAAAATCTCGATTATTTGTTTTTTGTGACCTTGATACAGTTTTGTTAGAGAAGTCTGAGTCTTGTACCGTTGGATGTATTATGAAGGGTGTAACAATGGATCTGCGAACGTGTGCGAACTCGGTGGAGGTTGTGCGAGAGGGTGGCATATAAAACATAATGTGTGAATAAAATCTATTCAGCTGAGTTTGAGATGCCTGTGTTTGTCCATTGTCATCTGTCGTCTCGGTTTAGAATCATGCGTAAAAGAAGCTTATTTCTAAGTTCTGTAATCAGATATCAATAAAAAATGACCGGCACTTGCATACAGTGATCAATTACAGATGTGAAAGAAACGTTGATGTACAAGAAATACATATATATATATTTTTTTTTAAAGTACTGGTAATCGCGAATTCGGGGTGGCTCACTGAGGGTGGGGTGACCAATTGAGAATGCCCCCTCCTGGACTGTGGCGCTCCTAGAAACAGTCTTTGACCCTGTACCAAACTTTGAATAAAGTTTTGTGACCAGTAGCATATTGAAGTACTCCGGTCCAGGGATGAGCAAAAGCAACAATTCAGACTTTGTGCAACGTGCCCCCCCCCCCCCTTCCCTTCCCTTCCTGCCCCCCCCCCCCAAAAAAAAAAGAAAACCGAAAGTACACAAATTTACGAACCATATGTTACTTGATACCCAGACTGGCTTCAATACTGTACTCCCGGACAACTTTCCGTAGCCATGCAGGTAAATTTTATGGGTGCACATGTGCTTGGACACTTTGAGCACAGATCAAAACCGTGCGTGCGGGTCTCTTCGTTTCTTACAGAAAGTTTTCCTCGAACAGAGGCTCAGTCGATTTGCATGCACCTCTCGCACCAGCTACGCTCGCCACGCTGAACCCCATTTGATTTGTGAGCGTAGCTTGTCTTGAAGCACATACAGGAAGTACACTGCCCTGCACTTTTCCATACCAGTGCAGGTAAATCAAGCAAGCCCATTGTATGCTGTTATACAATGCCTGCATGTGCAATTCAACAGCTGCAATGAACTGCATCCACAGATATCGAACAAAGAAAAAAATCTCAACATCCACCTTAACGCATAACTAGAGGTGTTGACCAGGGTCGCTAAACTCGTCAAACACAAAGTTGGGGCCGAAGTTTGCGGAGCGTGCTGATTGGACTCTCGCGACGATGGCATCACGCGGGACGACATGTCAATCATCCAAGCTCTCTCGGTGCTCAAATTCCAGCGAGAATGTGAAACACCAAGTCGTAGCGAGCTTCATCAGAGCGCGCGCAAGCAACATCGTGGAGCCAGGCGATTGAACAGCTGCACTGATGACGACGCTCCCGCGTGTCCCTACATCCCTACGCTGCGTTAGAATCCTTAATACGTAGATTGTCCCTAGGCAGGCTGTAAATACTCTGAACTTTCTCGTCGCAAGATTGTTGTTTGTGGAAGTTATTGGTGACGACAAAGTGACGTTTCACAACTTTGGGAAGGAGTTATTTGAGGCCAAAATCTTCGCTTCGGAATCAAGGCGAAGATTAAACTTTGTGATATTGTGGAGCCGTGCGCGGTGTACGCGGCTTTAGAGCTTATCTTCCGCCCTTGTCAACGACGCCACCGGGGTCACCCACAAGCGGTGTGTGTAGAGACGTCGTTAATGTCTGAGAGATGAGGAGGGGACAGGGGTGGCAAAAAATGCAGGGGAAGAGAAATAAAAAAAGTTATGGCCAACGCACACATACACACACACACACACAGAAATAGGAGTGAGAAAGGGCCGTAGAAATTGTTAGGGAGAGGGAAAGAGAGAAAGAGAGGGGGGTTGGTAGTGAAAAAGGGGGATATCCCTTCCCCCGAATTTTTAAAGCGCACCTCTCGGGCGCCCGTTTCGGGCTTGAGCGGCATCGCCGTCGGCGTAACCACGCGCGTTGCATTATAGGACGTTTCCCCGCTAAATTTAGCGGGGAAATGGAAGTCACGTGACTTCAACACCAATTCAGTTTCTCCGCTAAATGGGAGGGGAGCAGGAGAGGAGGAGGGGAGGGTACGAAGGGGAGTGGAGGCGCATACCCTCCCATCCTCCTCCTCAAAAGCTGCTCTCTAATTCGACATTACAGAGAACTGTAAACGCATTTCATTTTGTTTTTTATTCTAACTCTCTGAAATGCTATGGTCAGGGGCTGGGGCGATACCCCTCCCTCTCCCCCCCCCCCCATCCTTACACCTTTATGCCCCTTGCCCCCTCTTTCGATGCCACTGGGGGGGGGGTCTCCCCCCTTCCCCCACCTCCTCCCCGTCCTCCTATTTCGACGACCCTGCTTAGTGGCGTTCCAACTGAGCGATGACGAGGAACAGCACAGCGTGCAATTTTCGAAATAATGGTTTTTGAGCTTTTGGAATTAAAACGGTTCGCGTTCACAACGAATTCGATGGTGTGCGTTTGAATCGACGGTGACAAGTTTGATTGTGTGCGATGGAAGCTTGGTGTCATCGCGTTTTTCAAACACCACCATAAATATTGACAACCTGACATTACTCTTATCTCAGTTGATGAACGCAAAATTAATCCCAGTTTGGCTAATCTTTGGAAGTCTACCATGAAGTGATTTTATCCCGCCGTATTGGGGGGGGGGAGGGGGGACAACCGCCCGGAAGCAAAATCCGTCTGAAAGTGGACAATGCTAGTCGGCTGGTCGTGGCCTAACCCCGTCGGGCTACACTTCGATTTAAAAGGCCGAGATAAATAAAAGGAACGACAGGGACGCTTTTTAGAAAATTCTGCTTTATCGGCGGAAATAAGAACGATATGAGACTATCAACTTTGACGGTGTTGATTTTAGAATGCAATTACCCAAGCCTCCATCGTGCTTTTTAGAGACCATCAAACATGTGGGTCGCAACTGATAATCTTTGTCGTGATGTCACACGTATGAACCTCGGCTGTCTTCGCGCACTCTTTTGTGCTGCTCTTGTTCGGCGCCTAGGGAGTGCTAGGGATTTTTTGCCCCTTCAATGAAAAGCGTCACGAAGATTCACGGATCTGAGGGTTTGTGAGGAAAGAAAACTTTGCGGCAATCTTTCGGCTCCTCCCCCCACTATGTCATAACGCAAAGAATGTTTGTGCTGACGAGTTTAGCGACCCAGCAGCTCGCAACCCATATTTGCCCAAACCACCTCGCAGAGAAATACCAGATTACGAATAAGAGGTCGACAAATCTGAGAAAGCGGCACGTGAATAGTATACCTGTTTGATGATGAGCTCTCCGTCCGCAAAAGACCTTGGTGTGAGTGCGTCGGCTAGGTTCATGCGTTCGTAGTGCTGCGAGTCAAGTGAAAACATGTTGGTGAGACGACGACAGTGTTCAGATGCGACGGTCGTAGTAACACGTTGCAAGCTTTTCTGTATTAATGGGAGACCATACTGTGCCACTGTTGCTATTTGTATGCATCAATCAAAGTCAACTCAAGTAGCATTCTGACATAAATGTTTCATCAACTGATGGGCATGTTCGCGAAAGTCACTGTCAACTATGACGAAAGTAACGCATTCTTTGGGATTTCGACACGATACTCCAGCCAAAATGAGTAATTACAGCTTGAACCACTTATCATGATAAGCAGTCCATCGGTGCCAATATCTCCCTCATTTGTCATACATTAAAGAAGAAATGGCATAATGATCTTATTTATATCACATACAATGATAACCCACCTATAATCAACAACCTCACTTACTATGTATAACAAAGCCAGTTATAGTAACTCCACTCACTAAACAAATCCACTCTTTATAGTCATATCATTCTTACGAAAACCCCACATTTCAAGAAATGTGGTACTTTAACCCCATGTTCCAGGGGAAAAGAAAAAAAAAAAACAGCTGCCAGATGGCCAGAAAAACATGCTTTTTCTAAAAGGCTCCTCAAAGTATTAGGCAATGGAGAAATTGACCGCATCTCCACATGGTGAATGATGTTGATTGGGGCGAAGCTCTGGTGGTGCTTGTCTGCGTAGACGCTGAGCCGCAGCATGCCGAGCCTTTCGTATCGTTTTCATCCATGTCAGAAAGAGAATGTGTGGTATATGGAACGTGGTTATATACGCATTTGAGCATTTGACCGCAGCGCCCTCTCGCCTATAAACGTTGAGCCAATGCATGCAAAGTTTAACGCGATTATATACGCATTTGACCGCAGCGCCCTCTCCTGTATAGACGTTGAGTGGCTACATGCAACGTTTCATCCATGACATCCCCAGCTCTTGAGTTAGTACCACATCTCAGAGCCCCCTACTCGTCTCGCAGTCGTGGCCAAGTGGTTAAGGCGATGGACTAGAAATCCATTGGGGTCTCCCCGCACAGGTTCGAATCCCGTCGACTGCGCAAACATATATTTTTTTCGTCATTTTTTTTTTCATCTTTTTTCATCATTTTTTTTTTGCCCCACACGAGCACGTGAGCACGTGAGCTCACGAGCACCGGACGCCGGACGCTGGACGCTGGACGGACATACGGACATGGCTAGCCCCTAAGGAGCTTCGCCCCTAAAAATATGTCATCCGCGTTAAAGGCCAACCCACAGAATCATTGTCTGCCAGGCAGGAAAAAGGTTCCCAGTTTTCTTCTCTCCCTCTCGCACTCTTCTCTCCTCCTTTCCTTACAGAAGCGGGTCTCTGAGATACTCCCGCAGAAATGAGGAATTGAGGTAGCGTTTCCTCTTTCTGGCTGCTCGTCAGCCTTTAAATCTTTATTTTGAACTCTCTTTGTTTCTGTCCCACCACTCCACCCCCTGCTTCCACACGATAAAGTTTGAAATAAGGACTTAACACAAATGGCCGATTTTCTTCCGGCACCTAATATTACGACGGGCTTTACACGAAAAGTATATGTTTTTAGCTCACAATTTAGACAAAAGCTTGCGTACTGCAGCATGGGGCTAGACTACCGATGTGCCGCTCACCTTACATAAATGCTAGTCCAGTCTCAAAGAACCTCCAATGGCACAAAACCACTCCTGCAAAGCTTCAGCTCGTTATGCTATGTGGGTCGCACCATGTCAAGAGGAGATGTAGAATGTCTTCAGCTATAGTTGCACTCAGAGTGTCGACAATCTGCCCTCCAATTGCCTTACGAGCGCCGCCATGTCATTGCCTAGTGCAGCGAAAGCACAACTGGTGATAGTAACAATTCGAAAACGCGGCTTTCCAAACTTTACATACAATGTCAAAAAACGCCAGCAACATTGTTTTGCTCCGTTCCGGACCGTTCCGACGTTTCCGGAGGACGGTAAAGTGTCTCCAGCGACTTCAGACAAAGCTTCAGACATCCGGCCACACCGATTCCAAAGCGGCAAGATGGCCAAAGTGTCGTTACTTTGAAGCATAGCTTATTCGGTGAACGGCTTTGGCGACTGTACAGTGCCCGGATCGCAACTGCCGAAGAGAGTCGGAGAGCGCGATCCTGCAGAACGGGTGTCTGCGGCATCCACCTCCGAGTCGTAAGGGCGTCATGCGACGGGACGATGCCTTTACTACGTCGCCGGGTGGAAGTCGGGAGACCACACTCGAGGATGCGGCGGGCTGCGCGAGTCGGAGATGCGTTCTGGGTTGCCGCGGCGACTCGCGGGGGAGACGACGGGCGTGACGCTTACGTTGAGCGACTTGAGCATGGGCACGCGCTCCAGGAGGGTCTCGTACTCCTTCCTCTTCTTGAAGGCGCTCTTGAGGACGATGCGCCGGAAGGTTTGCCGGTTCTGAAAAAGAGGGAAAGGGGGAAAGACTGCGTCACTTCGACGCCACGCCGGAACGGACGGAAAACACGCGACTGTTCTTTGCCACTGTGGTTGCGCAGCCGCCGAAAGTAAACTTCTCGGTTTGAGCGTCCAGGTTCGTCACATTCTGCTAAAGGACGTTCGGTGCTTGGAAATGTCGTGCCGCTAGAGAAAAGGGATACTAAAACGCGGTGTCCCGAGCCTTCCCTTTTTTTTGTTCTCTATCTGGAGAGCTAGGGGATCTGTACTTATGAGGGAAGAACAATGGGGCCCAGAAAGGATTCTTTTTCGGAGTCCTTCCCCTCAACTTCAACTGATTTCATGCTTTGTTTGGACTCCCAAGTTTGAGATGCTGTGGCATGTAAAGAAGTTGTTTTCCCCGCACGTCTTAACTGGAAATTTTTGTACTAGTAGAGAAGGTGGTAGTAGTGCAAAGTTTTTTGCGGGAGGAAGATGCCTCAGGAACCAGAAGTAGGCGGCAGACGGGCGCTCCTTTGATCTCGTGCCAGATATCCAATATGCAGAATTTATTAGCGATATATACATATAGACGAACACGCTGTTTACAAACAAGCCCGCGTTTGCCCACACCAGGTGTGGGCAGTGTTGCCGCATTGGCACTTTGGTTTTTCCCGCGTCGAGCGGCGAAAATTCCCTTTTTTTCCCACAACACCATTTTAGTGGCAGAAGTCATTTTTAAGATACGCATGACGCCAAGTACCTTTAGATACAGCAACACCTCACATATGTTTTTGTTTTGTAGAAATTTGCATCGCATAAATTACGAAATGCAAAAGTTGTCATTCGGCAAACTGTTCCCCCTCCCCCTCTTTTCCGCGCCCTATATTGGTTGAAAGAACCAGGGGAACTAAATAAAGGCAAGCGGGCCATTAACTAAACTGAACTAAAATCGCCTGCTCGTGTTCGTGATGTGAAAGGAACGCCACCCACCGTGAAATGCGTGATTTATCGCACTGACAGAGGACGTATGTGCGTAGCTAGCGGTGAGGAAAACGCGCGAACTGGCGGTACTGTACCGGCAGGCTGGCAGCACGCACATGATGGTGCAAGTCGTGGTGAACTAGATTGGCTCTTGAAAACAGCAAAATGTCTGAGTAGCTAGTGCCACTTCTTTTCTCTTGTTCGATGTAGATAAGAAAAGGACAACATTTCAGGTTAGTTTTTTATTAACAAATATTTCCCACATTTTACATGCTTTAAATTCTGTTTTCCCTTTTTCCCAAGCTGTCGTGCTTTTTCCCACAATATGGGAGATTTCCCACGATTCGGCAACACTGGGTGTGGGCACTGCGCGTGCGCAAAAACCGAATTCGGGTGAAGTGAGGCCTCTGCGCATGCGCAGTGCCGTCGACAGCGGCACCGCAGCTGTGCGACGTCAGGGCCGTGTGTTGGTCTATATGCAAATCTGGGCAGCACGACAGCGTGACATTATGGTGGCACATGACGTAACAATGTCAAGGTGTGGTCATGTTACATGATGTCAGATGACACTGTGTCACGTGACGTCACATGATCATATGACGGGATGTTATGCCACGACTTAACATCCAACGCTACTACACCTAATAACATTGGGAATCTGATAACATTAAATAAAAGTAACACGCAAAATCATTCGACCAAACGCAATGAAATATGGTAGCTTTACAGGAACATTGTTAGGGAAAACAATTACGAAAGGAAATGGTATGGTGATAACATGGTTTTATATGCCTTGCACATTGAGGACAACGTCTAGGATGATGTCGAGGACAACCTCCAGAACGACCTCAAGGATGGCGTTAGGGACGACCTCAAGGACATCTACGACGACGTCTAGGACGACCTCTAGTTGTCAAGGACGACGTCTAAGACAATGTCAAGGACGGCATCTAGGACATAGTCCAGGACGACCTCAAGGACGCCGTCAAGAACGACATCTAGGACAAACTCAAGGACGACCTCCAGAACAACCTTAAGGACGGCCTCAAGGATGACCTCTAGGACGACAGGTCACGTCAGCTTCAGCTACCAGCGCTTATGCGAACGGAGCTTATGCCACCGGCACTTACGTAACCTTAATTACAGCGACCTTGAACTTCAGTCACAGGCATTACGTGACCTTGTACGTGACCTTGCACTTCAGCCATGGGCGGTACGTGACCTTGAGAACATGAACTTGAGCGTGGTTGGGCCTATAAAGCTACCGCTTTAAATAATAAACTTTGTTGACATGTCGCACGACACCACGAGTGCACCACGGGTCACGTGGCCTGATGCCCGTCACATGGTGACATGACCATCTGACCCGTAGTGGCGCCATCCATGTGACCAATGGCGTCGCTGCTGAATTTAGCAGAATGTTAGCCCACTAAATTTAGTTGACGACAGCCCTGCCTACGAAGACAGTGGCTACGACGACGATTACACAAATCCTAACTTCGCTTTCGTTAAAATTTAAAGTTAAAGTTACCGCCAAAATTTTGGTGGTAACTGATCTGCCTCAAAATTTGTTCAACACATTAATAGACACATCTGAACTAGTGACCAAGATTACGACAATACATTTTTTTTCGTGAAGCTAGTTATTTGATATTTAAGTTTGGTCCAGGAAGCTCTACTGGCAGCGCTAAAAACGTGACGTCAGATGTTGTATTACGGGCCAATATGGGGGCAGTGTAGCTCGTTTCCGACGGGTTACAAGAAGTTTGATGGTGTGAAATGAACTGCTGGTGAAGCTTATGCCAGCAAAACAAAAAGAAAGACGCGAAAAATACCGTCTTTCTTTTTTTAGGCTGCCAGCTCGACTTGCAAATCACACAACACGTGATGTCGTCCCACTGGAAAATGCAAGAAAATGGGAACGTTGGTTTTGGCATCACCTTCATTTGCCGTTTTCTCGGTAGCTATATCGAATTTAGAAATGATAAATAGCCCGCTGGATAGAGTAAAAACCCCTGCATTCTGAAAGTGTGTTCAGTTTGGGTATTTAAAAAAACAGGAATGCGAGCTTTCAAGTGCATTAATCTGTACTGAATCTTTCAATCTTCTCGTGCCAAACGCTAGTTCCGCTCGTTAATGTCTCGCTCACCATGGCCCAGAGGGATCCCTCGCTGACCGCCGTGATGGTGGCCGCTCGCGGCATGTTGTACATGAGGGCAAGCTCCCCGAAGCTGCCAGAGTTCTCGTACTTGCCGACCAGCTTGTTCTTCTCCGTGTCCGTCGACACAAAGATGTTGTATGTGCCGCTGCAAGGATGAGAGAATGCAAACCAGAATGAGAAAATCCAGACGCCGCACGCGACATTCCGCCACGCGATCGGCTTGCTTGATATCGCACAGTCTTGTCGACGGGGTTTCAGCAAGCAACGGCTTCGGTATGTTTTATACGGCACGTTGGAACACTACTACACGCAACCAAAAAGGGAGTGAAAAGTGTCTAGACTAGAAAGATCCAAGAGAGCAAGAGTCCTTCTCGTTTCAAGTTTGGAAGGTGAGAGTCGAAGAGGGGAA
This sequence comes from Ixodes persulcatus, assembly GCA_013358835.2. Classification (NCBI taxonomy): domain Eukaryota; kingdom Metazoa; phylum Arthropoda; class Arachnida; order Ixodida; family Ixodidae; genus Ixodes; species Ixodes persulcatus. Next base: position 1,479,175 of record JABSTQ010009564.1, read on the forward strand.
GAACAAGCACCTATCGTAATATCCCAAGCTAATTTTGGCGTGATTTTCAATTTGTTTTTCTTTAAACAGTGAAAGATAGCTTACTTTTAGTAATTGCAGAGCCCTGGCCAATGGTTCCCTCGGCAGAAATGGTGCCTACTTAGCCACAGCGGGAGATAAGCGAACATTACTGACTGGGAGGGGCAGTCAAGTTTGGTTTATCGGGGCGATGAACCAAAGACGACTGCCCTTCACTTCCCAGTCACAAGTTTTGCGGGTCACAAACTAGCTAAAACGGGCATTTTTCTACTTTTTCTTTATTGCACCCTGAAAGTTATCTCACTCCTCATTTTCACGCGATTTACTATTCGATTTTAGGTGAACTATATCTCTCGAGATATTATGGTAAGTACTTATTTTAATATTTGTTTAATTGCTATTAAATATGGCCTGGGAAGGTCAACTTTCGAACCCTTCACTCACATTGATTAAAAATTTCAGGGTGAATTAAAACCTATCAGGAATGACGAGATCCAAAGTTTCAGCTTTATACGCCTAATTCCACAACATGTAATGCTTATCAAGGTAAAAAAAAAAAAGTAACTTCGTTAGGAAATGCAGAAAAGCATAAGAATTGCAATCCACAAAACTTTGTTTTATTGTGAAATGGAATACCCATAGTGCAAGCTAAAGTAAAATTTAATTGTACAACATGCAATTCTAAAGAAAAACGATATCCCTAAAAGGAACACCAAATTTTAACAAATTTTTTGTTTTAAAAGTTTTTATGAAGTTTTTATTATGACTGAGGGAGTTTTTCCATATTATGAGTACCTTAACTCGTTCCTCGGGGAAATTTCAATTCAGGACACCCCTGAATGTATTCTTTATGCTTTTAAAATGTCAAATGATACATTTCCTCAAAAACATTTCCTGCCAAATAAGTGACTACTGGGAAAGGTTTCTCTATCCTTTTAATGCGTCCCAGGAACACAAGACCCACCTGGAGCATAGAATTTTATCCTTGAGGCTTCGTTATTCACCTGGCAATAGCTACCAGCTTCCGTCATTTGCAGTGAGCTAACTTTGGTTGCAGACGCATTCCTCGACGGATAAGCTACCGATAATTAAGGGGTGAATGATACTAAAGAAGAGTGGCAAAGCATACTCCGTTTTAAGGCTGCGGCCCCCGCTACCCAATAAGAGTGCCAGAGCAAGGCACGTAATAACACTCCATGGTCGAGGCCACGGAGGCCTCGTTACTGCCACAACAGCAGCGCCGTCCGCGACAAAAAGTAGTACTGTGCTCCTTTTTCTTTTAGCGGCAATTTAACTCGCACAATTCCATTTCTATCGAGAATATATAAAAAATTAGGAATAAATACTTATGAATTTACGAGTTCCACGTATATTTAAACCGAAAAAGTGACGCCACATCCGTATCTGCTCCAGATTTAATTCTCCCCGTAGCGCCGTGGACCGTAGGCGATCGCAACCGTGTAATCGACCACTTCAGCTCATAACATGACACTGGGCCCTGGAATTGGCACCCGCCACAGATTCGCGGGTAAGTTGAGCGTATGGTTGTCTCATGAACTGCTCCAAAAGAGCTCGCTATTCTAGCGGACGGAAATGTTAAGGCGGTGGACATTCATCCGAAGTTGGTTGGTTTCGCAGCAGGCGACTATTGGCCAGCAGACGACAGCAGGTTTCTACGGGCCTCGCATTTGGCGCATTGACACATACACTCCGTGACAGTGGTATCACATGTGTCGCTCCGACGCTCTTAGTGGATCGAGGCGGTCATAGCCTCCACAGTTTGCCAAGTTATCATGAAACAGAGTATAGCAATATGATCCAAACTGGAAGATACTGTCGAAAGGGCGCTGCTGAAGACAACAGAATTTTACATCACCAGGAAGAACCAACTGTAAGCCCTGTTTCAGGCCTCAAACATACCATATTTTTCATATTGTATGGTTGAGTATACTGCTCATACCACGTTTTTCTCATTTGTTCCGTTACGATGTATGGGGTTCTCATGGCCAGCGATACTCTTAAACTTGGGCAGCTTCCACAGGCTAAATCTGGAGTAAAGCGGGCTTCCAACGAGGGTGCGACGTCCTGGCTGAGCTCACCAAACAACTTTAATTTATAAAATGTAAAAATTTGCTCCCCGCTGACACGACTAAAAAGCGAGGCGCGGCACCACGACTGACACGACTAAAAAATTTGTCCGCTTCGGCACACGGACACGATTTCAGAAAGGACATGAACCATACTGCCGAACGTGATACAGCAGGACTCCTCCTCGCCAACGTTTCCTCCCCATTCTCGGTTTTGGAAAGTTCGGGAGGGACTACACAATGGAGGCCTCGACTGACAGCCCATAGAGGCTGTGAGTTGCAGCATCCTGGGACCTACGTCATGAGCACAATCCAAGGACGCAAGCAGAGGGTCCTTTTCCCCTCTGACAACAATCGTTTCAAAGCGGATCAAAAGCGGAGGAAACACGTCCGTTGGGCAAAAGTCGTGTACTACAGGAGTCAAAGTGAATCGTATCCAGCATGGACAGCCCTCCAAACAAAGCTTTGTATCCACAAACTAAAATTACTTTATTTTTTTGTGCAAAATCAGCTTCTTTTTACCCGTAACATTAAATGCTCAGAAACACGAAAGAACAGTTATCTCTCTGTCTTCCGAGACCACAAAAAAAAACTATAACTAAACCGTGTCACCACAATGGCTGGAAGTATAGGCAGAACTACAAGTAGGATTACAAGTACACGGGCAACCTCTATTCCTTTGACACGCTCCAGCAAGCAAGCAGTACCTGGAATATTTTTTTCGCAAGCATTATCTCGCTGCACACTGGCGTCACGACCAGTCTTATCCGCTGGAAAGCAATATACTCACTTTTGGATGACATAGAAGTTGTCTCCGTCATCTCCCTGTTTGATCACCGTCTCTCCCGCCTTCACCTGCCAAAAACATGGCATCAGTGAAGCTTCGCCCAACCGTCTAGTTGCAGTACATCTCATTCACAGCCAACTATCCCTCGATGCTACAAAGCGCCACGTTATCCAGGTTTTCCTCATTGACTCCACCGTGAGGAATAATGCTTAAAGTATGCGCAGAAAGGAAGAGTTGTAGAGCTATCCAACAGATGGCGCCAGTGTGTTATCTTGTCATAAGCGGATGCAAGCGGCTTTAATACGGAAGATCACGGTCAACTGTAAATGCGTGAACCAGCCTTTCCTGATGGAAATGTGTCGGAACGCATACGCCCCGACTACTCGTAGGCTCAAGTGAACCCTTGTTTAAGAGAGAAGAAAGGTGCAGAACAACGTGCCTTTCTACTTTCTCGATTGCTGTACGCATGAATAGATGTGTGGATGGGATATGGGATGGAAAGATATTAACGGCAATACCCTTTCTAACAGGCGGTAGCTTGCGCCACCTAGCCAAGATATGTCGAATGAATAAGGTGACAACACACAGTCACAGAAAAGTGGCTCTCTGCCAGACTTACCTTTCGTTCAAACATAGCATCTATGACTTCTTTCATCTGAAGCTGCAAAAAGAGAGAAAAAAATGGGAGGCCCCGATATTAGGTGCGTGCTCTCTGGGGAAGCCACTGTGCTCAAAGATGCTAAGACAAGACGGGAGTGGAGCGTGGCAAAAAGCAAGTGTTGACATCGGTTCTGTTTTGTGCGCGGCCCTCCTCCCTCCACGAACAACTATCATATCCTGTGCGACAGCGCAGCCGTCGTTGCAGCCCTCGCCAGAGGCCACGGCCGCCCCTTCTTTGGCGAACTCGCCACGGCGGCGACTTTGTTACTGAGCAATTAAGATCTCCGGGCGAGATGGATACCGACAGCGGCGAATCTGGCAGACGACCTGTTCCACCTTCCTCCACCGCACTAATACCCGGGGAGGTGGGGCGGGCCGCCGCTAGAGAGCATCTTCCGCCGTTCCGAAGAAGCCAAAATGCATGCGAATGTCGCCGACCTTTTTTTCTGTGGTCCATGACGGGTTAGGAACCCAATAGATGCTACGCCCTGAGCACGAGTTTTCTGCCTTTGATAACACTCAGTCGCACGAGTGGCCAAAGCCCGATGGAATTGGCTATGAGCGAGTACTGGAGGGGAGCTTCTACTGCATTCTTAGCCTGTTGCCAACTATGTTAATTTGCCGAGCTTGTTTTACTTCCACCTCCTTCACCAGCTGCACTGGGTGCACATTGTCGTATTCCCATTTACGAGTGCCGCCCATCTTAAAGGGATACTGAACCAAGGAATTTAATGCCCATAATAAGTGGCGCACATTCTTTCCACGAACCAGCAGCCACCTGTGTGTGCGAGCACACACAACAAAAATATTGTCAAAGACCTCCATTCGCGGTTAAGATGACAGTGAAATGCATGGGCTTCGCGGGCCAAAGGAGAGTAAAGACAGGCTTTTCATCTCTACAAGTGAAAGCTACGTGCTTGTTAGACCAATTAATCGCTTACCTTTTACACCAGACACCACTGTGTAGATGAAAAACTTGTCTTTATTCTCCTTTGGCCCGAAGCCCATGCATTTCACTATCCTCTTAAGCGCGAATGGAGGTCTTTGACATATTTTTCGTTGCGTGTGCTCGCGCATACCGGCGGCTGCTGGCTCGTGGAAAGAATGTGCGCCACTTATTATGGACACTAAATTCTATAGTTCAGTATCCCTCTAAAGGGGCCATGAAATGATCTTTTAACTTCTTCCTCCTTAACCTTAATCCTCATCTCAAAAGCGAGGACACTAAACTCCCACCGTGCTTTGTAAACGCGCACACCATGAAACTTGTCATTCACAAGTCACAATGGGCGCTATCACGGCACCCGTTGACCATGTACGCAAATCCAGATATTCGTCGACAAATCGATCGTTGACGAGCGCATACGTCCGAGCAACGTGGTACATCTACATCTACAGAGTATTCGCAGAAAGTTTCATGTTTACACAGAATAGTTATTTTTTTATAAATTATTTTCGGTCCGCCGATCCTAAAGAAAAGGTGGAGGTTTGAGCACTTTGAACACATTTTTCTCCATTCCGCTTTTTGGCAAAAATTTCACTTTAGGAAAACTATCGTTTGGTAATGGGACAAAACGAGACGCTCAGTCATTGTTTCATTTGTGAGAGTTAATGGGCAATGCAGCTGTGGCATTTTTTGTTTACTTTGTGGATGTCTTTTATAAAAGATGTTAAGATTTTGTCAACAAGATAAAAGGCAAGAAATTTATTTGATTTCTCAGTGCGATGTTAGCATAAAATAAATTACTTTTTGGAAACTTCGCTTTCACAGCAGTGCTCTTCAGGCATTCTGCTGCATATCTAAAGAAGAAAAATGTTGGGTATTACACTAGTTTTCTAATGACAGTTTTCATAAAAACAATGTCAGTGTGTTTCTGGTAAAAACAAATATAATTTCTTTCACAGTTCATGTAGAAAGATGACACTTTGCACTGCAATCTGCCTTGTAACTGCCAGTATATACTGTAAATTTCATTTGTATTAAGCCGAACATTAAAAAGTTGACCCTTTTGGGTAGTGTACTCCCTTAAAGGGGCCCTGCAATCATATTTAAGTGTCTACCTTTTTTGCGGTTTCCACGTCTCTTGGGGTTCGGGCAAGCCAGCGGGCACGGAGAGAGTAACTAAATATCAGTGCGTCATATTTTAACCGGACGACGCGGAAACCTCCTCTACCGACGAGGGCAACCCGCGGTACCGAAAGCGCGCGATATGTGACGTCTTTGGTCCTGGGCTTACTACTGGTCAGAGCCGCTAAAAGCTTCTTTTTAGTCGAAATACAAAATATAAGTGGCTGCGAACCGATTCAATTATTTATAAAAGTAGTTTTTGTTCAGTATTTTAGATCAGAAAAGAAACAAATGCAGTTTATAAAGTATGAAAACAAGAAATGACCCGTCGACATACCCGCCACCGAGCGGTGGAAAAGGCGGCGCATACTAGAAAGGAATAGTGGGATCAGGCGCCGACACGGAAAGGTCCCGGATGTACGCGGCGGCGCTACGGTCGTAAGGACAGGAGGATCCGACCGGCTCCGAGCGTTCCGAAGGCCTTCGGCGAGAAGCTTTGTCTTGCGGTTTAGCCGTTTCGGGGTATGGCAGCGCGAAGTGGCTCCCATTCTGAACTGATCTTTACCCCGTGTTTGCTGTCGTTTGTGGCCAATGAAGTGTCATGCCGAATTAGTGTTTAATCGCGCAGCAAATGCAATGAGATCCGCTCTGGCTGCCCGCTGCATACAGCCTATCGAGGACATGCTTTAGTGGCGCCCTCTCGCGCCGTCGACACGGAGTGCGGCGGCCGTGAGCGGTCGCTGAGCTCACTACCCCTCCTCTAGTTCACGGTCACTCAAGCAACCAAGGACGTCATGAGGGAGGTTATTTTTTGCTTGTTTTTGTAATCTTAATGTGCCTATAACTTTTAAAATAAAGCGAATTTCGAGAAAAGAAAAGTTTCACTGAGTTACTACGTTCAGTGCGCTCAGGTTCGGTGCAAAATAAAAACCAGTAAAAAAGTCCTTGCAGGGCCCCTTTAAAGGACACATGCAAAGGAAAAAAACATTTTTTTAAACAGCTTAGGTGGAAAAAGAATGTTATAAAATGAATTTACAACGAAGAAAAAATATTTTAGAGCTATATTTACGGCGCAAAACGAATTTGTAGTTGGCGCCCGCGGGAGCCGCCGCTGGTCACGTGATAGACCTATGCGCCGCCGCGCTGCGTTGCCGCCGCCGCAAAGTCACGCTGCCGCCGCACGCTGAGCGTTGTGCGCCGCCGCTTCAACGCGTTTCTCCACGCCGCCGTCGCCGCCGCCGCACAAGTTCGTCTGCTTCGGGCGCCGCCGCCGTCATCTGACGGGCGCACAGGCTATCACGTCTGCTTGCGCTTTTTCAGGAGCTTCCTTTGGGCTCTAAAAGTTACTTGTTATTCTTGTTTTTTGTTGCACTTCAAACGAAGATGAATAAGTAACTTTTCGAGACCATGGGAAGCTTCCGAAAGATTGCAAGTACCACGTGACAAATAAGGGCCAGTCACGTGATAAATATGGGTCACTTTTCCGCGGCGCCCGCGGGCGCCAACTGCAAATTCGTATAGCGCCGTGAATATAGCTCTAAAAATTTTGATTTTTCGTTGTAAATTCGTTTTATGACTTCCTTTTCCCAAACTGGCTGTTTAAAAAAAAAAGTTTTTTTTTTTTCCTTTGCACTATCGTACATTATGAGCTGACACAGCCCTTCGTGCCCCTTTGACAAACCAGCCATTTTTTTCCAGCGAATGGAATGCGAAGTCGAGGTCTCATATTTCAGACTGACAAATTGAGAGATAATAGAGCTTGTGGAGACAGCAGATGCAGAGAAAAGCTGGATCGAGCACTTCTGCTCATATTGTCTGTAGAGCTCAACCCGGGTAAAGAGGTAATAACTCGGTAAAGAGGTAATAGCCTGAACCACGTGTTTCCTACGAGAGGCATACGAACAGGTCTTCGAGTGGACTTAGTGCTTAACAAACTGAAGACGGCATAGTTTGGAAAATAAGCCGAGAAGTTGGGAGGTGCAGGTGGAGGTTGGTGGTGGAGGAGGTGGAGTAAACTCCTTGCCCGGCTGCATACACCCTACAGCACCGCACTACACTCTCCTGCACTCGTGTAGGCCGCTGCAGGTACATCGAACGAGCCCATTATGTGAAGTCTACGCTACAAAGTGACGAAAAGGTTGCATGTCGACTCACCCCATCGAGTGACTTGAAGAGTAGGATGTTGCGTACTGCTTGACTCAGCCGCTCCCGCTGTTCGTCCGACTTGGGGTGGACCACCTGCGTTTCGGCACAACCAGAACAATTTGGCAGATCCGCTCCTCCCTGCTCCAGGTTGCATCTCCCGTTTTCGGCGAAAACCGGAATGCCCGTGTTCGAGCAAAATGTAATATTTTCTGGACTATATATAGTCTGTGGAATATACTTGTTAAAAAGTTAAAACTTTACGTGATCCGGACTAGCTACGGGTGCAGACTATACGAGAATATGCTTTTCTCAAGATCGTTCGTTATGGTGAGACGTGACAGGCTTCGTGAGTGAAGAGAAGCTCCTTTATTAGCTAATAAAGCAAACATTTTTTCAATGTGTGCTGTGTAAAAAATTTTTATGTGCAGAGTATGTGCAGACTATCTAAAGCTTTTCCTTTTTTTTTTTTCAGAAATCTGTTACCATATACGCTGGGCACAGACTAGTTTGGAAAATATGATACTTCCCTGTGTGCGTCTTTTCAGGAAATCTTTCTCGGCTCAAACACAATTGAAACACCCGTACACCACATTTTGATTAAAGTGAATTGAAAAATTACACTAACGGTCAACATTAGACCAGTTCTAAGGTAAGGCTTAAGGAATCCCACCGGGCCTATCTCGGTGAATAGTTCGAACAAAGAAATACCGGGTGTTTCAGAAAACAATTACCCCAATTTCTCTCGTCGCAGAATTAATTGATGTGTCGCGAAACGCTCAGCCTCCGCAATTTTCGCCGAGGAAATGGTTGCACACGGAGCCGGCAAATCCATGAAAACAAGTGGAGCTTGTTACCAGGAATGGGCTCTATTATCTCATTAAAAATTTAAGAAAAATTGCTCGAATATTTTTTTGGATGGTAAGTTCTAAAGCTTTAGCATGTGGTCCCAACCAAAAAAAAAAAAAAAAAGGTACATTCGCACAGAGACTGAGCGCTCTGTGACGCATTGTTTATTACTATTGCGGTGAGAAAAACACGGTTTTCTTTTCTCCCACACACATGCGGTACATCTGTCCGGTCTATTTTTAATATTTTTCTAACCCCCAAGACCCGAGGAGACACTGCTCTTTGAGGCAAAAATATACTAAAAAAAAAAAAATACTTTTTTGAAATTGTGTTTTTTGAAGATTGGCAGGCACTTATCATCTTGTCCGGGAGGATTTTCGCTAATTAAATTTTTTATCTCGAGATATTGTCTTGGAAACAAAGTAAAATGAGTATGGATGTTTTTTTTTAAACATTATTTCTGAGTGAACTATTTACCAGGCCATATCTTCCCTTGCACATATCTAATCTTCATATTTTCTTTCTTTCTCTGGTAGGTGTATGTGTAATATATGCATTAAGGGGTACAAATATATTAAATAGGGTATCAGGCTTTCTTTAGTTGACTTTTAGGCATCCTGCAATAAACCATTTCGAAACTGGAAAGTTCAAAAGTGTCGTAAAAGACTGTTAACGCATCAAAATATTCCTCCAAGCTGCGCGCCGCGCTGAGCCCTTTCAGGCGACCTCTGCGGATGCTGCCCGGCCACCCTCTCCCTCTCACCTGCGGCCAAGCTGCTGCGCCATGGCAGTGGGGTGGCGTTCCTTGGAGCTATGCCACACGCCAGCCAATGGGAGTCTATCCATCAATTCGCTGCTACAGATTACGGGCTTCGCTCCATCGGACAGGGAAATTTAGGTGCCTTTCGGCACAGCTTCAAAAGCTGATAACGCCGGTTCGCTCCACGGGACAGTTAATGCTTTCGCATTAGAAAGTTTATAAAGCATCCTAAAGCTTTCATTTATGCCTTATTGGATTCCACACACCGTTTAGTTCACTGAATTATGTTTATTTTCTTATTTCAGTATTTCAATTTGTCCTAATCCTTCCCATAATCTTTGGAAATCAGATTTTCAATATTAACAAAACTAATTAGGTTACATCCAAACCAAGTACATAATGGTAGTTAGATTCTAATGGCAAATAAGCTATGTAAATTTCATTTGGATTGAATCACATTATATAAAAAAAGCTCTAGAAGCAGCGTTGCCCCCCCCCTACAAAAACTTCAAAAAGTTTCTTTAATGACAGACACCGCTCCTAACTGCAACAGCATGTCCCCGTTTCAAGGAGTTTTAGAGGTCCAGTTTTAGGTATCATAGGAATAGAACTTTCAGTGTCCGAGTTTTCTGGTGGTTTCAGGCTCTCTGAATATAATTTAGGTCGAATGCATATTTGCTACGTGAGAATATTTCAACAGAATAAATTGTACGTAGTATAATGAAATCTGCTCGATTCGCTTCTCCGATCCTCCGTGCCACGTGGTACCTTGGCACGACTACAGAACGAAACCAAAACCTTAGAAGAATGGCCGAGTTTCGGAATAAGTTCGGGACATTTTGGTTTGAGGGCCGGGAGGTTGAATTAGCAGACAGCACTTAACTCTTTCTGCAACAGTGCTGCATAAACGTATTTATTGTTTTAGTGCGCATTGAACAATGGCGTAACTCTTACTTCACTTATAACTAACAAAAAATATTGAAACGCAATGCTACACCCAGAAACGTGATAATACCACAGGCAGGCACGTAGCCAGGATTTTGATTCGGGGAGGGCCCGCCCATGACAAAGTGCTGTATGAGGGGGAGGGGGGAGAGGAGGTCTCAGCAAAATGGAAGATTCCAGGGGGGGGCCCGGGGCCCGTGCCCCCCCCCCCCCTACCCCTGGCTACGTGCCTGACCACAGGACCAGAATGAACAAAATATTTAACGTGATCACCAATTACATAAAAACACAAGTGTGTTCCTAACAATCGGAAGGATCTGCATGCTAAATATCAGCGCCAAACGACTCCCCCCCTCCCCCATTTGATTGAAATCCGTCTCAGTTCTTCGTGCAAATGACATCCTGCCAACAGCATCTTATAGAATGAGAGGCAACGACAGATATCTACAGCGGCAACACGACGATCCACGGACAAGACAATCGAAATGTCGTCGTAGCAGGAGCGCATGCGCCACAACGAGACGACGAGAAACTCAGATACTGCAAACTCCGCGTGGCACAAGGGCTATGCCAACTTTTCCTTAGGGCCGGACCTTGACCGTGACAGCTCGTGTTTGTTATTCGGAGACGACGAATGCCACTGGAGAGTGGCCAATGCCACGCCTCTGGCGAGCTTCTCATTTATAGCCACGCAATGGCACGAAGTAAAATTCCCAACAAGGCCCAGGGGCTTCAACTAAATGAAGAGGGTGACTGGGAATGGAGAGACGGAGAGAACGAGGTTGACATCGGACGGCTGCACGGCGTCGGCGAGCAGCTTTCGAGCCGTTCAGCGCGCGAGATGTGGGAAGAAGACTGCACTCATCTAAAGCGTACACTGCTGTCCCGAACGATGCTTGCACTGTAGCAGAAGCATGCGTGCTTAGCAGGGAAGCCGAATGCCTGGAACTCGCTCTCGTCGCTTCTGCTACGCTCACATTTAAAAGTGAAATGGAACAGTAGCGTCCGTCAAAGTTCCCGATTGAACTACGCGTCGGAGAAACAACGATTTAGGCACTGCAGTCCTTGAAATCAGGGAACGCTTTTCAGCCCTTCAGAAATGCTAAAACAGTCCACAACAGAGCAAAATGGCATCGTCTAGCTTCCCTAATCCACCTCTAAAGCTCGGGCTGCCTCACCTTCTAGTCGTAATGACCGCTGCTCCGCAAAAAGCACCAAAATGGCGGTGGCCACGAGAAAATCGGAATGGGGTACAGGCATTTCGAAGCGTAGCTCACTTGGCGTTTCTAGTTTCACCTATCATCTATTTGGCAAAACCTCGGCCTCGGAGACCAGATCGCCCGTTCACAGTTGAAACTCCTTCGCACTAGTTGTCACTCGTCATTTTTGTTTTTGTTTGTACAGCAAAAGGGCAAAACCGGTTGCCCTCCTCGCTACTTCCTGCATTATGTTCACCCCGTCCATTCTTCGACTCTCTCTCTGTAACGAGTCTCGGCTCCTAGAATGTTTTTGCATCAACTCCTTATAAACCCCTCTTCCCGCTATAATGCCCTAATTGGGGCGTAGCGGGATCGAGCGTAAATAAATAAATAAATAAATAGAATTTGTTACTCTAGCTCTAGTTGCCGCGAGCGAGTGACCGTTCCGTACCTTGGGCCCTTCGTCGTCCTCATCCTCGGCTGGATCGTAGTGTTCGGCAAAGACTGCAAGTCCACGGAAGAGTTAGTGCGGGTGTCGTGGAGAGGCTTCAGCGGCTGAAGCCGTCATTTCTGCAACAAGGGAGGCCGGACGACCTTCCGTGCTGCTAATGCACTCACCTGACTTTCGCCTCGAAAACCGGGTAGGGGGCTCTGGAAAGAGAGGAAAGGGAAAACGAATTTAGAAATGACAGGGCAAAAACAATCTACGAGAATCTTTAAAATATCTAGCGGGCGCAGACACTTTCTAAATTCATATTTCATTCATGTAGCCCACACTTCAAGCGGGAAAGAGGGTTTAGAATTACCGGTGACCTTTATCTCCGAAGTTTTACGGCGCATGAAATGCGGCATTTAAGGAGCAATCATTTAAATTTGCCTGAAAGACATCAAATAGCCATTTCAGGGAGCGATGAACATAGTTTATCAATTTAGCCGCTAAATTTACCGGGGGCATTGACAACACGAGGTGTCACAATATCACGTGACAGCAATTTCTCCACCAGATTTAGGGGGAAAATTCGTGTCACGTGATCCAATGGCACGGTGGGGTTGTGTTATCACGCGATATCAAGATGTCATGAGAAGTCGCATGACATTAGGTCATGTGATGCGAATTTTTCAATAAATTGATCGAGGAACTTGATGTCACCCGATATGAGTGTGTGTTGTAACAATGTAACATGATACCATGAGACCAGATGACGTTGATTACCCTGCTAGATTTAGCGAGGAAATGCACGGACGGGCGGAAAGGTTTCTGGGACAGAAGGTTCCGTTAAAAAGCATTTCATGCTGTAGATGGGATAACAAGCCAGTTAAATGTGACAATCTTATCTCGACCACAACCAGCTGCCACCCCATTAAAAGACCATAGCAGAAAACGAGAAGCATATTCCCAAAATGCCACCGTAACAAGTACAAAAAAAAAAAACTGCCTTTAGTTTTTGACATTAGTAAAAAAATAGTGGCTAAGCGCAGACCAGTGTTCCCGGCATTCCATTTTAAGCCGGGGTCTCGGAACTTGCTAAAAGAAGGAAAACAAAAAAGCTGCAGGCCAAGCTCACGAAAGGGTGCTAAAAATTAATTTGAGACATGAAAACTTTGAGGTAATTTCCCGAATAGGGAAATTACCTCAAAACGCCCGAATAGCACTTGGAAGCACCCCGTAGTTTTCTGGAGCTTAAAAAGAACACAGATTTCCAGAGGAAAAGAAAGGTCGGCAGCTGGTGTGGCACGACACACGACCCCGCTCGGGATTTTTCCGTTCGGTTCGGGACCAGCTGCTGTGGTTCACGGCAACGGAGCTTGTTGTTTCCGCGTAATCGACACGCACCAACCGGCGAAAACCTTATTCTTAGCGCCGACCGCCGCTCCCGTTTCCAACGCGGGCCTTGGGTTTCACGTACAGCACAGATTTTCCGCAAAGACGCGGGCGTCGCATAGAACAGCCGTCATCATCATCATCATTATCGTTGTGAGTGGATGGATGGATATTTGCAGTTGCACCCCTTATAACGGGCGGTAGCTTGCGCCACCTAGAAAGTGGGATAATCAAGAAGGTCAGAAGACATCACCATTATTCATTAGACTAGCTCACGAGCAGCCTCCCGTCGTTCGATGCGCCGGACAGCTGTTATGGTAACTGCAGTATATTCTATAAAATCAAAGGGAATCAAGGATGATAATGATGATGATTGCGATACAGCGCCGCACGAACGTTTTTGGCAAAAGCGAGCCGATCCACTCAATACGATGAAAGAGTAGAAACGCAGGCGAACTGGTGAATGATTTCTATATTTCAACCCGAGAAAAAGCGAAACAAACAAACAAGCGCACACACAGACGCGCGTTTTTTGTTTTTGCCTCACTGAAACCTTGCAGTACAGCCAAAGCTACAGGGAAGAGAGAGAGCGTAACTGACGTAACCATAGTTATTATAATGTACGCTAGAGGTTCAACTGGCGCTAGTGTCTATGCGACTTCCGTTACGCAAATTGAAGCAGACAGCAACCAGTCTACTTTTGCGGTGCTCCTGTGCATTCCTATGGGAAAACGCGCGTGCATTTTGCCTCTTCGCCGAAAAATAACACGGAGCACTTTGGTTATTTGGGTAGTACCGAATAGTATGTACCTTGATTAACACTGTAAAAGTGTAATTGCTTTAGTTAGCGCATTTTTCTTCATCAGTGAACGATGTTTAACTTCGCTACATTTCAGTCCCAAACGTGTGTTCCGCAGCAGGTGAGTAAAAACAAGCGACAATTCGAAGCAAACTTACAATCGAAAGGAGTATAGAGTGTGTTCAAGGCCCGCCAGCATTCCGGTGACGCTTATATATTGATAATATGCCAGTCCTGTCACTATATGAAAATGACCACGTCGTGCATGAGCGGATAAAAACATTCAAAACGTAGAGAATAAAGTCCGTGGGCTATGAAAGGTGTCTCTTCATATTGCTTTCTCTGCCGGGCAGCTTTCATTGGGCACTTGTTCTCAAAGATGTCTAGCGTGCGGGTGATATTTTGGACGTAGAACAAGCAGCTTCGCTCAGAGCAGAAGAATAAAGCGGTGCTTACTTATTTAAAATCGGAATAGATTACCTGGCCTTCAATTCATTTTGATCGTACATGCACGTGTAGTTACTGATCTAGTGTTACTGCGTAGTTCTTACCGTCTTTCCTAATTTCCAGATGTTCTTCGTTCGTTTGCCACGTATACCCCCACGCTGAAAAGCGCCGACGTCGTGTTCGCGCTAACGGTGTCCGACAGTGCACATAAATACACGTACGAAGCCGTTTGAGCACCGTTTTTAATGTGAGGAATTTGAAAGAAAAACGCCGTAACTGACCAATTATTTCGTCGGCCTGACTGAGAAATGTTCCAAGCTACCTAGTACGTAGGAATTATTTGGGATATTTGCTCTTATGATAGGGCGCAGGGAGAAAGTGCACTCACTTTTTCCCATAGAAATGCATTACCGGAAGTAAATTTTCGACTGGTTGCTGTCTGCTTCAATTTGCGTCAGCACACTATAGCGCCACTTGAACCTCTAGCGTACATTATAATAACTCTATGGACGTAACCCGACCTGTTCAAGAGGAGGGAAAGGGGGTATCCCAGCCCTTCTTTTCTCCCGTTTCTCCTTTCTCTCCCCTTGGACAGGTTGGCATCTTTGGCTGTGCTGCACGGTTTTAGTGAGACTTCGGAAAGAAAAACGATAACAGGGCTATAGCTAATAAATCATGTATGCTTCCGTAAATATGCACGCGTTGTTTGCGCGGCACGCCATGCTATCGAATTTCGAAACTATCAATTGGCGCGCCCATCAAATTTCCCCGGTTTCAAACCTACAAAAGTCTACAAAAACAGCATCAAAAGAGCACAAACAAATGACATCGTGAGCCGCCTTACTCAAACACAAAAGTGAAAAAAAAAACTTCACCGAAACACGTTTTGTATTTACAAAAAGGAAAAACGCACACACACACAAAAAAAAAACAGAATCTAAAGTCATTTCTCAAACTTCCAAAACGCTGCCGGCCGCAGCGCCACCGATACCGCAGCGGATTTTCTGCGCCCAACAGCTGTAATTGGATAGCCGAGCAGAGCCACGTAAGCACACAAGCCCGTAATCAAATACGCCCCAGGCAAAATGGTAAACAGCAGCAGAACAGGGCAGCTAAGCCAATCCAATGAAGAAAAGAAAATATAAACAAACCACAAAACATCGCTTGAGTAAACAAAGCGAAAAACAAAAACGCAAAGAAAAAAACGTAGCAAACAGAAAAACCAGTCACTGCTGATTAGAAGCTAGATCAAGCAATCCAAGCTGATGGATATTAGATTGATTTTAAACAGAAAAGGACGACAAAAGGGGCAAAGCATAGGCGAACATCATGAATATTCAGTGTAACGAACACCTGACACTGTGACGCACATCCAAAAGCTTCACGTCATTATAAACAGTTACCAGCCAGTCAGTATGTTGTTTTTATGTCCCCCTTTTTTAAGTACGGTATCATTACAGTATAAACTGGAGATCCCACTAGGGTCAAAGGAAAATTACAGGATGATTCAACATTTCGAGCCGCTCATTTATTAATCCTCATTAATCAGGTACTTTCCTAAGCGTGTTGTACCTCCCCCCGCGTGTTCTGAAATTTCCGTAGTGATCGATAATCCCTGTAAAAATTTATAAATAAAAAACAACTACAGCATTATTTACACAATGTTGCAGTTGTCAAATAACGAAAAACAGCGCTGGCGGCTCGTGACGTCATTTTGACAAAACAATGACAGTGAAGGAAAGTGTGGGCGATTGGTACATTTGCGGCCGTACGCGTCATAAACTTGAAAAGAAAAAAAGAGAGAGAGAGAGAGAGAGGAAGAGCGACCGGATGGATAGATGGACAGTGGCCAGAGCCGTATATGTAGAGAGTTTGGCTATTCGTTGGGAAGTATAGGAGACAAATGAGGAGGCGGAATTGGCCGAAAGCGGGCTGGGCGTGTTCCAGGGCGTCTTCAGAAATTCGAATGTGACCAACCAGAAGCCGGAAATAATACCCTGGCGGTGGTCGCGAGAAACAAACCTGATAAGTGCATCGGAGTAACTCTTGGTGACTGAAAATATGGTACACGTGATGTTTCAACCACGCTCATTCAAAATGATGGTGGAAGAGTGCGACTAGCGGAACGATCGACATAATCCTTACGCCAAGCGCCGAGGGCCGGGAATCTGCCGTCCGAGCGGTCACACTCAGTCCGAGCAAAACAGAGTTGAGCGGCGCATTCGTTTCTTACATCTTTCTGCATGATCATGATCGAAACATCACGTGCTCCCTATTTTCAACCACGAAGAGTTACTAGACTTCACTCTTACGCGCTTATTAAAACCATATACGAACATAGGCCTTTGATCAGAACTGTTTCTCGCTACCACCGCTAGGGGATTCTTTTCGGCTTCTGGTTGGTCAAGAGAGCACGCCAAGCCCTCTTTCCGAGTCTGGTGCACTCCCTGGCTCTGCCCGCGCCTCCCATTGACCCAACTCTCTCTATACACGGCTCTGACAGTGGCTATTCCCTTTGAATCGGGCGGTGACTTGCGCCACCTAGCCAAACAGTATTTTTTGTTCACCACTGTATTTTGAATATGTCAATTTAATATAATTTAATCTATCCGTTCCTTGATTTTTCCCCACCATTCCTCTAATCTTCTTGTACTGATTTATACCTCTCGAAGACGGTTTGTTCCACCGTTCTCCTCGAATCCCAGAGCCATAAGGAAGTCAGCCTCCCCGTGTGATGTCCTTGGGCGGCCAAGCACCTCACATTCCATGACGACATGCTCGGGCGTTTCGACACCTTCCCCACATACCACGCATGTAGTATCCACCTCTTGAAATTTTGGCCCTGTGCGTGCGGGTTCTCAAAACCCCCTTGTCCAAGCGTCAAACAATAACGCACTACCTCTAGAATTATCGAATATTCCTTCCTTTATAACATCAGTTTTTCTTACCCTGCACATTTCCAAAGCTGGCTTCTTCTGCATTCTTGTCTCAAACATTTTTCTCTCCCCCTCCTTTACAATATTCTTCGCTGTTCCTGCCCGTCCATCTTAATCGGTGTCACACTAGTACCTTAACGCGAGTCGTCGATCTCTTCTCGTCCATTTCCCGCAGCCGTTCCTCAAATTCCAGTTTGCTATATAGGGGGTTTCCCCATGGGCTCCTAGTGACAACCTGCCTACGCCACGCTGTTTGACCTCCAGTCTTGACTGCACCTCCGGCGTCATGCACAAGACAGCATTTCCAAATGTTAAACCAGGCACCATAACTCCCTTCCAGATACCTCTCACTACCCCGTATCTGTTGAAATTCCATAATGCTCGTTTTTTTTTTTTTTTTCATTTCTGATGCATTCCTGTTGCCTTTAGTTGTGAAATATTTTTCATGTTCTTGAAGGTACTGTGTGCCCTCGTCTAACCACACTCCTAAATACTTGTATTACTACTGTACTCTCGGGACTTTAAATCGTTGTACAAATAATAGGTTGTCTTGCGTGTCGTTATAAAAACCATAATTCCCGACTTTTCTGCACTAAATGCCAATCCCAGCTCGTCACTTTCCTGTACACGTGTATTCACCAGTTCCTGCATATATCAACTGTTGTCTGCCATCAAAACGATATCACCGGCACGCCTTAATCCCGGAATCATCTAACTCTTTCTCCCTGCCTAAAGGAAAGGTTAAACCCATTGCCGCTCTTCTCTAGCCTGCGTTCTAATCCATGCATATATGTGATAAACAGTAGCGGTGACAACGGGCACCTCTGTCTACGGCTATCGGTTGCATCTGTTCGCCTTCCCATGTTATTGTCACCTGATTATCCCTGCCGTGTCTCTTAACAAATTAATCACCTCAGTTTCCAGCCCCGCGCTTCTCCTAAAATATTCCACAACTTATTATAGTCTACATTGTCGTAAGCTCCCTTGATATGTAGAAGCGCTAGCCAGACTGGTCGACTTTCTTTTTCTGCAATTTCAATGCACTCCGTTAAAGAGAATCTATTCTCAGCCTTCTAAACAGATTTTGTGGTTCACGTAGTATTTGTTCATTTTCCAATCAATCCTGTATTCTACTCTTCAGTATTTGCATTGCTAACCTGTATATGACCGACGTTACTGTTATTGGGCGATAAGACCCAATATCACTTTTCTTAGTAGAATGGACATTTTGGCAAGTTGGTATGAGTTCATTGTGAAAAACAGCGCGAAAGGGATAAGGACAAAAAGGAAGGACTACACAGGACAAGAGCTGTCCCTTGCCCTCTATATTACTTTTGTATATAAGATTCATTCTGCTTAGCCTTCAATCTCCTGGAACTCTCTTGTCACTAAAAAGCTTGTCAATTACCTCGCTGAGCTTTATCTATAGACCGTTGACCCAACATCTTTACTAGTTCGATTGGGATACCATCTGGGCTTGTTGATGTGCCCACGGGGACTTTCTGCAATGCTTTTTTTTTTCCCCATTCTCTCTCAGTGATTTGAGAGCATTTCTTGTTTTTTCCCTGGCTTAGCTGGCACAAATTGTCCACTGCGGGGATCTGCTTTCCAAACTTCCTTTCTATGACAATACCTATGTACTCAATTGCTGCTTCGCCTTCCAATTTATTTATTTCCGATATAATAAAAAAATGGTTGCTTATTTCTTGTTTCCTTGCCTAGGGAACTTATATGGTTCCAAAATTTCTTCGGTTCTTTCCTATCCTTCTTGTTTATTTTTGCCATCCACTCTGGTCCTTTCCTTCTAATTTCCTCGTCTATCATGACTGATGCCTCCTTTATAAGTCTTAAAAATTTTGGTGACCTTGTTTCTGTCTTCTTTTAAGTCCTCCTCCTCCTCCTCCTCCCCCTCTGCCTTTGCCTGCCTATGCTCCCTTGATGCATTCTGACATTGTGTTCTCAACTCTCTCACCTCGTTGTCCCACCAACTGTTTGGTCTATATTTTTGTTTACCACCTCGCTTCCACCTAACCTTACCTAACTCCTCCCTGATTAATCTGACTAGATTTTCACACGTCCATTTTCCATCAGGTTGTTTCAATATGGCCTCCTCTATGTTCGTAGCCGCCTTTTACAGTTGTTTTTCGGCGTAACATGTTTTGTGCTCCTCCATATCTTCGACTATACTCCGTTTCACCTTATGTTGTACCGCAGCGAAGGCTAGAAGCGCGAGCTCATAGCGCAAGATGCTCCCTAAAGCAAGGAGCTCGCGCTCGTAGCCTTCCCTGCGGTACAACATAAGGTGAAACGGAGTATAGCTCCCGTTCTGTCCTGTCAAAACTGATCTTAATCCGCTTATGGTCACTACCGAGGTTCTTCTTCCCATCCTCATCAATTTCCATTTTTCCTAGCTTCGTGTATAGTCTCTGTGACAAAAGGCAGTAATCTATTGTGGACTGTCGGTTACCTCACTCCCAATGCAATTTTCCTTCGCATTTCTCTCTGTTGTTAAGCACTACTAAGTCATGCTCCTCGCAAATTACCCCTTAACATGTTTCCTGTCATGTCCGTGCACGAACTTCGAAACACTGCTTTCTCTTTGACAGACCCCCGAGGAGAAGAACAAATACTTGGAACCTTAATAAGTGCTCAGGTGGTCACCGGCCAAATGATTACCTTCATTATGTAGGCTTTATAAGGCTCTGGAGCAGTCAATGGGACTGTGATTCAGGTGTTCATGTTATGTTTGTGTTCGTTTATAAAGTGCAGTTGTGGGATGCATGTACTAGTGCCTTCAAATACCACAGACACCATCTACTAACAAAATTACAAAAATAAATAAATAATTCGCTTTTTTTACGTTTCTTTGCTGCAGCCGATTTGGACAAGAGTGGAAAGCCATAGTAAGCTTCCAAAACTTTGTGGAATGAATAGCTAAGCTGTGCAGAATTTTTTTCCTTTTAATTTTCTGTAGCTTTTCAGTTGAAAAGTTGTAGCATTTCAATTGCAAAGCTGCAGAAAAAGCATCTTGGAGGCGACAGAAAGTCTGTTGATTTTCTTACTACAAAGTGGGCCAATATTCAAAAGAAAGTCAACAGACAAGCTGGAGAAAGTCAGATGAAAAGCTATTGACATTTTATATCCTCCGATGACTTTTTTCAACAGCCTTTCAACAGAAAAGCATCAGAGTTTTTTGCAAGAGTGAGTTAGGATAGACAACCTGAAAAAAAAAAAATAATTATATTAAATGGTGTCACTGCAGACCGCTGCGTTCAACATGCTTCTGCCACTTCGCCCAGCTTAATTTGTCGCACAAGGCTGCTTCCATTTCAACTGAGTGCACACTTAATTCAATCAAATGATTTGATCTTAAAACTGGTCGTCACTTGAACAATAACGCAATAACTATCTCGACCGATTGTATGTGTTACTGCGTTCTACGGCAGCTCGCACTGCATAGTCGTGTCAACACCTTCATGTATTTCGCCGTTCATTTAATAGGACGAACATTTCCAATTCTACCGCGTTCCAGTGATGTGCGTGCTTCACGCACATCACTGGCATGCTTCTGTCAAAAGGGAGCTTTCCCCTCATCTTTCCTCCATTGAGCTTTTCTTCTGCGTTTTTTGAAGACGCGTTTTGTAATTTTCTTGGCTTCCGTTAGACCCCAATATCGATCATTCCCAAGATGCGCAGATGGGCTCTCGTAACGCGCGCTCTAATGACACGCGCTCTTCTGTCGTGCGCTCTGGTGTCGTGGCGCTCTCCTGTCGCGCGGCCTCCCGTCGGCGCTCTAGTGTCGTGCGCTCTCGTGTTATACAACCCTCTCGGCTTCCGTCCTGCCTAGGCGCGCACCACAAAACCTCCATAGAAAGTCCCCTGCCTACGCTTCCACGGCACTCTCGAACCTCGTTTCCGTCCACACTGTAGGTAGCTGAACGCCCTCCTTCGGCATTCTTCCCTACTCCTCGGGGTGCTCGCGCTCAAGACCTTGCCTATACTACTCTTAGCCCGACACGGCAGAAAGATCCAACACGCGGTACACAACGTCGTCCGCTGCTTCAAATCTAGTCGATTTTCCTCTCTTTTTACGTTATATTTACATATATACGAGGGGCGTTCATAAAGTTCGTATTATCGCCACAAAAATTGAAAAAAAACGGAACAAAACAGGCATCAACATGAGCGCGCGTCCCTCTAGTTTCCGCACAGTATAAACATCGCATGCTATAATAGCCCGGAACGCCGCTAGGGAGTCGAAACAAAAATGGCACCGCCCGTCGGTGCCAAGCACATGCAGTGATCCGTTTTTTTCCATTCGAAGGAAAGCAATGCCAGGGATATTCATTCCAATCTGGGAGCGTTGTTCGGGGACAACGCCCCAGTTTATGACACTTTGGTTAAATGGCGCAGACGCTTCCAGTGTGGCCAAATAAGGGGAAAGCATTTCAAGAACGGCGACCAAGTGATTGCTGAAGTGGAGCGATTTCTGAACACTCAAAACGAGGAGTTCTATAACAATGGCCCCCGGCATGTGGTGCATCAGTGGAAAAAGTGGGTAACTTTTGGTGGCGAACATGTAGAGAAAGTCTCAGCTCCCACTCGTGTTTGATTGCTGAATCTCTATTCCTTCGTGACAATAATACGAACTTTATGAACGCCCCTCGTATATATGTGAAATGGACAAAACCTATGTGCCGCTCTCGCCACGTGTCTATTCTCTATACAACGCCGAGATTCATCACGCCAACCACTCAAACAAAGTCCCGGGGCCTCGTCACGTGGCACCGTCGATGGACTCCCGTGCCTACGAAAATAAATAAATCACAAAAAGCTATCGTATCTCCTGTCCCTACCGCTACCAAAATCTACCGACACTATGCCATGCACAGCTAAACAAGACAAGAAAATGCTAAACTTAGCTTCCCCGCGCTAATTATCGGAGTTCGCCATTGTTTCGGGCGGGTACTATGAGCACGAGGGTTGCCCCCAGCGTTCAGTGTGAACTCGGCTTCGCTCGTGTCGAAAAGGATCGAGTGCTGTTTCAGTGCTCGGCTAGCGGTCGCGTCCAATCGCATGCTTCGTGCCCAAGAAATGGCGACCGCCAATGCTGCTGGCATAGACATTTGAACAGGGTCTACATCGCTCACTTTTTCCCGAACACAAAAAATCAATACAACTATTTTTTTTTTTTGGAGGTTGAAACTTCGAAGTACGCACGCCACCTAACTACATACCGGGCGTGTCTGCGAATACTTTAAAACATCCCTGAAAAATGGGGTGCTCAAAGGAAAAAAAAAACTATTTTTGGGACAAATTGTTGGACACGGCGGACGCAAGGATTGCACGCGCACACACACACTAGTTAGCTACCTAAATTTACTGATTAACTGTTTGATTCGCGAACATAAACGTATGGTTCCAATTAGAAACTTGCTGAGCGTCATCGGGAACCCCTAAATCAGTCAATTTTCGAAAATCTTAAAGCACCTGTGAAACCTGAGGGCGCGTTAAAATTTTCACCCGTGCAGTAGGCATGCATAAGGCTGGCGATGCGAAATCTCGGGTGATAAGAAAAAAAACATGTGCGCTTTATTCACGTCGCTGGCCCTCAGTCTGCTGAACGGGTGGAAACTTTAGCGCACTCCTCAGGCTGCACGGGTGCTTAAGGTTTCTTTAAGATTGACGATTTTCCTGATGAGTGCGTGTTTTGCAATATATGACGTCTAGTTATGCGTGGCTATAGACGCTTTAAACATGCGCCCGACACGCGCTAGAGTGAGCCGCCATTGCCGACCTTCTCCTGTCTTACCGAGATTCCTAGCCACTGAAGCGGGCGTTGACGTGCCTCCACAAAGGCGTATGCTGGGGAGAAGAACGCAGTAGCAGCTAAAGTGGCAATCACCTGTCCTACTGTGGTAATGATGATGTGAAGCGAACGGAATAAGAGGAAACAAAAACTGAAGGTCGGTTATGGCGGCGCCCATGCACAGCTGCCTGAAAGCGTCTATACACCAACTCATGTTTACAAACAAACCGGAGCGCCCGGAGCGCCCCTAGCGGACGCCACCGGCGCCGCGCATGCGCGATGAGGGTGTGGGCAAGAAGCTCGCCGTCGCCCATAAACAAACCATTGAAATGCGAAGTTGTCGGCGTCGGTGTGAGTCCCCCTGCCCTTTTTCGCGTTCAAATTGTTGGTTCTACGTCTTCCTGGCGATGTCTGACTATCTTGAGCGGCGTCAGCGAAATTACCGAGGCTCGTTACACCGCAAAACTTCGCGTGAATAATGTGACATGTGGCGATTCATTCCGCGTGGACGCCGCAGTCTGTACGCTAAAGCCTGATTCGCATGATGAGATTTCGCTCGGAATTTTCAGTCGCGGGGCCGCTCGGGCTGCAAAAGCGTGAACCGTAGCTGAGATGGTCGACGTCGATACTGAAAATCGCAAGCAGAATCGGACCAACTGAATTAGGCATAACAAGTCGGTGTTGGTCACTGGTAACAATGACCAACATCTCCTTGTATCTACTGTTTACATCGAGCCTGCTTACCAACCTTCAAATTTAAATCTTTTGAGGCCTGCACTCACTTCTTATCGCAAGTACCGGGCCAACATTTTGTCTACGGACCGGCGTCGTGGAAGAGAGCAGACGACAAGCAGAAACGTTTGAAAGAGCAGACGACAATTCGAACAATCAGGCGGCCGTTTGAACTTGAAGACGCACTGAACGTAGTCCGCAGGTGGTCCGCACAACTTTACAGTTTTCTGGAGTTCATGTTGGAACAAAACAAATTAATTTGATGACCAGAAGTATCCGTGAATTCAACCCAAAGTGCTTCCCGCCCAAGCAATCGTTGTCCGACGGCGTCTGCTTTTTCCCTTTTCACGGCACATATCCAGATTCTCGGACGAACCGAGCACGTAAAAACTGACCTTCAAACCTTTCTCGACACTTTTAGGTACGGCCCCAGTCGCGGCGTTTTGACGAGAAGGCAGGTTTTTGTCTGGTTCCTTTCAAAACAACGCAGGAATACACGTCTGTTGCGTCTGTCATGGGGACTTCTGCCCACAGCCCCAGACCGGAAGTGCGACCGACGCGCCACCACCGCGCCGTGACGTCACAGAGATGAGTTCGTGTATAGCATTCTTTTTTCCCGAAAAGAGTTTCTCGTTTTCCTTAACCACCCTATTTGTAGTTATTTTTGTAAGTATCCGCAGAAACACCCGGTATATGCGAAATGTTAGTCCTCCTTGAAATTGGGGGAGTTGACAATGACTATAGTAGACGGAATTTCAACGGGAGACAATTTATTTACGCCTGAATTTGGGCAACGCAGTTTGCTGCTTTAAATCCCATTTGGACTTCAATTTCTGAGCCCTGATCACAAATACACACCAACGATAAATGCCGTTTCATTAAAAAAAATTCCATTAAATAATCAGCGATTCATTAGGCCGAACCGAAACATGCCAAAAGCAAAGGACACAGAACCGGATAACCAGGTACCCTTAATCTTGGCGACACGCTCCTTCCCCCCCCCCCCTTTCCACACACACACACACACGAGCGTGCGCAAGCACGCAAGCGCACACACACGCAGACACGTACGCCAACACACACACACAAAGAAAACGTCAAATGAATTCTGCCGAACATCTCAAATGATCAATTCTTCGCCGGACGCCTTCCGACACACATAACGATGTGATCGCTGGGCCAAACACAAAAGAAAGAAAAAAGGAAAAGATGCCGATGGCGTCATCCCCAAGTGATCAGGGAGGAGTGTCCGCCGAGCATTTAATTAAAGAGCAGAGTGCGTCTGTTCGTCGCCGATGGCATCCCACCCAAGGGTGGCACGTGGTACAGTCCACGGGCTGGTCTTTCCCTTTCCCCTTCTCTCCATGGCAGCGAAAGAAAGAAAGGCCTCTTTTACGACGGAGTACAGGTACAGCTAGACGTGCTAGAGAATGGAGCACTGCTGTGACCCAACACAAACTCGACTGCACACGACACTAGAAAAAAAAAAAAAAAACTTTTTATGCTTTGACGTAGGCGTGATCAGGCGAAATGCGTTTTAAGAAAAAGAAAAGAGAGGAAAAAGTTGCAAACTACGTTTTCAAATAACTGAAAAAAGGCAGCGCACGAGGATGATAATAATAATTGTGTTTGTTTAGACAGAGGGAAGTTGGTGAGCTCCAATGGACTTCATGGTGTCTCAGCTGTAGATGAAACATTTTTCCTGTGCAGTAACACTCTGGGGTCTTTAATGATACACGCCGGCACGACGCGGAGAAATTCCACCCTCCGCTCCCTGGCGTGCGCATCACGTGGTAACAACGTCACGCCTTTGCGCGGGGCCGCGCCGGCGTACACGTCCCCCAGGGGGACGGGGCAACATTTGCTCGGTCTGCGCAATTGGCGATATTTTGTTCGCGCGTCTGGCAACTTCACAGATTTTGCTCAGCGGCACCCGGAAGGAGTCTTCGTTATTCATCCATGCCGTGCCCTCAAGCCACTCCTCGTGCAACTGGTTGTGTGTAGCGCTGCTGCCATAATCGGGTATCCAGTTTTCTACTCTCGTCAGCGCGCACTGTTGTACAGAACGCGACCGCTACAATGCCTCTGATAAAACGGACATCCCTCTGGGCTTCCTGCCGTCCGTGTGAATGCTGGAGTCGGGGAGGGATTCCCCATGGTTCCGCCCCGATCACTGATGTCACGCGCATATCCCTTCCCAAAAAGCATCCCCCGTGTGACTACCCCTTTAGAAAATGGTCGGGGGTGCGGGATCGAGTCCAGGGTCCCTAGGTACTGCAGCGCGAGCTTTCGCTCCAGGTGCTCCGAGCTGCGGCGCGCTAACGTACACACTTCTGCACAAGGACAAAGTCACACACACAAACACACAAAAAAGGAACACGTAATACCTTATTCACACGGCCAGCATAAAGGTACGTTTAAAGGGCAACTCCGGTTAATATTTTCGAATTTGGGATTACCACTGTTTTCAGCTCAGTCAGTCCCTTAAATACAAAATATATCTTTTTTTTTTTTTGCGATCTTGCGCGTAGTTTTATGAATATCACGGCTCAGAAGTTTCGTTTCGGGCGTCTCTACGGCAAAACCATCTGCTAGAGAGGAATGGCAACGCTGATATCAGCCGTACCGGGCCGCGACATGATGTCACGGTGGTGCTGCGATATGTGGTACAACGTGCGGAACCAACTGCAGCACCTCCGCGAAGTGACGTCACGGTGGTGGTGCGGTACGCGTCGCCCAGTGTTCTTCGACTAAAAGCTAACCCGCTTGCCACCCGCTAAAAAGCAGCTATACTCCATCTCGCATGCATCTGCAGCGCATATACAAAGGCAAGGGCACGAGCGCATGGCCTTGGAAAGTGCCTGTTATGCACCAGTTCTCCTACAAGCAAAAGCACTCTGCTGAGCCGTGCCTTTGTCTTTACTGCAGACAATTGTGAGATGGAGTACAGTCGCATCCGTAAAATCGGTTTTAGTGGGGTACGGGGCTTCACTTTGAAGAAATATTTCGGCTGTGATCATATTTCGTGCCACTAAAGCGATACATCTATTTTGGTTTCGTT
Source organism: Ixodes persulcatus (assembly GCA_013358835.2). Classification (NCBI taxonomy): domain Eukaryota; kingdom Metazoa; phylum Arthropoda; class Arachnida; order Ixodida; family Ixodidae; genus Ixodes; species Ixodes persulcatus. The sequence goes on from JABSTQ010009564.1 coordinate 1,506,296, forward strand.
TTCGACCGGAATCGAATCAGCCCGCGCTTTTGGGTCGCGAGCACGTACCACGCGCGGAGGATCGCGAACTCTTTCGCCGCAGAGAACAAAGGTCCGTCGGCTAAAGGTACCTTCAGGATCGTGATAACACACACAAGCGCCGACTCGCAGCCCCGGTGTGCTCGCAACTAATGTAATACACGAAAAGGAAGAAGGGGAAGGACTCCCATAGCGAGCGCCATTTCGTCCTGGTGCGCTGGTTTCCACCTTATGTCTGTACCGTCTGTCAGCTCGGCCAGCTTAGGGTGCCTTCATGTGTGCTTCGCATAGAGTGATGCCAACTGCCTGTTTCCCTTTCCCACACCCTCTTCCACCGCCATTTTGTTCCTCTCATTGTTTCCCCGTGCGCCGGAAAGTGGCCTTTGTGTCCATCGGTCCTCCCATCCGAGGGCGAAAATGCTAATCCTCTCTCCGTGGGTTCCACAACGCTGCTCCGAACTTGTGAGATAAGGTGCTTGTTTCCGGGAGGCTTATAAGCCCCACGGATTATCGCCGAGAACCAAAATGGCTGCTAGTTTGTCGGCGAGTGGTATTACAAAGGGTGGCATCACCCTAGCAAAGTGCACATGAAGGCTCCCTAGGCCAGCTAACTTTGACGTGCTTTTGATAACGCGAAATGAATTCCGAGAAAAGAAAAGGTCGTTCCATGATTCTATTAGCCGAACTTCCAAAGTGTCTAAGGACGGTTTTAAAACTCCAGTTTTGGATATTTTGGATTATTTGTTATTTCACGATGTTGCAAAGAGACAACCAGGTATACAGTGAAAATAGAGACTTGGCTGGTCGGCTTTTGGTGGAGCAAGGCGAAATAGATTACATGGTCTCACGCTTTGCAGTGTGTGGTTTGAATGTAACAAACCACACACTACAAAGCATGATACTAGAAAGGGAAATAACATAGCAAAGCACCCGTAAGCCACCTCACTGCCCATTCCGCTAACTCCCTAAACTAGGTCGCAAGGCAGGGCGGCGGAGAAAAGCTCACCGGAGAAAAGCTCACCGCAAAACCGGCAGATGCGGAGAAAAGCTCACCGGCCTTTGAGCGGATGTGGAGAAAAGATCACCGATTTTTTCTTAGGTTAGCGAATTGTGCGTCACACGTGGCAATTTAGCACGATTAGAATTCGTCACTTCATTAAAAACAATTGTCTTTTTTTTGTAATATTCTTGAAGTTTATTGGGCATATTTACTAATTCCTCAGAAATTAGTAATCGCCCGTTCTGAGTATTAATGACGCCGCAAGTATAAAATAAGAACATCGGACACCCGTAAAACCGTCTGTAGCTCTGTCAGATAAATAGGTTTGTTTTTTGCGAGCTAGTATGAATAGCGGTGTGAGAACCGTTTCAGCTCCGAAGATTGTATGGTGCCTGACAGATTGAGTAGGTGTTTGTTCATCATAATCCGTGTCGACTGCGCTGTATTTTTTTCTGTTATTTTCAGTAATAAAACTTTAGTTGCGAGAACAGCTTCGTCCTGTCGTGTTTGTTGTCTTCACTCCGTCTTCGTCGTTTGAGCGGTTTTCATTATGAATACCGCTTACCAACTCGTCCAATTTGCTACCTTACAGAAGACTACTTGTTATGTAGGTCACGAGTAACAGCGGTGACAGTGTGCAGCTCTAAGGGTCATGTGTGGCTCGCCGTAGAAGGGCACTATCACACAAGGGCAAGGTGTGGAAACACCAGCACGAACGGCTTGAAAACGTGCATGTCCGTGGGAGAAAGAAACCTCGATATCCCAGTGACCGTTCTATCCTGTTTTCAAAGGTTAACAAAAGCTTCATAGGCTACGTTTACATGGATGCGATCGTAGCGCATCGAATCGAGCAGGGACCAGTCGCACGCAGCCTGTCTTCCTACTTCTTTCTCTTCTACCGATCTGGTACCAATCAGAATAGCCGAATCTCGATTCGATGCGCAGCGGTCGCATCCATGTAAACGCAGCCATAGAGATTTTCGGGCACCGCGTTGTTGCGCATGCACATTTGTGATTTTCGGCATTTACCGTTTTGCTTCTTTTAGGTTTTAGGCAGACATTATTAAGTTTTCGCACTTTTTCCTGTTTTCCAGGTTCATAAAGCTTTCAGTTAGGCTTTCGTTGCCTAGAGATCAAACCACGAAAAACACTCGCCCGCAATTATTAGTTTGGGAGCAATATATTCGATAACCTTAACAAATATTACAAAAAAGGACATTTTCTTTTTTATAAAGCTGATAAATTTTAATAATAATAAATTGATATATGTTAGGCATGATCCAATAGCCTCCACATGAACAGAAGAAAAAAAATCGGTGAGCTTTTCTCCGCTTACGCTCAATGGCTGGTGAGCTTTTCTCCGCATCCTCCGGTTTTGCGGTGAGCTTTTCTCCGGTGAGCTTTTCTCCGGTGAGCTTTTCTCCGGTGAGCTTTTCTCCGGGATTCCGCAAGGCAATCCGCCTTCCAAAATACCGAAGCCATAATCCCCAACGAGAGGAATTTCACGAGTTTGGCTATTTGGTAGTGTCCCCAGGGAAAGAAGTTACAGGAGCAGCGTTTACCGATCGGGAAACTAGGTAGCTAGCTAGGGGAGAAACCGTACATTCCGAAGTGAAGGCGGCACTTTCGGGCGAAGAACTTGTCAAGAGGAGGAAGATTACCGCGAGAATAATTTCTAGAAGACAAACGTGAACAGGAAGGCAACTTGACCAGAGAAAGAGAAAGGTCACCACAGGACCAACATTCCCGGAGAAAGAGCAACGCCGCGAGATGAAGGATATGTCAACGTTTCGAGACAGGCACTTCCCAGGGGAGGAACCTCTCTAGAGAAATAACTTTTTCGGAGGAAGAACATTTCGAGGGAAAGATATGTATATCTATAGAGAGGGAGAGAGAGAGAGGGGTTAGGGCCCGGAGGAATAACGCAAAAGTAACTACGTTTCCGGAAGGACTAGATAAAGAAAACATTGCCAGGTGAGCAACTTGTCAAGGATTATTAACACAGGAATAAAATTCCTAAAAGACAAAAGTTAAAAAACAACAGAAATGTATCCTAAAAATAATAAACGAGAGAAGGAATCATTTGCCGACGTTACCACAAGACTAACCTATGAACTAACGATCCAATATGAGGACCACCGCTACGAGATGAAGGACATTCCAAGAGAAAGGACAATTCGAGATGAAAGAGGTACTCTTCAAATATAAGATGGACACTTCTAAACACAGCATCTTCCAGGGGCTGAAAGTACGAATGCCTCCTTCGACAAAAAGAGGCAAACAGAGGAGCCACTCACCGACGACTCGGGAATCCGCGGCCGCGACCAGCATAGCGTCCTGGGCGGACCCGAACTGACCTCGAGACTCCGGCTCGAGGAGCAGACGACGGAGGGGGAGCCGCCGCGGCCACGGCGCGGGAACTACCGACCCCTAGCGGCGCGAAATGAAAAGGACAAGTCTCATGGGGAAGAGAACGGGAGGTCGAGGCTATTGGGGAATGCTCCCGCCGCCTCCTTCTCTTCAGCGACACCGCAGGGCTGGTAGCGCCTCCAGGACGAGCTCAAATCCCGTCTTCGATCGATGACCCACAATCGGGAAGGACTCTTCGGGGGACGAGGGACGCAAATGGTCCACGGTCGGATGCATCGATACGCTCTTGTTTCATCCGGTTGATCGGCTTGGGCGCGAACGGCGGTCAAATGAAGCGAGGACTGTTGATCTTTGGGAGAACAGGGACACAAACGGAGACTGGGCGAAAACACAAACGTACAAGTCACGCCTGTCCCTTTTTGTCTGGCCCCAGCCTCACTTTTTTTAAACATAGTGAAAAGAAGAGAAAAAAAATGCCTTGACAGCATAGTGGCCGTCGCCTTTCTAAGTGTGGCCAAACAATCGCTATGACGTCTTAAAAGGGATACTTCACGGAGATCAGACTGTCAACGTTTCCCGGTGTTGGTTTAGGAATGCGACGACTCCGAGCTTCAATCGTGCTCCTTACACACACGATCGAACTTGTCCTTTCAAACTAAAGAAGCCAAGATCCCAACTCGTGACGTCAGGGCGAGGCAAATCTAGGTAGTGACGTCACGGACACGAACCATAAAGGCCCGTTCACACTCTTGCGACCGAGTTCGACCGAGAGAGACCAGACCGGTTTTTAAGCCTCTTGCGATCTCTTAGGACCAGCGGAGCTGCAGCGGAGCTGGTCCTAAGTGTGAACGGGCCTTAAGAGTGCATGGCCCACACTGACGTAACATCAACCGCCATAATGGTGACCTTCCTGCCGAGCGCGTATCTTCTGACAGCACAGATTTCGAACTGCCGAATTCGTTTTTCTCCGAAAGAACTAGTACAAATGACAACAAGCATGGCGCGATGACGTCAAAACTAGTGATGGGACGAATCTTTATCCGAATCGGGATTCGGAGCCGAATCTGAAAATTCGGAAATATTCGGAAAAGTAGCCGAATCTCAAGTGATTCGGAAAAGTTCGGAAAGATTCGGAGCGTTACCATGGTTGCCAGATCACATTGATGAGTGTTTCAACTTTTCGTGATATTAAATTCACTAAATTCTACAAAGTGCACAAAATAATGTTGTAATATAATATCATAGTAATAAATAAAATTTTCCGCTTTGTTCAGATTATTTTGGATGTTTGTCGAGAAGGGTATTGTGGGAAGATTGGTTTCAGTTCCGGATTACGACCAAAATAGGCACGCTTGTTGCACGTGGAAATACAAGCGCATGTTTTCATCGCCGCAAGAGATCGATGCCGTACGTGCTGTTCGGTACAGACACATTTCGTGCCCATAATTACGGTCATAGTGGCACACACCACACAAGTGAGTATGTTCGATTCGATTATCTTCAACGTGTGTCCACTGAGGTCTTGTTATCGGAACACGGGAAACAATCTGAAACTGTTAATGATATCCGATTTAGTTAGTGTTTGTTTCCGAACACTAAAGTTGCGTTGGACCCCCCAATGTTGTGTTTCTTTTTCATCAAATAAAGTTCACGTACACAAAACTTGCTGCCGAGAACGGAGAAACGACAGTGCGACGTTTTTCTTCGCCACCGGTGCAAGTACGCGGTGTTAAGAATGGAACCTTCGGCAACCTTCTTCCGAGTTTCAACGCTGCGGAAACGAGTCCCGAAACGAGTCCCGACGTGTTCAGGACTGACGCCCACCTGTCGAAGGCTGCCCAAAACGTGTCTCAACGCGTCCGTGACGTCAACGGGACGTGTGTGTGTGTGCGTGTGGGTTCGTGCGCTCCGGAAGGGGAGAGAGGCCTGGCCTAAAGCGCGAGACACATGCGCGAAAAATCCATCCGATCCGACGTCCGATCCGGCAATACGACTGCCTGATCCAAAAAATTTGGTCGGATCCGACGTCGGATCGGCGATCCGACGTGCGTCCAACGCGCCATATAGTTTCGCACGGCAGACGAATTGTCGGATGCGCCCAGCCAATGACAGTACAGCTAGCGCGAACGTCATGATGACGTACTGGGTCTGGCGGGACGAATAAGAAAACGGGGCGGGCGACGGGAAGCCGGACGCGTGGATCCCGCTGTCCCATTCGAAAAAGATGGCCCCGGCAAAGAATGCACGCGCTAGCGAGAACGAGCTCCTATAACTTCGCTCGTGCGAGCTAAACCGTCAATCTGGGACCAGAGATCTATGAACGCGAACCTCCGGGGGAGTGCTTGGATCCCCTGGGCGGAGCCGAAGGGATCGTCGTGCCGCATGCAAGGTCGGAAGCGTGTGTCTCAAACTGTCGCGTGCGGCAATTCGGAGCGGCGTTCGGACTGTCGGATCGGACGTCGGATCGGACGATCCTGCCGTCCATGTGTCTCGCGCTTAACTGCGGAGAACCTTGGCTATGACTCATTTCTGACTACGTCGCGGCGGACCCAGCTGCAAAGCACGTGGCGGTCGCACCTGCTGCCCTGGCGGAGAGAGAGGGAGAAAACGGACCCCTATATAAGGCGGGGCGTGAGGGCTCCATTTGTTCTCTCGGATTTGACGACTGTATCGCTACCATGTAATTAAACCGTTCGTTACGTTACCAATTATCCCACCTCCACTGGACCCCTGGGTTCTTCACTTCGGGGAATGGTCGTCGTCACGAGCCAGGAAGCTCCCGGACGTGCGGCCTAAGCCCCGCCTCGAACAACTGGTTGGCAGCGGTTGGGATCGGACCATGCGACATCGTGCTACATCTGCGGGTGAGCGTTTGGACTTTGCTTTGAGATTCGCCAGGCTTCAGATTATGGGTAATTAATTTTGAACTGCTGGGAATCCTTAGTGTTTGACTCGTGCGCTAGGTTTTGGTATAACCTCGCGACAAGTTTTAGAACAAAGCCAAAGCTAAAAAGCAGCGATCATGGATCTGATGAGGTTACTGAGAACAGATTTATTCTGTTTATGTGAAGAATTGGGTGTGGAGGTGGAGCAAAAGATGAAGAAATCTGAGATCAGTAAAGCGATTTCAGAGAGCGCGGAAGCAGAGGAAATTAAAATTGCGTGGGAACTGCTTCAGAACGCAAAGAGTGAAGCTGCAGCAAGAGAGGAACGAGAGCGAGAACAGGCTGCAGCGAAAGAGGAACGAGAACAGGCTGCAGCGAAAGAGGAACGAGAACAGGAGCGGGCTGCAGCGACAGAGGAGCGAGCGCTGAAAAGGCTAGAGCTCGAAATTGAACAACAGCGATTAAACTCACAGAACAGTAGAGTTGGGGCTCCGGTACGAGCAAGTGAGACCGAGTCGTATCAAATGAAGAAGCTCATGCAGCCGTTTAAAGTTGGGGAAGACGTGGGCCTATTCTTAGTTAACTTTGAGAGGACATGTGAGAAGTTGAGCTTCGCCCCAGAAACGTGGCCGCAACGGCTTTTGACTTTGTTGCCCTGTGAGGCAGCAGAGGTTGTCGCGCGCCTTAGTGCTGGAGACGCGGACGACTACGACAAGGTGAAGTCCAGCCTTTTGAAGCGGTACCGCCTTTCTGCCGAGGCGTTCCGTCAAAGGTTTAGAAACGCATCCAAAAAGAGCAGCGAGGGCTACTCGGAATTCGCGTACGGGCTTAAAACCAACCTGATAGAATGGTTGAAGAGCGAGGAAGTGTACGAAAGCCGAGACAAGGTAGTCGAGTGTGTGTGCCTCGAACAGTTCTTTCGTAGCATTCCGCAGTCAGTCAAGCTCTGGGTGCAGGACAGGGTGGGAGTCGACTCTGTCGAAAGGGCCGCTGAGCTAGCCGAAGAGTACGCAACGCGTAGAAAGCTGAGCGGAGAGGAAAGCGAATCCGGCCGAAGCGATCAGCGCAAGACCTTCCGACAGGGAAATGACTCGCGAGAAAACGGGCCCGAGAAGCCCGAAGCAGGACAAAAGGTCCCAGAAAAGAGCGCAGAACACTCGAACGGAGACGAGGCGCGGAAAAGCCCAACAGGGCAGTTCGAGGCAAGGAAGCCGTTCCTGTGCTACAACTGTCAGGAGCCGGGACACACAGCGGCCAGATGTAAGAAACCGCGGGTTGTGTTCTCGTACGTGAACGTTAGTGACAAGGACCTGAAGCTTCTTCGTCCCTATCTTCACGAGCTCCATGTAAACGGAAAGCCGTGCAGGGTGCTTCGGGACAGTGCAGCGACGATGGACGTTGTCCATCCGTCGTATGTAACGCCATCCGATTTTACGGGAAAGGTAGTTTGGATCAAGCAGCTGCTCGAAAAGCACAGTGTCTGTCTGCCTATGGCGAGAGTAAGGATAACTGGCCCGTTCGGAGAGCTAGTGACAGAGGCGGCTGTCTCGCAGACAGTCCCGTTGGAGTATCCTTATTTGTTTTCTAACCGGTCAGATTTCCTGCTGCGCGAAAGGGGTCAACAACTGGGAGAAGGGCTAGTTCAGTCGTGTACGAGGTCCAAATCGCGTCAGGTCGCCCCTTTGTTGACAAGTGATCCAGAGCCAGAGGCAGCTGACGGGGAGCAAGCACTCCCAGAGTTGGAGGCAGAAAACCGGGATGAGAGGGACCAGGTTGTAGAACAGCCTGACCTCGTAGCACTAGAAAGCGTACGCCGTCCCAACGCGCCGGCGGAAAAGGCGGAGGAAGACGGGATCAGTGAAAGATCTCTCGTAGCTCCGGCGTCGCGTAACGTTGGTCCTCTGCTACGAGTAGACAGAGTCGAGCAGAAGAGCGACCCTAGTGTGTCAGGGTTTCGCGATACAGCTCAGGAGATTGCTAGGACCAATGTGACGGGGCATGAAAGAGGCGGATTGTTTTATCGGCGCTATAAGGACCGCATTTTCACGTCTAGAAATCACGTGAAAATCGATCACTATGACTTCAGCGTAAGAAAAAGGAAAGGCAAATTTAACGGCAATGCCGATGGGTTGAGCAGATTTTTCTGATATCACCAAAACAGTAGGGATGATCTCAGAGGTTTTCGTCATCCGCGGGAATGAGGATCAAAGTGGGGGCACTTTGCCCAAAATGACCTCACAAATTGCGAAGGGTTTTGTCTTTTGTATTTTGTTCTTAGTGACCTCGTTGGAAAAATGAGTTTTTTTTGGCGACAGGGGGTCTCGATACCCGGAATTGTACCAAATTTTGGTAATCCGTAATCCAGTCTGGCGGGTCTTTGGCGAATTCCGAGCGTTTGACTGCGGTGTGGCGTGGTGTTGTGGGGGACTTTTCCGCTGATGCCTCCGTTGAGAGGTTTGGGAGTTTGTTTGGTGCTTGCAGCGTCTTCTCAAGGCCTACTCCAAGCCCACCTCTTCAGGCCAGCGATTGTACCACCGGCCATTCGAGGTTTCCCTGGCCCCGGAGGGGCTGTTAAGAATGGAACCTTCGGCAACCTTCTTCCGAGTTTCAACGCTGCGGAAACGAGTCCCGAAACGAGTCCCGACGTGTTCAGGACTGACGCCCACCTGTCGAAGGCTGCCCAAAACGTGTCTCAACGCGTCCGTGACGTCAACGGGACGTGTGTGTGTGTGCGTGTGGGTTCGTGCGCTCCGGAAGGGGAGAGAGGCCTGGCCTAACTGCGGAGAACCTTGGGTATGACTCATTTCTGACTACGTCGCGGCGGACCCAGCTGCAAAGCACGTGGCGGTCGCACCTGCTGCCCTGGCGGAGAGAGAGGGAGAAAACGGACCCCTATATAAGGCGGGGCGTGAGGGCTCCATTTGTTCTCTCGGATTTGACGACTGTATCGCTACCATGTAATTAAACCGTTCGTTACGTTACCAATTATCCCACCTCCACTGGACCCCTGGGTTCTTCACTTCGGGGAATGGTCGTCGTCACGAGCCAGGAAGCTCCCGGACGTGCGGCCTAAGCCCCGCCTCGAACAGCGGTCGAAGTTGTGACGAGCAACATTCATCTCGCTCTCGCGCCTTACAGGTACAGACATAGGCAGCTCTAGAGAAGGACACGAATCGTTTCCTTGCCTGAATATATTTATTGTCCGTTGCGTCACATTATGTATAATACATAGCCTTTCGCTACATTTTACCGATCACCACGAAACCGCACAGAAATTGAGACCGTGCATCATGGTTAGGCCTACGTCAACCACACCGATCAGCTCAGCTGGACCTGGGCGCGTGCCAGGGTTTAGAATGACAGTACAGTACGTACCATACGTTGAAATAAACAAGACGAAATGTGGTTCTATGCAGTAACAGTACCTAAAAAAGACACAACTGACCGCATTCGCGAGGTTTACGACAAGGTTCACGGCGTCACGCTGCCGCCTGGAACCAGCGACGAATCTCCGAATCTGTCGAATATTCGTCGCGGGAAGTTCGGAAATTTCCGAATCTGACCGAATCCGAATCTCCGGTGATTCGTCCCACCACCAGTCAAAACCATGCATTATATAGGTCACGCGCGACCAAAAGCGTCGATGTGGTCGGCGTTGGCCAAACCAACGTCTTTAGTGGGATTGCTTTCATCGATCGAAACCAAGAATAATATGCCTCACTGTCAACCTTGACGCCACCAAACGGCCCCGGCCTACGCCACCGGGAGTCTCCGAAGAAGGAAAAAAGGGAATAAGCCTAAGGTTTAAGCCCCGTTCCCGATAGTAGTATTCCGTCGTCGACAAAACCGCCGGCTTCCTTCGGCATCTTGCCAACACCGCAAACGACACTATAGTAAGTTACAGTTCAAGAAGGTAGAGCGAGGGAAAGGAAGGCGCTGGGGAGGAAGAGAGGGAAACCTTGTCCTCTCTCCAGCGTTCCGTCTGCTTCGTCCCCCCCGGCCTTCCTTTCCCTCGCCCTATCTTCTTGAGTTGCAACGGACTCTAGGGAGTTTTAGTAGATCGTTACGATGACTCCGATAACGATACCCGATACTCCGCCGACGCCTTTGCACATGCATCGTATCGTTATCGGAGGCATCGGAACGAACTACTAAAACTCCCTACAAATGAAGAAACCGCATACGTGCCAGAGAAAATGGTGTCCAGTGCCACCGCAAGGTCGCAGACGGCTTTTTGAGGTTAGATTTCGAAGTTTCCGAAACAAGTTGAATTGAAAGTGACGTAAGGTGCAAGGGCCGTGGAAACGGTTTCACCCACGTCTTTTTTTTTTTCTTTTTTTTTCACTAGCGGTAAGCCGTGTTCCGCCATATTGATCGTCTGTCACTTCCCCCATATGTTTGCGTGCAGACGATTAGTTATTGACGTCATTTTTCGGCGTCGGTGAACGCACACGCATAGCGAGGGGCTCCGTCGACGACGCGACTCAATAAGTTCGACCACGGACGTATTTCGACCGCAAAAACAGCCACGCTCATTGAGTGTTTTTCTTTTTTTCCTTTTTTTTTTAAGTCGCTCAGGTTGCATTTTTGGGGGACATGGCCGCCGACGAGCCGACCTCTCGATTGTCGGCTACTGGGCACTCCGAAGACGATGCTGCTTCGTGTCGCCGACTGCTCCGGCAGTGGACCACGATGCGACAGAACTCGACCGAGCTGGAAAACACTGCCTCCGCGCATGTGTAGACACATATGACACTGATTCTTGCGGACTATACACCGGGTGCAAACTATACGGTATATACGATTCCCTCAGATAAAATAAATCCTAAAGAGCGCGGAACGAAAAAAAAAACAACAAACAAAAAACATTATAAGAAGAAATGTCTCCTGTTCCTCGAGGCAAAAAGGAAACCCGAGAAGGTGAGGACGCAATAGTAATAATAAAGCCCGGAGGAGTCAGTTCTCATTTCGCCCGATGCAAGATTGACCTATTTGCCTCTGGCTTTCGGAAGCGAGCACACTCCGCCACCGTGCCGACCACCGATAGGCCGACAAGGGGAGAACAAAACAGTTGAAAACAAGTAAAAAAAAAAAAAAAAACCTTGATTGGTCGGCAGATTATGGAGGAACGGGAAGCCGACCTTCATTGGCGATCGAGGGCAACGCAGTTGTGCCTGTCTCTTTTGTCTTCGGAGACCAGAAAGCCGCGTACGGATTCCAGTGCTCCACTTTCAGAGCCTCTCCGTCTTGTACGCGCTTCGGCTTCTTGGAGGTTTTCTCGTACAATGTGCGACACTGCTAGCGCGAACAAGGAATCGCCGTTTTGTTTTCTTCTTTTTTTTCTCTCTTGTTTACTCGCAGTATTCTTTTCTATTCTCTCGGTAAACTTCTATACTCGTTTTCACCTAAAAAATTTAAAATACATAGTAAAAAAGAAAAATTCCGGCACTTCGCCGAGCATTACTAATTACCCCCTTTATGTAGAGAATAAAGATATATCTAGGTGCATTTTAGATTAGGTACATATATGTTACCTTATCAAGGCGTGGACGTTTCAAACGCCAAAAGCGTCGCTTCTTCCTTTTACAACCAAATCTTGTAAGAAAAACTAGCAACATTTCACGAGGTGAAAACGAGCACACTGTGGTTGAAAGCATATACGGGTAGAAACGTAGAAAAATAGGAGACCAGAGAGCGCACCTTCGCATTAATTGCGTCATCACGCCGAGGCTGTAGCTGCCCTTGTCTCTGCTCGCCGTTCGAACATGTCCGAACTGCGAGTAGCGACAAAGGCAAATAGCTTGCATGGCGTCTACCATAGCCTCCTCTGACAAAGCCTGGCAGATCGCCGCGAGAAGCGGCCGCCGAAATTAAAAAGGTGGAGCGGCAGGCAACGGATGAGAGGAGAGTCAGGTGACTGGCGCCCCGCTGCGGCAAGACGCCGAAACACACTTGTCCCGAGCGAACAAGTGTGTTTCGGGTCCTCGCCGCTGCAAAAGCTGTGCGCTGACGTCCAGGTTCCCCTTAGGTTCCCCGAGAAATGGCTCTTTGACGCTCTCTGCTACCAGATCCTCGCGCTCCAAATCTGCGACCGGTCACTCTATGGGTCCGTCGTCGAACTGCTAGGCTTTGTGAGTCCAGAGGAGGCTATGCGTCTAGCCACTAATCATTCCTTCTTTCCTCGAGTTCCTATAAGCGTAGTCATTTGGGCCATTAACCCAGGGGGATAAATTGGATTGCGAGCATTACCCTTTCAAAGTGAAGTGAAAAAAAAAAAAATATACATATATAAGGCACCAATGGCGCATTTGCGCTAACACTGCAGGTCGCGCAGTGTACACAGGGAGGCCCCGTCCCAATGACACTTTGTGTTAGGCTCCTAGCGCCGACACGTTTCGGTGGCACGCTCTTTTATGGGTCTTCCACGTGACGTCACTACCACGATTCGCCTTGCCGTGACGTAGCGTTGCTGTCGTGGAAACGTACTTTATGCGAAGAGCAAGTCGTCTGCTTCTTCCGCAGGAGTTGCGGTGACGTCATCGCGACGTCGAACTCTGATTGGCTTTTGTTGAAAGGATAGTCGGTAGAGCTCAATGCTAGATGCCTTGAGGTCTACCCACTATTTTTTTTTTTTTTCAATCAGCCAATAAGAGCTCGGCGTTCTGACATCATCGCAACTCCCCGTGCAAAAACGGCAGACGAACTTGCCCTCCGCATTACTCCGCACGCCTGGCTTCTATAGTGGCCTCGTTTCTGTGACGTCGCCAGTTGTGGTCCTGGCTACGTCATCATCTCCAGTTGCGAACGACAAGTTCGATTGCGTGCTTAATTAAAAAAGGCAGGGTGGAAGGTTGGCGTCATATCGCGCTCTAAAACCCACACCGTCGACGCTGACAGTCTGACACACGACTTCTTATTTGCGTCGGCATGGAAGAAAAATCTATCTCATCCGAAACGTCCATAACCAGGATTTGGCCTACGTGGAAGGAAGACCCCAGCTACGCTATCGGGCGCACACGTCACGAATACTGTAAAACCCTTTACTTTCGCGGCCCCTATTTTTCTCGAATCGGTCACAGAGGACATATGTTTGCGGGCGCTAAACTTCGCCAGTTCCAGACGCCTGCATTAAAACCCTTAAGGACCGAAATTTTCGCGTGCCCTTAAATTTTGCGAATTTTCAATTCGCGAAATTCGCGAAAATTAAGGGCTAGTATAGTCAGCATAAGCGCGTGACAAGAGCCTTCGAAAAACCTTCAGTTACTTTCAACCTTCACGCGATAGCTACACTAGCGTAGTATACTTATTTATGTATTTGTCCGGTGTACCCTCAAAGTAGTGTATTGAAGAGGGGGGGGGGGGGGGCGGGGGGGTGAGCACAGAAATTAGATTTGCTCGAGGTGAACCATCTGCGCATGCGCTCTACCGCCGACAACAGCGCCACCGCAACGGTATGACGCCAGAACCGCGTGTTGGTGATTTTCATTTATTGGTTTATTTTTACGAGGGTCGTTCGAGGTTGACCGGGACCTATGTCCATAAGAAATTGCTGAACAACTGTAGCATATGATGAAACTCGCGGACGACGCCTAAAATAGAATCCTTGTAGTTTTCGCGCCCGTAATGACGTGTTTGACGCATCGGTTCCAGCTACTATACATGGCGGCGAGCAATGCGTCCGTAGCGGTGAAGCAGCGGTACATGATCTCAAATTTCTGGTGACGAAGAAAGTTTAACGAGGCGAAATTTTTGAGAAGGTTGCGAGCACAGTGTACGAAGAACCAAGGATGTCACGAACGAGAGCGTACGACGAATGGTGCCAACAGTCTGGCGAAGGGGGACCGCCGGTAAGACAAATGAACCGTACGGACACGTTCGTGGAACTGCAGTCACGCAGCACTCTAACCCTATTCGCTCTTTCTCGCGTGAGTTGGAACGCGGGGACGCCCGTGTGCGAATAGCCCCCGACCACTTCCGGTTCGGAACTAGATGGCGGGTTTCGTAGTATTTGCGGAATCGAATTACTCGTACAATAAAAAAAAAAAAAAAATGACAAGTAAAAAAAAAGGAAATATACGTGAATTAAATGTGTGCCGAGGCTGCCCAATAGATGGCGCCACTGCGTTTGTGGCCCAAAAAAAAAAACAAAAAAAGGACGATAGCCGCTCAAGCGGCGTCAGCAGTGTCTGGACATGCACGGGGAATATACTTTAAAAAAACTGACAGTTTTGTGCTTGTCGATTTTTCTCCCTTATTTCAGCCTCGGACGACACTCGTAGAATCGTATCGAGTTTGCGTTCTCACTCCGTCGGAGACTACCAAGATTATTGTATCAACTCTACCATTTACCGCACCTTCACGCGGACATCGCCGTGACTGACGTCACATCCGCAAGTACCGCGCGTCTTCAAACGGCGGAGGCCACGGCGGCTATCATCTCGAGCGAAGGCGTTGCAGGAAGCACTTAGGAGAACCGCGAACTTCACGACGCAAAAGAGAGAAGAAAAAAAAAGAAAAAAAAAGAAGGTTCTTTTAACGTAAGACTGGATTCGCAGAATAACACTTGACAAACGCACCCTAGGGTGCCTTCATGTCCCGCTTGAAGGCACTCTAACGCACCCAAGGTGTCGATCGATTCACTCTAGGCGGGAGTTGTATAGGTCAAGACAGCTTCCGGCCCAGACGGTTTTCTTTTTATTTATTTCAAAGATTGCGCGTGTCTGTGAGTGTGTGGGAGGGAAGTACGTGTGCATACACGCAAAGGAGAACCACACGCTTCAACGGCGAGTAGTCCCGTAGAGATACCGGGCGTTCTTCACTCGCTGCACGGACGGCCGTACAGCCCGTTTCCCCTTACGAGGAATCGGCAGGAGACGCTAGGGGCCATCGCAGCCAATTCAATGCGGCGTGATTGTCACGTGACCTTCGGGAGTGTCACCTTCCATAGCGCTGGATTGGTTGGGATGGCTGGTGGCCTCCGCTGCGCTCCAACGTAAGGGAAAATAGGTCGACACAAAGAGGCCTGGCAGAAGAGGGTAAGCCAATTAGGCCGAGCAATTAAACTTGCAAAAAGAAAAGCGGAAACGTTCGAGCAGACAAAATAAATAATAAATAAATCGCTTTAATTTTTTTTTTTTTTTAAAGCGCGGAGAATGAACATGGGTAACTACTCTTATTCAAAGAGAGTGGTTGTCCACCGTTATTCTCCGTATTGTTCGTTCTTTCGAATGTATGTAATCAAACTTACAACGCTTTCTTTCGAAACTAATTAGTCAGAAAAAAAAAAGTGTAGGCTAAAACTTTCGCTTTACTGAAAATCAACTAGGTTCGACTTTTTTTTCATAAATTTTTAGTTTTGACATTCCTGCGCAGGCGCAAAAATTTAGGAACGAGTTGTTGCCACTTGGCGGAGAAAAAGTGCAATATCATTGGCTATATGGTTTTATCGTATCACGTTATTAAACTAATTAAAGCCTTCAAAGTACGCATGGTTGCTTTTATATTACGTAAACACTGGTATCATTTTATGAGATTCAGAACAAGTTACTTTATAGATTACTCGTTTCCCGAAATCCGAACATTTTATGGAGAAAAAAATGTTACCATCACAAAAAGGAGATTGGAAAACTGGTGGATACAGTCTAGGCAAAATGAAACAAGGACGAACAATTAGCACAGCTGGGGGTCAGGAGGGACAGAGGAATATTGGGACTCCCTCCCGCGTGGCTCCGGCCCAAAGTCTCACACCTTTTTCACACCGACGAGGTTGACCAGAGGAAAATTGGCGACTCCCTCGCCCGGGGGAGGAGGCAAGGGGGCGGTGTTTAATTTTTTTTTTTTTTTTTGCCCGATCCCCCAAAGGTCTTCCTGGAAAGTACTCTACCTGCCCGGTGATAGTTGCAGAGAGGTAAAGGGAAAAAAGAATAGAAGAAAAAAGGAAAAACAAATGTCTTACTTAATAATTTAAGGCTAGGTGGCGCAAGCTACCGCCCGATATAAGGGAACAGCCAATATCCATCCATCCATCCATTTGTCAAATCTTGCTAGAAGCCTGAAGGTTCGCCGAAACAGTCGAGCCCCGGATTCGACGAAAGCTGGCGACATCTCAAGTGATAATTGGTTTATAGACCGGACGGTGGTCAGGATTAAAATCTGCCAAATGGGGATTCATACGGCGGGAAAAGAGAAACTCCGAGCGACAAAGTTAATATGTTTCTCATTTCTATAGGTACATACATACCAGCTTGTAAAAAAATATTCGGAAAGGAAAAAAAAAAAGAAAAAAAGAAGATCATAGCCTATCGCTTTGGAGTTGCAAAACTATCTCGGAGAATAACTTTACATAGGAAACAAGTATGGAAATAAAGGGCTTTCATTGAAATCGACAACACGCGCTTTCGAAAGCAATTGAAAATGGAGCTGCCAGGGTACACTTAGCAAACCAAATTTTTCGGACGGTCATGAAAGAGAAACGACGAGATGATTATAAAGAAGCCCATTGAAAACTGTATAACAACCACGAAACGATGGCGGGGGGGGGGGGGGGGGGGGGATATCTTCCACGACCACCCAAGCATGAAAAGGAAAAAAATGAGTGATAAATGAATTACTCGCACATTGAAAACCATCAAAGAGCTCCTGGAAACTAACTATAAAAACATCGTTATAAAACAAACAATATATGAAAACTAGCCTCACTTTTTTTTTGTGAACTGCACAAACACAACCAAGAATTTGTGAAAAAGCGAAAAATAGCACAAAAAGTACCGGTCGCGAGGTTTGCCATCGATTCAAGCAGAAGCTCTCAGCTAATCGAATAACATAGTGACCGCGACGATGCGTCTTCAAGCTTTATTCCGAACTGAAAATTTTGTGACAATTTGAACATAACCGAGGTAGCTGTTTTCCAGCCTTAATAGAAAGTAAAAAAAAAAAAAAAAAGACCAAGCTAAGCCGAGGTTACCGGGGATTTTGAGCCGCCTGCGACATAGCAGCTGCAATGGAGGCTCTGCCTCCAGAAAAGACCGAGAGATATATGACGTCATTACGCGCCACCAAGTACGAACGCCCCGTTTTGCTGACGTAACAGGAAAAAAGGGGCATCCGTCAACGCCCTTTTGTACGTGGCTAACACCCCCCCCCCCCTTAAAAAAACAAACAAAAAAACAACAACAACAAAACAAAAAAACATTCCGTTGTATATTTGACGCGGTTCGAACCCCTGTCCTCCAATCGGTAGAAAAGGTGACTCGGTGTCTCACCCCAACTCAGCTACGTCAGAATTCAACGTGGCGGCCGACACAAAAAGAACGAAGCAGTCTATAGGGTTGTTTATACACCTTTTCTACGTGGGCGCCGCCATCTTCAATTCTGGAACTTCCGGTATGCGTGAAAACATCGCTTTCCTCTCGAATCGCCAGTAGAACATGTTAACATTTTAATTGCAACCGTTATTCCTTCTTGTTATGTCCTTTCTATATTTTTTTTTCTTTTTCCGGGTTGAAATTTTTTGCTTTTTTTTTTTCGGAACGCATACCGGATATGGGGACAACGTGGCTGGGTACGAGGCCAAACGAAAAAGGTGTATACTCCGTCGTAACGTCAACGAGCGCACGCGCTCGTTCACGATCACTGACGCTGTCTGCGAACGGGGTGTCTATACACCGACGTCAAGTTGAACGCGGCGCTGCGCTGAGCAGCTCGACGCGCGACGTCGTAGCTTGCGACGGACTTGGACATGCTCTACGTTCAACGTTGGACGTCGGCGCCGCCGACGCAGGCTATCCCAGAAGCCCTCGCGCGAATGCCTCATTCGGGAATCCGGTTGGCGGGGTCGTCGGGACCAGTCAGAGTGTGCGAGATGCTGATTTCTGGGATCGGAACCTGTCCTTCTTGCCGTGTGTCGTGTGCCGTTGTCGTGTTCCCGTGTTCGTGGAGTGTGTGCGTGGACGTGGACTGCTCCTCGATTCTCGATAGGCCTATCGACCTAACGAGCCGGTGGTGGCGGGCCGTGGTGTCGGGGTGCCGGCAAAAGCTGGAAGCTCGATGACGCGCCAGAGGTAGGGTTAATTAGAATTAAGGATCACTTAATGTGTGCGCTATTTATAATCATGTGCCAGTCGCACTCACCGGCAGTCGTTCCCGATCGAAAAAGCGTCGTCGAATGTACGGGAACGGCGGACACAGTGAAACCTCTGAACTATTTAGCCGGCCAGAAATTTTCAATTGGGCTGTCCCAGCTTGTAAATGGTCTCAGTTTGTAAACGATAGTAGCGATACGCGATGACAATTGGACTGAATCCTGTATTGTTTGTATAGGCTTTGTAAAGTGCAATACAATTTCGAACGCGTACGTTGCGTAATTTAGGCATCGTCCGCTCTCTTCGGTGTCCGTGAAAGTCTATTATGATGATAACATACCGGCTACCTGTCAGAAAGAGGTTTCTGTTCAATATCGAGTGCATAGATTTCATTGAAGCATTCCGGCGAAATCGCCGAAGTCGCTTGGCACGATTCCGGCGAACCTGCAAGCAGCTAAATTCGAAGGTTATCGGCCTTTTTTTTTTTTTTCTTTTTCGTTGACATTTGTGTGGCATTTAGGAGAAAATAAATGCTGGTTTGCACTCGTTATCCCCATCATTTGCTTGTTTGTGAAATGCTAACCGCTACCCCGAATGGTTGTTTTGAAGCGTGACATGACAACACGAGGACGAACCACACTGACCGATTGCCTCTAGGCTAGGTGGCGCAAGCTACCGCCCATAGATAACCCGTACAGACGATGCGGTTGCCACGGAGACGCGCATGCGTGAAGTGGGGCAGTTCGTCGGGGCGCGCTGGACCAGTGTTCGTCTGCGCTGGACTGTAAACACCATCGTTCGGGCGCTTCTCGGCGCAACGTAGTGGCCGACGAACATCGGTCTGCGCCGGCGCGCGTTGCGTTCGTCGACGTTGGAGTATAAACAGCCCTTATACATGAATCGGTTAAATCATTACGTTGACGCCGCACGAGATTTGGAGCTAAGCTAGGAAAACCTACACAACTAGGCCGTTCTGAGAAATCAGAACGATATAATTCTCTCTCCACCCCCCCCCCCCCCCCCCACACACACACACACACACTCACTTTACAACCGTATACCAAGAAAACCAGTCTAGAGAAGGATGCTCCTTCCCCCCCCCCTTTTTTTTTCTCTTCATTTTATGCTCGCCTGTAAGACTCGACGAACACATCACATAAAAAAAAAATCCCAAGATTGAACGGATGGCGTCCAAGAGAAAATCGTAAAAAAAAGACGTACTTTCTTTCCCGTTCTTTTTTTAGTCGTTAATTTCCCGATTGACCGGCGGCGCCGACGAGGAATTTCTGACGTCACAGACGCCCATGCGGCTGACGTCATGGGGTCGTGCCGTGACGTCAGGGCGACGCCCGCGGCTGGCGGTCGTGATCTCCGGACAATTTCCGCGTCGTTTTGCACACGAGGAAATCGGAGTAAGTACCCAAGGGTGCGCTATATTGCTTCATCGTGACGCGCGCCAATTTCCGAAGAAATTTCAACGGGGAAAAATTTGTTCGCGACTAAACAAAAATTTCGAAGCACATAGAAAAAAAAAACGCTTTTTTTTCTGACAGCTGTTAAAACGAGATGTAAAGCGATACATGACTCGCACGTGACGTCACGTCACTATGCCGGTAATCATTCCTATCTGCTGTCGTTTGAGAGAGGGGCCGCACACTGTTTGAGACAGCCCCTTACCGTTCATATAAGTAGCAGAGTCTTTCGATCCACTCCTGGTCACAAAGATTCCCCGTAACGCTAGAGCTTGGTACGTGGCCAGGCGCGGCGCGGAGGCTAAGAGCCGCCAATCTAGCCAGCACCGCTGGGAGTCTGGCAACCAGAAAGTGGGGTCGGAATTTCGAAACCCACTCCGAACGAGCCACCAGTTTAGAACGCGGTGAGGCGTCATCGGACTTCCAACGTTTCTCATTAAGGTACGCGTCTTCAGCTCTGTACACCCAGCCAACCGATCAAACTTCCCCTCCTGCAACGCTCTCGAAAATAATATATCATTCTTCGTGTCTCTTCTTGCCTCAAAATGAATTCTCAATATCGCTTTCGCCGTCAAACGTCGTATGCTCGACTGTCCAACTCTTTTTCGATCACGCAAAAAAAAAAAAAAAAATGTGTGTTAGAGATCAATGGAAAATGACCGGTGCTTGCATACAGTGATCGATTACAGAAAAACAAAATGGATGTACAAGATTTTTTTTTTAATAATTATTGGTATTTGCGAATTTGGGGTGGCGCATTGAGAGTGGGGTGGTCGAACAAAAATGCCCCCCTCTGGAACAGTAGCGCCCCTGGCGGCAAATGTTGACCCTATACCAAACTTTATTCGAAGTTTCGTGACCAGTGGCGTATTCTTGAAGGACTCTGTAAGTACATACCTAAATGCGCAAAAAACAAAACAAAAAACATTCACGTGAAACTTACAAACTCGTAAGGATCAGCATCTTCCAGGTAACATAGCGATATATAAATAACGAGAAAACAAACAATGCAAAAAAGGCAAGATGCAGGCACGATTGAATATGAATGAACGGAAACAGACAAGACCAAGAAAAAAAAACTTGATACTTTATTTGTTGATGTACAATATAATGTGGTTCGCATTTTATTGGAATTCGGTGGCGCGAAACGTACGCTGCAGAAGGAATATGCGCTCAGCAGCAAGGTCAAAACAATAGTCGCCGTTTCTGACGTCAGTGCAAACCATGTATGGCATGTACATGGGTCGGGATCGCCGCTCTCGGTCGCGCCGATTCTTCCTAAATTGATTTTTTTTTTTTCATTGTTCATGAATTACACATTGAATCGGGGTTTCCCGCGATATTTAGCGAGGAAACGCTTCCCCGCTAAGTTCGCCGGGAAAATAAATTTGACGTATAATGACACACTCATTTAGGTTTTACCGAGGGGAGAATACTGAATTGGCACCTGATTACACCGTATACAACAGTTTCTTTCCAAGTAAGTTCAGCGCGACGGACGGACAAACAGAAGCGTGCAACGTGCGTCTGGGGCGGGTGCGTCGTGCTTGAGTGGCCGATCAGATATAATGCCATTCGATGGCACCTACGTTAAATTTTGCCGCGTGGCAATACATTTCTACTATACTGGTTACCTCACCAGTATAGTGGCGGTCAGCATTTCTTTTGTTTTTTTTAGACTTAGGCTAGGTGGCGCAAGCTGCCGCCCGTTACAAAGGGTATATAGGCATTAACATCCATCCATCCATCCATTTTTGGGGCGCGATGCGCTTATTGACATGGATCGGAGAACACGCAGAACGCTGACACAGAACTCGATTTCGATACATGGCTGAGACGAGCTCACGCCGACTCACTTCTCGTGTCCAATACACGCTCGGAGAGAGTATGTCTCCGTGCTCCTTGGAAAAGGGCCTATTGTCAAAGGAACCACGAAAGAAGCTTCAAAACTATCGTCGCGCGGTTAATAGGGTAAAATTGTAGATTGGTGAAGAAGTAACTGAACACACAGGAAGATAGCCTAGATCAGCCTTCCAGAAGACTTATTTTAATGAGACCTATTTATTATATTAATTAACTTGAGACCTATTTATTATATTAATTAACTTAGTCACACTTAAGCTCGGAGTAAATTATATTTTAAGAGTGACTCTTACAGCCACGAAAATTAACAAATTCGCCGCAAAAAAAAAAAAAAGAAGCACACGCGTTAAAAAAAAAAAAAGAAAAAAAAAGTTTGGATTGGTTTTTAGCTTGCGACAGCGCGGAGAACTCCACAGAGCAGGGGATCCGCGGATGGGCGAGAGGTGCGTCGTGGTGCTGACGTCAGCAGTACCTCCGGCGTCTCTTAACGAGTTTCCGATGAAAGACCCTGGCGACAAAGAACGTCGCTTAGCGGCGTTCCTTTGCGACGCCGCAGGGAATCACAGGAGCTTCGGTGCGCGGTATGCGCCGAGAGAAACTGAGAAAGAGACTGTGACGAGTGGCTCCGCGGGGACGTCAGTATTACGCCGCTAGCTCTGGTTCGAATGCCTAGCCTCCTCTATACTCACGAAGCAGTGGTTCTCAACCATCGATGTTTCGCGGACCCCTCGTGAATCTACGGAGATGACGGAGGACCCCGTTTGTGGTGAGGGGAAGGGAAAGATATAAGTTAATTACGATAATGATTTAATAAGTGGATCTAACTAAGGGCTGGTGTGAAGCAGACTTCTCTCGTTGACACGCACACGAGAAAACCTCACCCGGAAATAGGAACATTTCTTCTCAATCCGAAAAAAAAAAAAAAGACATTTTATTGCCGGGCTTCACTGATAGTGATGAGGCAGGGCTTCGCGGACCCCCATTTGAGAACCACTATTCTAGTGCAAAGCAGAACGAACGCTGGGGAGAGGAAGAGACCTCTTCTCCAACGCTCGCTCAGCTAAGGTGGAGAGAGAGAGATGGGAGGAGCCTCGACTGTTCACCTGTCCCCGACTGGATAGCTGTAATTCTGTTGCCATGTACGCGTACCATATCACGACTTCTCCAACCTCCTTGCTTTCACCTTCAAGTAATGCGTTGTCTTTACCCTTTCTAATAAAATAAATCAAATAGATACATTTTTATTGTATATAAGTGGCCCCCCATAAACAACCGTTAAAAAAAAAAATCGGAAGTCGCATTTAAATATTTGTGAAGTTGGCGCGGAAAACCTGCATTGGTTAGCACGATTATCCGTAATGTCATCGCGATACATACGCAGACGCGAGCCAGTTCCTACATTCTCGTAATGAATCGAACAGGAAAAAAGAACAGTAAATAAGTCGCACCGTTCAGTAAGACGTACAGACAAAAAAAAAGTGTTAAATGGTGTTTCGTAGTAATTTTGCGTTTTTGCCCTTTCGTTCTTTTTACTTCTATATATATTATTGTCGAATACCTCACTCCTTTGTACTATGCCCTCGGCCCTAAAGCAATGTATACGTATATAGGGTGTTTCACGAAAGGTGGACAAATTCGATATTGCGAAAACTACGCGTCGCTTCAAAAAAAGGCTCGTACCGTTTTGTTCCTGGGCCAGGGGCCTATTTAGGAAAATTATTGAAGTCCGGGATAACTAAGTTATTAATTATTTTTGCGTAATTAACGTTTTTTTTTAACGCAGGCAACTGTGGATACAACGTTCCACCGGTTCTGCCGCTTGTGTCCATAGCGTAGCGAGCGCCACCTAGCGGAAGCGCCACGAAAAGGCGCCAGGCGTTCTACACGAAGCTTGTCAACCGACTTTGATCCGTAACGTTGGTACCAATAGGTAGCAATAAACGCTCCGTCCCTCGAACAGAGCCGACAAACTTTCGCAACAGTCGCATATACAGCGACCCGTCACGTTGCCAGCCGCGACCCCGCCCTCCTTTCTTTTGTTCGTTTTTTTCATTAGTCGCCGTGGTGGCGGCGGCACGCCATAGGTCAAATGTCAGGCCGCGGCGAGGAAGCAACCCGCGCTCCTCTCGCAACCAGCGTATAATTTCGCCCAAGACGCCGCGACCACCCGCTCCATCCAGCCATATGTATGACGCCAAGCAATATGGGCGAAATAAAAACAAATCAAAGAAAAAAAGCTCGCCTGCTCTGTACAAAAAAAAAAAAGAAAGAAAAAAAAAAGAATTCGCATTGTAGAGGCAGCAGCGGCGGCTCGATAAGGTGCGTGCCTAGCAATGAACACGAGAAATCATTCGAGGTCGACAGAGCGAAAGAGAGAAGCCCAGTTGAATTTGCACGCAAATCGGAAGACGGTCGATCACGCGACCGATCGCAATGTGCCCTCCTGCGATACCACCTATAGCAGACGAGGAGTGCGTCTTCTTCCTTCAAACGTCATCACTATTGAATCCCCGCAGCGCTGGAGTATACCTTGCGGCAGCGTCGTCGACAGCGCGTCTTAAAACGTCTCCCAATGAGCCCGACGCAAGCACGCCGCGACGCTGCAGCAAGACGAACGCATCCGCCGCTTCGAGGCGTTTCTTCGTCACGCTTCGTCGCGTTTGCCGCTCGGGCCGGGTCGAGGATGTACTACAAAACCAGGCAGTTCGACGACGGAGCCATAGAGTGCCCGGTCGCAGATTTGGAGCGCGAGCGTCTGGTAGCGCAGAGCATCAAAGAGCCATTTCTCGGGGAGCTTGGACGTCAGCGCACAGCTTTTGCGGCGGCGAGGACCCGAAACGCACTTGTTCGCTCGGGAGAAGCGTGTTTCGGCGTCTCGCCGCAGCGGGGCGCCAGTCACGTAGCTCTCCTCTCATCCGTTGTCCGCCGCTCCACCTTTTCCATTTCGGCGGCCGCTTCTCGTGGCGATCTACCAGACTGATGACGCCATGCGCGGGCCAATTGCCCTCTTCTAAGGACCCCCGGGCACTCACTCTAGCGGTAGCTTAGATCACGGTGAAACTACGGTGTGGCTCAAACGAGTGTGGGGTGCGTTTAGCGTCCTATGCGGAGCGCAAGTTCGTCTGCTTCTTTTGCATGAAGATTTTGGTGACGTCAGATCGCCGCCGAGCTCCGATTGGCTCTGATTGAAGGATAGTGAGCAGACCTCGAGGCAGCTTGTTTCGAGGTCAACCCCCTATCCTTCGGTCATAGCCAATCAGAGCTCGGCGGCGTTCTGACGTCACCACAACCCCCTTGCAAAAGAAGCAGACGAACTTGCGCTCCGCATACGGCCCCTGTATTGAGAGATGGTCCCGACGTGGCGCAACCAATGACGTCACACGAGCCGGCCTGTCGTGCCGTCGGACGTCGCGAACCTGCGGTCGGAGCTAGAAACCACGCGGCCGGCGACAGCGTGACAATATTATGACGTCATCACGCGGAAATCAAGGGACCAGATTTGAAGAGGCAATAAACGCATCATGTCGAAGACGCCTTCCAGACATTCATACAAATACCACGGGCATTCGACTCAATCGTTACTCACAAAAAAAAAAAAAAAAAGTATGCTCGAGGCATTTTTTCGCAAAAGACAATCGGATGAAAAAGCTTTCCTTCCTTTCAGCAAGAAAGCAATGAAAGCGGCGTTTGTAGTTTCGAGGACTCCACGCGACGATCCTTAACAGTCCCACGTCACGCGACGGACGCATCTGGCCACTAAAAATAATGACAGTAATAATAATATTAAATAATAATAACAAAAACAAAATATCTCGTGGAATGAGCAGCCGTCGTGGAGGACGGGTAGGGAACGCCTTTTGCACCCAGACGAAGGACGCCGGCCTGGCGACGTGCGGACGAGGAAAACGACACACGGGAAACGCTCCAAGACGCGTCCGCTCAACCAAACACAGCGGGCGGTAACGGTTATTGGTCTGGATACGAGAGGGTATACGATGGCGAGTGCCGCGTGCTATTTATTTTCCTCTCAGGTTGAATCGAAGCCTCAAGCTTCAAACCGCCGCGGAGAGCCGGGGATAGTTGGGGCACACCCTCCCCTAATCAACCTTTGCCCGCCCGCCCGCTTATCCCGTGTCGTCTGCTACAGCTCGTGCTGTACAGCTAGTTCCCGGCATGCCTTTCGGTACCGCGAAACCCACTGCACGCTTACAAAAAAAAAAAAAGTTTTATTCCTCACCTATCAACGACGCAGTCGGTCTCCCCGACCAACACCTTCTAGATATATAGGCTTTTTTGTGATTGGTCCCACGGCGATAGACCACGTACAGATGGCGACCGCCATGATGGCGCACTTTTGACGCTGTCTGATGAGTACCCCATCAGCTCGCAGCGTCGGCTGCGTCTGAGCTCGACGGCTAGGCGCATGCGCAAAAATTGAAAACCAGTTGACGCCACCTAGCGGAGAACGGGTGCAGTATGTGTCGCGTGTACTGTTCGCCGTTCATACACTACATCATTAAAGGTTAATTTATGCGTTTGCTTTCATAGTGCGTAAAATATAAACCAGTAGAGCCTCCGGGTTCGACAACAGTTCAACCGCCACCCACTAACTACACCTAAAGTCACTGGATGCTGGGAAAGTAGCGCCAAGCTCCCCGTATGGTCGCCATTTTGGTCCGTGAAATGAGCAATTTCTGCTCGACCCCTCCGTTCTTGATGAGCCGATCTAAATTCGCTGGAGACGTTTCTTGTACACCGAGATTTTGCTGTCCACACACCGACGAAACAAACGTACATCTTCGTACCACCACCACAGGCTGTGTCGGTGGTTGGAGGCACTGAAAAATAAGTTTAATGTTTTAAAATACGCGTGAAGAACAATACAAGTGTAAGAGATCCGTGGAGACGGGAATGATTGATAAGTTGATGGCATACACATTGACAAAGACGTTTATATTGACAAGGAACGCTTCCAGTACGATGATGCTCCTTGGTGATGTTGGCGCGACTGGTTTAGAACGACCCTCTGGAAGCTTCGAAGATTTGAATGGACCGAAACGGCGATTTCCATGGCAACGCAGACAGGCTAGCCAATCGCCTTGCGAGGTTTTGGTCGTCTGTATGTTAGTATATGTTTGTGTCCGGCTAGCAGGTAGGAAAGGCAATGACGCTACTTTCCCAGGATCCAGTGACTAACTACACCCAACCAAGAAAAAAAAAATGCAGCGAAATTGCAATGATGTTGATAAAAGCAGCAGCAGTCAAAGTGCTTACGTTTGGGCTTGCCTGAAGAAAGGGACGGATGTGCAGACAAGGAATGGTAAGGTTAGTGACACAAGTTATGCGAAGTTAGCTGCCCCCCCCCCCCCTAAGCTAGAAATTCCATTTAAAAACAACAAAAAAAGTCTAAAATATTTTAACGTAAAACAGTAGTCAATGCCGCGCCCCCCCCCCCCCCCCCCCCCCCCCCAACCATAGGGAAGCTTTAATATAATAACGATAACTCTTGCGGATGTGGACCCGTGAGGGGTGTAAAGGTCTGGTTTCCTAATAATACTACTACTAATAATAATAATAATAATAATAATGAACCAGAAGCCATAAGATAGATATTCATTCGAGTCCGGAAACGCTACGTGAATATCGCGAGACCTAAAGAGAAAATAATTTTAGTAGTAATAATAACAATGATTCCCCGGGTTGATCGAACATCAGAACGACATTGGAGGATTTTAGCGGATCAACAGTGGGGATCGAAATCGACCGGAGGGATTTCAGGCGGCAGACGCGGTGGCACACGTACCCTTCTTTTCGCCTCCTGCCGAGGGAAAAGTAAAGACATACATAAGTTGCAGTTTCGTCAAATGTTAATTCAAGAAATAATAATAATAATAATAAACATCTCAAGCAAACGAATGCACGCGGTGAACGCGGCCGTCTGGCGTACCCCTTTTTTTCGCCTTCTGCCGAGAGAAAAAATAAATAAATAAATAAGAAATAAAATTGCTTTAGAATAAAAAAGAAGACCCAGGGCAGTTTTGGGAAATCCAGCTAAGAAGCGTTGGACTAAATCCCCAAGTTGTAAAGCTGACAGTGAAGTTCAAAAATACATATTAAAATTAAGACGATAAATTGCACATACGTGGCGGCGGCGCAGGAGCCTTCTCGCCTACTGGTGCTGACAGGAAAAAAAATAAAAAGACCAAAAACATGATTGGATTAGAGCGTCAAGACAAAACAAAACGACTTCGCAAAAAAAAAAAAAAAAAAAATTAGCGAGGTTTTGAGGGACTGTAAAGGTTGCAGGATAATTACAGAAAAAAATCAAAGCAAAAACAAAGGGGGAGGGGGGGGGGGGGGCAAAAGTTACAAGATAGCATATGCATGGTGTAAACTAACGATTTTTAGGCACCTTAGACGTCCCGCAAAAGTTGGTTTCTCAACGGATCGCTCTGTAATTTACTACAGAGGTGCGAACAGGTGGCGGAAATTTACACTGAAAAAAAAAAACAAGGAATGTATGTACTTACCTCGTTAAAAAAAAAAAAAAAAAAAAGAAAGAAAACAAACCTGGACAACTTACGCCGCCACTTCTCAGACGATGCACGTGTGTAGTGAGAAATGGCGCCGACAAATGGTGGAAGCCGCGTCCAGGGAGCGCTGGCAGATTCGGGTTATGACCGCAGACGATCCCGCAAAAGAACCCGAATCGGCCGGCGCTCCCCCGACGCGGCGCACGCCATCTGTCGGCAGCACTTTACAGCATCCTCTGCGAAGTGGCGGCGTAGATTGCCCCAAAAAGATTTCTGCCTTTTTTTTTTTTTTTTTTTCTTTGAACGAGGTAAGTTTATTTCATGATTATTATCGTTTTTTCTTTCACAGTAAACTTTCATGCCGTGGTTACACCTCTGTAGTAAATCTTCGCTTTTTGCGGGCCGACTAAAATGCCTTAAAAGTGTTAGTTTACATTATGTATGTTTGCTCAAGTTCGAGAAGCAAAAAGGAACATAAATATATATATATACACAAGAAATAAAATAATATTAATATTTATACGGGACACATGAAATCATAAATGGCATATCCAGGAATTTAGTTGTATTTAGTCATTAAGGTCACCCCTTAGTTATAAGAAAAGTGTGAAAGAAATTTTATTTATGGATGAATAAAACATCGAAAATATGTCCTAAACTTCTTGAATGATAAATGCATGTGATAGCACAAAAAAAAAAAAGTATTTTTTTTTTTAAAGATCTGTTGAAGAAAAATGTAATATTAAAGATAATTGGCCCATCTCTGTTCGCACACCACTGGCTATTTCTTATTTGTCTCCTTTTGTGTTTGTTTTTGACTGTATAGCAGTGAAAGCATGTCACTCTTGTTTTGTTTTGCTACCGCTGTTGCCAAAAAGGGCGGCGTGGCCTCGTCAGCTGTAAGTTTTGTCTCAAATAAACTTATACAAACAACAAACAAACAGCTAAATAAAAACGGGCGGCAGACGTACCCTTTTTCTCGCCTCCTGCCAAGAAAAAAAAAAAAAGAGAGGAAAAATAAGGTCAAATTAGGCGCTCCAACGAAAGCAAGCGAGGCGTACAGGCCTAATGCCCCCCCCCCCACACACACACACAAATTATATATATATATATATATATATATATATATATATATATATATATATATATATATATATATATATATATATATATATATATATAGCGTTTTGTAAAAATAAAGTACGCATTGCCAAACGCTCATTCTCCGCCCAAATTTCGCGTTATGGCGGAGTCCGGACCAGACGCCAGAGTTGCATAGCTAGCCGTTATCCGACTCAAAAGTTATGCTGACGTCATGCATCTCCGCCAGCGCTTCGTCAGACGCCATTTGAACGAGATAACGGCAAGCTCTGAAACTTTGGCATCATGGTTCGACCCGCTAGCGCTACATCTGAGCGGAGATGAAATGTTCAGTAACGCGTAATCGACTTTTCCGTTAAAAAAAGAAAAAAAAAAAAAAACGCGAGACGGAAGTTAAGACTATGGTTGTTTCCAAGAGGCACCCGACACAAATAAAACGCCAATTAAAGTAGATCTCATCAAAACACGCAGTGCCCGCACAAATTCGTGCAAAAAAAAAAAAAAACAATTTTTTTTTTTTGTATAAGGATGCCTACCTTTTGCATCTAGAGTAGAGAGTTTTAGTAGATCGTTCCGATGACTCCGATAACGAATACTCATACCCCGCCACCACCTCTGCGTGTGCATCGTATCGGGAGTATAGGCGATGTCGGAGCGATCTCCTAAAACTCTCTACTATCGTTGTCGGGTATATCATAATCGGGTGGTATCGGAAGGACCTACTAAAGCACCTACTGTGCACGCAGTATCACCGATAACCACGATTCGGGTTCGAAAAAGGAGTCCCCTTTCTCAAAGGGGGGTTCGATAAAAACGATGGCCGGAAGAAGCTACGTACCTTTGGACATGGCAAAGCAACAGCAGCGGTCCACGGGATCCCCTCGCTGCCTTCATCTCCCTCGTCTTCGCCATCGTGGAAAATACAAAATGCCACTACTATTTCTAGATCATACCTTATAAACGCAAATTAATACAAAAAAAAAACATTGCGTTTTCAAAAAGCAAATAATTAAAAATTTATGCGCGCCCTTCATTATGTACCATCGGTCGATTATTTATGGCAGATCGTCACGTGACGTGGCTGCCGAAAGTGAAAAGGTAGAGCGGCAGACAAGAGTCATGTAACAGGCGCCCCGCTGCGGCGAGACGCCGAAACACATTTGTCCCACGCGATGGAATGTCCGCTCGTGCTTCTCGCGTTCCTCGGGCTACCGCTCCTTTTCTCGTCGGATTTGAAAAACCAAGTTTCGAATCCCTGCCGCTGCAAAAGCTGTGCACTGAATACCAGACGCCCCGAGAAATGCTCTGTGCTACCAGATCCTCGCGCTCCAAATCTGCGACCGGGCACTCTATGGCTCCGTCTTCGAACTACCAGGCTTTTTGAGTATAAAGGAGGCTATGGCTATGTTAATATATTCGTTTCCAGTATGTATGTCTGTTGTTTGTTTGGTCTTTTGGGGGGTGAAAAGAAAGGGGAAAGATCCAATATGCCCCGGACCAAATGCAACGAATGTAAGGGTGAAAACGAGCTGGTTGAATATCACTAGCGTGACAAAACCCCCGATACTGCAGGGTAAAAACGACGCGTGCACTAATAAAGGTGTCAAACACAGCTGAAAAACTTACTTAAAAAAAAAAAAAAAAACTTTTAATAGGCACCGAGGCCAAGCACAACCGAAACAGAAACAGGCAGCGAAGCCAGCAAAACAGTTTTCTGTGTTCATATAAGGTGTTCTCTTAGGGTTCAGTTGTGGAAAGAGGGTCTTTGGCTTTCTCTCTTTCTGTTTTGCTTGGTCTCGGTGTCAAGTACTTTATGAAAAATAAATTATTCGGCTGTGTTTGAGACCTTTTAGTGTATCTGTCGTTTTGACCCGCAGCTGATTTTCTCCAGCGCCTGATATTTTGACGGACCTAATACATGACTTTAGCGACGAGTCAAAAACATGGAAGTTCATTTACATAGCTACTGCGAAATGGCACTGCGAGATGGCGCCACCGACCTTGCGCGACTAGATCGAAACCAACGTTATTAAACCACTCAGTTGGGAAACTGCCATAGAGACTGCTCTGAAAAAGTGGCCCCGATCTGTCCTCGAGCACCGAGCTAATGGCGAACACAACGCCGTCATTTCTCCCGCAGCGGCCACTCGAGGAACCACACGTTACTTCTATACTCTGTTTCATACTTAGCGTGCAACGCTGTCAAAGCTACTGGCGCGAGCGCGTGCCTTCATCTAGGGTTTCGTTTGCGCGAGAACGCGTGCAAATGATCAACGAGATGAAGCCCCATGCTCGCGCCTGTAGCTTTGACAGCGTTGCACACTAAGTATGAAACAGAGTATATTTTGGCTTTAATCGGCCATTTTGACGCCGAAACAGATACAGCAGAAGAGGTTACAGAGGTGCCACCCCCTTCTCCCCAGCGGACGTGCCGCGTCTTACTATCGAAGTTAAAATGCACCTAGGTCGGGACGCGCTACCTGAAAGCACCGCTGAGGCATGGTTGTATAAAAACAATATTAATTGTGCCGCAAAACCTTGCAAACTAAAGATTTTAAAAACATCACGCGCCCTTTATTTTGTACTAAACTCCAATAAATTTCATACAAAAAGAGTCTTTTCCGTTTGTTTTTACGCAAAAACATGCTTTCTAAAAGCTCAAGGTGACCACAGTACAGACAAATGATACAGAGTGGCGCTGTTGTCGTATTTAGCTCGGTCTCGGTGGACGCCAGCGGCCCAGGTTTCGTCGGCGAGTTTCCCAACTGAGTATTTTAGTAACGTTGATCTAAACCAATAAGTGCAGCCGTTCAGTTCCCGGAGTGGCCGCTGCGTGCGAAATGGCGGCGTTGAGATCGCCTTTAGTAGTTCGGTTCTGGAGTACGGATCGGAGCCACTTTTTCAAAGCAGGCTCTGTGGCAGTTTCCCAATTGAGTTGTTCTAGCAAACGTTGGTACCGGTGCAGGAAATGCAGGTAAATCGAACGAACCTATTGTTTATTAAAGAATCATACACCAACTAGCTCATCTCTCCTTTTTAAAGGGACAATGAAGACGATTTTATTTAATTTTTTTAAATGGTGTTTTTATGCTTCTTGGGAACATAGCATGCTGCCCAATTTTTTGTAGACATTTGTGACGCGTATTTCTGTGCCTACGAAAGAAGTAAAGAAACCGAAACTGAACAATCTCCATTCTCGTTTCTGGACCCCCGAAAACGGAGGTGACGTAGGGAGTGACGTCAAGTGTGAATAGTCGGTATCGGAAGTATTTAGGAGATCGAGACTCTGGTTACCGCGGTGGGTTGTAGCAGCGCGGTGGAGCGGTCGTTTCGCCGAAGCTGTCAACATGGACGGCAATGCCGCTCTCGCGAGCGAATTCGGGCTTCCGTTCAGTGACCGAACACCAACGGAACGGGAGTACGTGTGTGGCGGCCCCCGACGGAGACCGCCCAGCCAGCCGGCAACGAGCGGCCCGCATTCCGACGGACGGACGAGGGGAAAGCGGCAGCGATCCGGTCATTCCGGGATCCGATTCCTCCGCGGACGTCCTCTTTTCGTCGTCAAAGAACACGAACAGCAACCCACACGTGAAAACTAGCGTCGCCCGAACGAATACTGGCCTTCAGTCGACCGTTAGAACAGCCATCTACATCTACCATTTTGCAGAATCCTTCGAGTACCGTGTTCTTATTTTATTTTGTTTGCCCATAGTTGCTCGTTGCCCTTTTCACATCCAGCGTAGCAAAGAAAAAAAAACAATTATGCTGCTTTATTTACGGTTTAGTAATCACTTCAGGTCCGATTTATACTTTTCATGGTTATTCAAGCGGAAATTAGAACAGTATTCCTAAAAATCGCGAACCAAAACGTGACCGAGGGCACGTTTCTTGTTTCGACCAATCGCTGACGCGTCTCTTGTGACGTCGCGCTTCTTGGCCCCGCATCGGTCACGTGAGCTCCGCTTCTCCTGGCTTCTCCCGCAACTCTCGGGGCGTCGCCCCAGTCGATCCCGGTACGATTATTACCGCGACTGTTTAATTGATTTGCGCGGCACACAAGCGCCGGTTTCGGCTGAAATTTGGGCAACGTGGCCTGAGACGTGCCTGGAACCCAGTTCAATCGCCAAAAAGATATCCGAAATTCCCTTCATTGTCCCTTTAAGGAAAACTATGTTCATAACTCTCAATTTAGTCACTTTTTTTTACCGTATCATGGGGTTAATTTACCTATCTGTTGAATGGTGCACACTTGCATTCGCTAGTGGACGGAATGCACCACGCAGTGCGGCGGGGAAGGGCACATCGCCACCGCTTCCTGGCCGAATCAATCTGTCCTTGCATCAATGTATCTCTATATATGAATCAATGAGCAGATGATTTACAAGAGGCGATACAATGGCTGGAAGTGAGGTAAGGCGCTAATTTTATACGGTGTAGCCGACTGTCATCCCCGCAGAAGCGTGTACGGAAATCGAACTTCCTCCATTCACTGCACATAAGGACGTAGAAATAGCGTCGACTATCGTGACGTTATTTTGCCGAGCGAGAAAAGGGACAGTTAAAACTCGGGAACGAAAAAGTGATAGGAAGCCAAGAAAACGTAGAAAATATACAAGCTCGATCATGCCGACAGAGACTGGCAAGCACAGAATGTGTGATAGGCCTTCCAGGAAACAAGAAACGGAGTCTGAACGGCACCGTGAACACTAAACATTATAACACCTTTATGTGTGTAACCAAACACCCTAGAAAAATAGTGTAATTCCGAACACCCTTTCAGTTCTTAAAAAAAAAAAAAGGCGTGGAGTTCAGACACCCTACACATATGGTGTTGTGATCTAACACCCTAAATATAAGGCGTCATTTTCTAACACCCTAAAAATTTATGGTGCAACTTTCTAACACCCTAAAGAAGGGGGTGTAATCAATTTCTTATGCATTTAGAAATATTGAGTGAAACTTCGTAACACAAGTCAGGAATGGTGCAATGAATGGAGTCAAAGGCATAAGGGGCAACAACATCCAATGACTATAGGGTATGATGGTTCCGGGGACCGCTTGAAACGACCCACGAAAAACGACTGAAGCTACACCCAAATGTATTTGAACCACTTCGTCATTTTACTGCAGGAACACTTCATTGCACGTTTACTAAAACAAGTTTTAAAGCAGCGTTTCTCACTTTTCGCACGAAGTTTAAGCAATTGAAACGTTGCACTTGCACCATAGTGATAATTTGGCCAATCGTGGAAGGCCGATCACAGCGACGCTTTTCTTCGCGCACAGTCGCCAATAGCTCGAAAGATTGCAAGTAATGGAAAATCGCTTACCAGAGGTCTTGTTCAATCTATATTCACAAATCAGCACGCGCGTTGTATTCTGAATACGCGCGTGCGCGCACGCGCACACACACACACAGACACACACACATACACCGCTCGTTCTCGAGCATTGTTTGTAATCCTTTCGTGGCGGCGACTCGAGTGTTCGGTCACATCAGTTGACAACATGCAAGATTTTACACAAGTTCACTCGTTTATGTAGCATCAAGATGTTCTGACGATCTTGGCAAACAATAAAGCAGAAGATATTTTTTTTTTTTTTTGCAAACTCAACCGAGTATTGTGAAGTTAAGGATGACTGGCCACCATCAGTTCTTTTATAAACCATGTACCTGCATGCGCACGAGTGAATGAACAAACGCGATGAAGCAGCCACGAAAGGGAGGGCTGGTTCACTTATCCAGCAGGGGCATATCCACGGCATTCCCTTCACTATTAACGGCGAGATGTTTTTTTTTTGCTGGCGCTCTCCTATAGGGTTCCCTCTCTTGACGTCATTACCTCGCAAACAACAAGTTCGACGGTGTTTGTAATTAGCACGGTGGAAGCCTGAAATCATTGCGCTCTGAAACCAAGACTGCCAAACACCGTCAACATTTAACTTCTTGCCACTACTCTTATTTCCGTCGATGAGAAATCCTCTGCTGACGTCATAGTCAGCATTCGGCCAATCGTGGAAGGCCGACCGCAGCGACACTTGCGATCGCGCCTTGGCGAAATGAATCCCACTCAAACTGGCATTTGGCACTTCCCCCTCCCCTTCTAGGACGTTTTCCCTCCATGACGGTCCAAAGCCAACCGCAAAACGCCGTCCGGGAACCGGACGTTCCCCCGTGCTCCCACGAATACCTGATGTCGGCGTTCTGACGTCCGTGGTCTCTTCTCCTCCCTCTCCCGTGCACAGTTTCTCGGTGATAGGTCACCGTATGGACGTCGCGGTGACGTCGTGCTAATGGCGGGACGTCAGATTCCAACGCCGTAATAAAACACGATAAGACGTTTGAAATGTAGAGCAGACGTCGTCCCCACCGACGACCTTTTTTTTTTTCGACGTCGTGACGCCGTTTTGTGCCATCACCGTGGGCCGATTTATCCTCCAACAAGAAGCGACCAATAACAAGAGATCCGCGGAGGAACCGGTATGCAACTTTCTCGGTTCCGCAACCCGCGAAAAAGAACCCACCGGGAAAAACAAATATAATAAAGGAACGTCTGTTTTCATTAGGACAACTCCACCCGTGATTGCCGGATCCGATGCTTCCACGCCGTTTTTCGCAAGATTTCCGACAAGCGGCGCACCCAACGGTTTCGAGAATTTTAACTTCAAAATAAGCGAGAAAAAAAATATTAGAAAAAAAATACCCGGGTCGCTTCGTCAATTTGCAAAAAATTCCAGAAGGAATTTGCGAATTCGTGGACTCTCTCTACTAAACCCAAAGAATACAAAATTTAGTAATAAAAAAAATTTAGTCGCGGTGACATTTATTAAGATCGAAAGTTCGAAAACCTGAAAATAGTCAGAGAAAAAAAAAAAAAAAAAAACAGAAAAACAACACAGCACGAAATTCTCGACATAGAACGGCAGAGATCGATGGAGCGCCGAGCAGAAAACAACTCGAAACAGACGATGGAATGCGAGGCAAACGACGAAGGGCAAACGAACTGCAGAGAATCGCCATTTTTTTTTTTTCTCGACCGTTTATTTTTTTATTTGACGGTTGTCCGTGGCGATTGTTACTAAGTTACTAAAGTCCCTCGATAAGCGCCTTGCTAAGTAGCGACAGCAATTGATGCGCCGACGCGGTCTCCCATTGGTCCGTGCCCGCGTTCCTTTTCCGCTTTTAGGAAGAATACGGCGCCATTCGACTCGACCTCACTCTCGAGTAACGCTTTGGTATACCTTGGCGTTCGAAAAACCGACCCACGCCCGGGCGTTGTTCACCCTGGCTTGTCACGTGACACGACCCGCCGGAGTAACTCCGAAGATTTCGAACACAGCCACCAGGGTTGGCGAGGTATAGCCCAAAAACATGGCGGACAGCGCGCCAGCATGCAGACGACAGGAGCGAGGGCACGGACGCAGAGGTTGGTCAATGGGAGGCGCGGGCAGAGCCAGGGCGTGCGGCAGACTCGGAAAGAGGGCTTGGCATGCTCTCTTGACCAACCAGAAGCCGAAAAGAATCCCCTAGCGGTGGTAGCGAGAAACAGTTCTGATCAAAGGTCTATGTTCGTAAATGGTTTTAATAAGCGCGTAAGAGTGATGTGTAGTAACTTTTTGTGGTTGAAAATAGAGTACACGTGTTGTTTTCATCATGATCATGCAGAAAGATGTAAGAAACGAATGCGCCGCTCGACTCTGTTTTGCTCGGACAGAGTGTGACCGCTCGGACGGCAGATTCCCGGCACTCGGCGCTTGGCGTACGGATTATGTCGATCGTTCCGCTAGTCGCACTCTTCCACCATCATTTTGTATGAGCGTGATTGAAACATCACGTGTACCAAATATTCAGTCATTGAGAGTTACTCCAATGCAGTTATCAGGTTTGTTTCTCGCGACCACCGCCAGGGTATTATTCCCGGCTTCTGGTTGGTCACATTCGAATTTCTGAAGACGCCCTGGAACACGCCCAGCCCGCTTTCGGCCAATGGCGCCTCCTGATTCGTCTCCTATACTTCCCAACGAATGGCCAAACTCTCTACATATACGGCTCTGCGCGGACGGTGGGGGAGCTGGAACGCCCGTCTCCAACCAGTGTGTTTAGCGCCCTACATATATACCGCCCATACATCAAAAGTGATCTTGAAGTGGCAATTAAGCGACGTCGCAGAACCCGGAGTGTCGATCTGCTGTCGGATGGCGGGATCCTGACAGTTGGCCGTAAAAGTATACCGGCAAAAAGCGCGAGCAAATGCGAGTGTCGCTGTCGTCGCGGCATTCCAAACTCCTGGCTGCCGAAGCTTCCCGTGGAATGCAAGCTGGAGGAGAGCGACCTGCATGCAGAACAGCCGTCCGCCCCATCCACCACCCCTGCTGCTGGGACAGCGCCAGGATCGCTGCCGGCGACAGCATGACGTCATCAGCCGGAAATCGAGGGACTACTTTTTTTTTTTTATAGGCCGAGGAAAACACACCGGTCCAAGACGCGTTCAGCACCATGATGAAAGGGAGTTAAAAGTCGCTCGTCGGCAGGATCACCCAGAAGCGGGACGCCATATTTCGAAGCCCGATTAACCTGGTATACCGCACAAGCCGACTTTCTGAACCCACTATTTGCTCGGTGTGCCAAGCCTCGCGGATTCGGCTCAAACGGTACATCGCGTTCTCCCAGTTTATCCGTCTGAGCTTCCTGCTTTCGTAGGCCCCGCTATAGAAAACGATTTGCTAAAACCGTATCGCCTACTTTCACACAAAGCCGTTGGGAAAGCGAATCGTTGCGATTTATAGAGGAAGGTCGGCGGCTGAAAAACATCTGTAGAAACTTCAGACCCCCCAAAACACTCTGCGCTGTAACACTGAGCACGATGTTTGACTACAGAGTGTCACAGCGCAGGCTGTGCTTTTAGGTCCAAAAATGTTATCAGCCCCGTCATTTGTCAAGCTCTCTCCTGACACTTGGCTCAAAGTGCTTTGTGGAGAAGTAGACGCTCAAAATTGATTTGTAGTGTAGTGCAGGGGTTTCTCCAGGAATTGAAATTAGGGGGGGGGGGGGGGTCTAAATTTTTAGGGCGGGGGATTTGGGGGGGGGGGGGTGTCATTGAGAATAGAGGAGCCGTTGCGAATTAAGGGGGTGTTTCAGAAAAACACGGAGCGGTGTACACCCCCCCCCCCCCCCCCCCCCCCCAAGGGCTGTGTAGGGAAATCACTGGTGTAGTGAGTGTATGTAGCGTGTAGGTAGTCTTTGTAGTGAGTGTAAGTAGCGTGCAAGTAGTCTGTACTGTAGTGAGTGTAGATAGTCTTTAGTATAGTGACTGTTGATTGTCTGTAGTGTACTGGGTGTAGGTAGACTTTGTTGTGTAGGTAGTCCGTAGTGTAGTGAGTGTAGGTAGACTTTGCAGTGTAGTCAGTGTAGGTAGTCTGTCGTGTAGTGAGTATAGGTAGCGTGTAGGTAGTCTTTGTAGTGTAGTGAGTATAGGTAGCGTGTAGGTACTCTTCGTAGTGTAGTGAGTGTAAGTATTCTGTAATGTAGTGAGTGTAGGTAGACTGTAGTGTAGTGAGTGTAGGTGGTCTTTGTAGTGTACTGAGTGTAGGTAGTCTGCAGTGTAGTGAGTGTAGGTAGAGTGTAGGTAGTCTTTAGTGCAGTGAGTGTAGGTAGTCTGTTGGGTGGTGAGTGTAGGTAGTCTTTGTAGTGTAGTGAGTATAGGTAGTCTTTGCAGTGTAGTGAGTTTAGGTAGTCTTTGCAGTGTAGTGAGTATAGGTAGCGTGTAGGTACTCTTCGTAGTGTAGTGAGTGTAGGTAGCCTGTAATGTAGTGAGCGTAGGTAGTCTGTAGTGTAGTGAGGAAGGTGGTCTTTGTAGTGTACTGAGTGTAGGTAGTCTGCAGTGTAGTGAGTGTAGGTAGCGTGTAAGTAGTCTTTGTAGTGCAGTGAGCGTAGGTAGTCTGTTGGGAGGTGAGTGTAGGTAGTCTGTTGGGTGGTGAGTGTAGGTAGTCTTTGTAGTGTAGTGAGTGTAGGTAGTCTGTTGGGTGGTGAGTGTAGGTAGTCTTTGTAGTGTAGTGAGTGTAGGTAGTCTGTAGCATAGTGAGTGTAGGTAGCGTGCAGGTAGTCTTTGTAGTGTAGTGAGTGTAGGCAGTCTGTAGCATAGTGAGTGTAGGTAGCGTGCAGGTAGTCTTTGTAGTGTAGTGAGTATAGGTAGCGTGTAGGTACTCTTCGTCGTGTAGTGAGTGTAGGTAGCCTGTAATGTAGTGGGCGTAGGTAGTCTGTAGTGTACTGAGTGTAGGTAGTCTGCAGCGTAGTGAGTGTAGGTAGCGTGTAGGTAGTCTCTGTAGTGCAGTGAGTGTAGGTAGTCTGTTGGGAGGTGAGTGTAGGTAGTCTGTTGGGTGGTGAGTGTAGGTAGTCTTTGTAGTGTAGTGAGTGCAGGTAGTCTGTAGTGTAGTGAGTGTAGGTAGTCTTTGTAGTGCAGTGAGTGTAGGTAGCGTGTAGGTAGTCTGTAGTGTAGTGAGTATAGGTAGCGTGTAGGTACTCTTCGTAGTGTAGTGAGTGTAGGTAGTTTGTAATGTAGTGAGTAGGTAGTCTGTGGTGTAGTGAGTGCAAGTGGTCTTTGTAGTGTACTGAGTGTAGGTAGTCTGCAGTGTAGTGATTGTAGGTAGTTTGTAGTGCAGTGAGTGTAGGTATTCTGTTGGGTAGTGAGTGTAGGTAGTCTCTAGTGTAGTGAGTGTAGGTAGTCTGTAGCGTTGCGAGTGCAGGTAGCATGAAGGTAGTCTTTGTAGTAAGTGCAGCGAGCGTAGGTAGAGTGAGCGTCCCCCGAAAAAGCTAATCTGACAGATATCAACGTCTTTTGGGGTCGGAGTACACTGGGGCATAATTTTGTTGGTAGCATACTGAGGATTAGCGGCGAAACCAGGACTAGGGGGGGGGGGGGGGGGGGGGTAGAGGTGCCTAGGATGCTTACGACTTGGAATGCGGGAGGGGGGGGGGGGGGTAATAATACCCGGGTATATTATAGGATCGGCTGGATTTCGGGGAAGGAAAAGGCAGAAGCCCCTTCCCTCCCCCTCCCTCCCGCCCGCCCGCCCCCCCCCCCCCCCCCTTCGCTCCCCTGGTTACGCATTGCTGAGGAAGGATGCGCGCCCGTATAAATGCCGGAACGTCTTTATGCGAGTTTCTTTCTATACGAAGCCGGAGGTCGTCAATTCTCACGGTTTCTAGAACATACTTTTGTTTGCATAAAATAATACCTCATTTATTTTTCCTACGCAATGCGCAGTTTTCGCAGAGGTTGATTTTCTGTTTTTGTGAGGCGCTTTCGTCACAGTCCCTACATATAGTGCACGTTTCTTATTTCTTTTTAAGAGCCGCTTTTTATGACGCTTTCGCACGAGCGAATTAAAACCGGAATGGAGTCGAGATATCACGCTATAGTGATCGGTCGAAAAATAATTAAAACAAAACAAAAACATATATCCTGTTGTGAAATATCGCTCTTACCACTCTGGCCAAAAGCTGGTTGGCTCAGGACCCCATTAAAGTAGGCAGCCGCCCTACACAAGCCGGTATTGCACCAACACGTAAAAGCAGTCTAAAAAACAAATATACTATAAAAGAAACCCTATAGAGGGATTATGCGTGGGCAGAAGCGCCTGCCCGGTTTCTTCACTGCATTCATTGCATGATCGGTCCGAAAGACTGTGCCGCTGCTCCATCAACCGGGGCGGCAACGGAACTGACAACGGCCATTTCGGCATTACGGGCGCACAAAAGGAGGCGCCAGGGAACTGGACGCCGTTTTTAAGCCGCATCGGCTAGAGTAATAGTAGTCCGGATACAGTAACACGGTCCGTCAGAAAGAACTTTCTTCTGACGGACCGTGTCAAGTAATGGTTACCTTTTCAAGTAACGCCAGTATACGTTTTCTTCTCAAGTAATCACGCAAACCAAATTAAATGTTTTTTAACTTCGAGAAATTGTAATTTTGATCGATTACATTCTTTCCTTTTTAAGTAACATGTTCAAGACTGGAAAGAAGGTAAATAACTACAAACTTGGCACACAAACACGCCCACAAATATATATATATATATATATATATATAAAGTTTTGCTGTTGTTGCTTTTTTTTTCTTTTTTTTTCTAAAAATAAATCACGTTTTGACGTATTAATGTATTTCTAATAATTTGATTGTTTTCTAAAAAAAATGTCAAACTCGTCACTCAGGTCCATTTTTGGTCAATTTTGACAGGTCATTACTTTGTCTGTACTTAAGGTACAATTTATTTCTTTAGCTCTATAGAAAGCCCTAAGCATGCCTAGTATAGATATAGTAATATCATTATGATCTGCTGAGTAGCCGCTCCGCTACCTTCACGTAAACGTTGTGAAAAATAACAAATGTTCACACATTTCACGTGATTGCGGCTCAAATAGAAGACATACAACCAAAATATTACATTTCTAGATTGTTTTTTTCTTGCAGTCGACTAATATATCTAAAAGAATTTAAAAAATAAAAATTTACAAAAATGGGGTTTTTGAGAAAATCGACCTCAAACTTTAAAACATTTGTTATTTCTTACAAGGTTTACGTGGAGGTAGCGGAGCGGCTACTCAACAGATCATAATGATATTATTATATCTATAATGGGCTTGCTTTGGGCTTTGTGTAGAGTCAAAGAAAAAAATTTACCTCAAGTAGAGACAAAGTAATGACCTGTCAAATTTGACCTAAAAGCGACCGGAGTGACGAGTTTGACATTTTTTCTAGAAAACAATTAAATTTATAAAAGTATTTGAATACGTCAAGGTATCTTTATAGTACCTATTAATTGAGGTAAAAAAGTTAAAAGGGTGTAGAAAAAACACTAGCGCCAGCAGAGGGTGTCAAACACGCGACCTGCGATGGCTGGCAAAAACACTAGTTTCTGCCACTGCGGCTTCTACGCTTCGTAACTCGAGAACAAAAAATCTGGGGAACATGCGGTTTGCGCCCTCCTTCATTTGAGAAATTCCCCCAAAACATATTTTTTTTTCGTGAAAATTAAAAATTAGACCCTCCTTTTTAGCCTGCCCGATTTGAGATGAAACTACCCATAATATATATATATATATATATATATATATATATATATATATATATATATAATATTTTTTTTCGAGGACACACTGTATATTGGCTTTTATGCAAACATCGACGAGTACACAAATAAAACAATTTTAAAATCCACCGT